>PVLD010000940.1:0-232938 GCA_004027595.1 Dinomys branickii | reverse complement strand
ACTCCCTGCCTTACTCTTGCTGTCTCTCGCTTGGTGTCCCTTGCCACCCTTCAGTACAATTGGAAGATTCTTCTAAACTCAAATCTTTAGTCACATCATCAAACCCCATCTCAAACCTGCCAACAACTCTCTGGTGCCTACAGCATGAAATCTGCCCGAATTCTTCACCTGATTTATGGGACCGCCTGCTATGCTCTTCTCCCGCTTGGCCTGTCCCCGCCCTCCTAGCTTTCTCATGTGCTCTCAGAGCCCCCGTGTGTCTCTCCTTTCTCCTGTGTCATCATTATCGGTCTGTCCTCAGGCATGTGCCCTGCTCACAGGCAGGTTCTCTGCCTTGAAGCTCGTACCCAGCTCCCCAGAGCGGGCAGGCATGCCACACACGTGGGGAGGTGCAAGCTGTGGATCTGGGGTAGAGTGTAACATGCTGCGTGGCCCCTAGAAGAGTATGAATCCTGAGCCTAAAATGTCAGGTTTTTTTGTTTTTTTGTCTTTTGATTATTGTCCGCCTTTTAACCAGGAATAGTGGTGCACACCTATAATCCCAGCTATTCTCAAGGCTGAGGTAGGAGGACTGGAAATTCAAAACCAGTCTGGGCAATTTATTGAGACCCTATCTCAAAGAGCCAACAACAACAACCCATCAAAACGGAAGAGGGGATAAGGATGTAGCTCAGCAGCATTCCCTGGGTTCAATCTGTATTATATCCCCCCCATCATATTTTGTTTCAAAGATGACAAAGATGACATTGGCTATCATGTCATCATGTTTCCTTGGAGTTGTGTGAAAGCGCATGTGCCTGCATGCACACATACGCCCAAATCAGCCTAGACATAACTGTGAAGAAGAAATGGGGCACTTAAATAACACTCTTGAGTCAACTCAGTTGTGCTTCTGAGTCACAATTGCTCAGAGACCACTCCCTACTGCTGATGCTAAATGCAAATGCAAAGGGAAGTAGCTTCCTCACCACTCTGAAAGTGTGAGATAAGTTACTGAAAGCCACCCAGGACCATAAAGTGGGCTCTTTTGCCATGAACATGTAGGCAAATGTCACCTCGGGCATGATGGGTTCCAGAGAGGGCCCAGCTCTAAGCCCTTGCAGAGGTGTATGTGAAGGAGACAGAGTCTAGTGCATGGGCCAGAGCTGTGAGTCTGGAAGGAGGATCCCAAACCAGGGCAAGTTTCTGTCTACCAAGTATATTGCCATCTGGTTCCAGATAGGAAGAGACTTCTTGCCAAAAGCAGGACGTGGGACCAACTGAGAATCCCACCTGAGGAAGGCTAATGGCTTAGAAAACAAAGCCAATCAGTTAGGCTTAACACCTTCTCAATGGAATCGTACCTGCATGGCTGTCCCATTGGGTGGCTTGTACTACCAGTGGTATGTGCATGACTGTGTGGTCAGGCAGCTTGTACTATCTAGGAGTATATCCCATGGCACCCAAGGGTGCCTCAAGCCAGTAGGAACACATTAAGGCTGAAGGTGGGTATTTGGGGGAAGAAAGACAGCTCTTTCCATTCATCCTTGGAAAGTTTGTATTTCATTCCCCAATTCTAGGGATTCCCATAGGACAACTGATAGGCTCTTTGTCAGCTTCTTTGTCCTGAATTTCACATAACCCCAAGGGCCCTTGCCATGGGAGCCATGTTAAGGTGGGAGCCTTCCTCTACCTTGGGTATCTTGTTTGGCTTTATGGAGCTTGGAGCTTCCTCCTTTGAGCTTCATATTTCACAGAGGGTATGTTCTGTGGGGTGGGAATGATCTTGAGGTGAACACACGGCATTATACCCCCACATCCAAGACTCAGTCCCAGCTCCTAGCCAGAGGCACTCTGCTGTACTGACCCTGTCCACAAGACAAAAATGATAGCCATCTTTTCTCAATTAGTCAAAATTAGAAAAACAGAACAGCTAATGGATCGTTTTCTTAGCTTCATGGTTTTTGCCTATAAAATTTCTTAAACTTTTGGCAGCCACTTTCATCTGTCTGCTACTGCGCACTAGCAGCTGCAACAGAAAGAGAACGTAGCCCTCATGGAAAAATTCAGAAACAGCTTATCATGCATGGCTCACTAATATGTTTCTTTATGGACATGTGTGGTCTTGGCTGTGATTTTATAATACATACATATAACATCATCCTATTTTACTGTTAGTAAAATCGTTCCAGAATCCTGTGATGAAATTAAACTTATAAATATATCATGGTGTTCTGCAGAAAGCAACATAAATTCCAGCTGTGTTGCCCCTCACAGCTGAGTCACAAAGCAGCCCCTGGAGCCAGAGGTGACCGAGAGCAAACCAAGCATGTCCATTTGTGCACACATTTACAAATAAGCCATAAATTTTACTCCTCAGAGTGGTTTTAGTTTCATTCCTTAGCAGGGGTGAACGGCACATTAAGTGTAGACAGTTCTCTCTCTTTTTAAATAGAGAAGAAAAACTGTCAGATTTAAGGAATCGGCAAATAAAACCAGCAAAATAAACTATGAGTCCTCAAAAATCATTAGCACCTAAAGCAAATGAAGTCATTCCAGAGTAAATTCCCTGGGTTGTTTTACAAACATCATGCGTGGGCGCCCTTCAGTTAACCAGAAGGCTTTGTTCTGAGGGTGGGCCAAAGTGAACCGCTTAAAGAGCAGGTTATGGCTGGAGGGTCAAAAGTCCTCACAGGTAGTAATTAATATTTATGAATGAAGGGAATTTTTAAATGCCCCACTTGACCCAGGCTGTACTTTGGCACAGGAGCTAGAATGAAAAAGTGGATTTGATTAGTGCCTGGGCCTGGCCTGGCACTGCAACTGTCTGCTCAGACCCCTGGATCCTCTTTTTGTTTGCATCTTCAAGTCACTTTCCCTTTCTGGTGGACAGGGCCTGGCATGTAGAAAGACAGACAGCAAGACCAATGGACGCCCTTGAGAGAGCTTCACTTTGCCGTCTTACCACCTTTGCCTTGAGGTGGTTGATGGAAGATGACTGACAGTCCACCACTCCCTGGGCAGTGGGACCTTCCCTCTGACCATAGGGTTTGCTTCTGCCTGAGGGTGGGGCAAGGGGCCAGACGGGATAACTCACTGTGAAATTTCAGTCATAGTTCTTGGGTCTCATTCATTTGGTTCAGCAGAGCTTTTGAAGAAGGTTTATTTTCCATTTGAATATAAAGTGATGAGATATGACATAAACATGTGTACCACACATGATTAACAGGGGAAAAGTCTAGCCATCCTTTCAAGTAATCCTGTCTCTGATTCAGCTTGAGAATATATTGATTGGTGAGGAATGTGCAAAGCATGGTGGAAGCCAGAGGTTGGCAGAGCTCCAGCTCGGTCTCTATCTTGTAAGCAGAAATGTCTCTGGAGGGTGTAGGTCCATTATGTAGGAAAATGTAGAGTGTGCCGCGAGGAGCTTCTGTTGGAGAGTTAGACTGAATCACGCAGAGACATTATGTTAAATGTCTTATTTTCTGTGAGGTCTAATTCATGTATTTAGGATTAAGAATAAGAGGGACAAAGGCTTGAGCTGTTTATTCTGTGGGGTTTTATTTGGGTTGAGAGACAGGCACTGTGGCTTGGTGGTGAGAGAGGACCGCCTTCCCTTTGATGAGTATGGTGTCATTCTGGGCCACCATTACTGTCACACCTGCTGACATTTGAGTGCCCTTTGTGTAAGGGACACGGCACTAAGCATTTTGCATATGCCATTCATTCATTCGACAAGTATTCAAGTATCAACTATGTGCTTGGAAACAGCAAACAACAGGCCCTGATAAAGCCTGTGCTCCAGTGTTTGGGGAGTAGGGTGGGGACAGGTAGAGTTGGAGAAAGACAGAGGATGATGAATAAGTATTTTCTTCCAATGTATCCATCTGTGCTGAATCATAAAAACAAACTGTTTTGTCTTAGCGACTCCTTGTAGCGATCCTATAAGGTAGGTATTAGCACACTGTTTTACAGAGGGATCTTCTAAACCAGACTTCATTCCATGAATTTGGAACCAAATTTTTTTCTCTGTTATGTGAAGAGTTGGAGGTCACATGGTTTGTGATTCTAATATAAGGAACTTCCCCGACACACACACAGACACACACACAGACACACACACACACAGACACACACAGACACACACAGACACACACACACAGACACACACACACAGACACACACACACACACACACACACACACACACACACACACACAATGGAAGTAGGGAGCCAGGGAAGATAACAGAGAGTGACCCAGGCCATTAAGTCTGACAGGAAGCAGCTCCTAGAGAGTTGGAAGTGCTAGTGCTTACTACAGGCTTTGCCAGAGCCCTGCCAGAGCTATTTGTGTTAAGCTTCCTCTTCACCTTCATTCTTCTAAATATTTCCCATTTTCTAGTCTTGAGACCGAGAGTGCACATTCATCCCAGCAGTATATCAGTATGTGCTCATTTCCAGATTTAGAATCCTTAAGCAATAGTAAGGGAATCGGATATCACAGTTGAAGAACACATTTTTCAATTAAATTAAGTCAGTGTTTGGGTGTTTTAATCGTAATGGATTAGATGGTGCACACATGTGCCTGTGTCTACATGGGTGTGGGAGGATGTAGTCTGGCTGCCTCCTTCCCTCCGGGCTGCCTGCTCTGCTTCTTGCTTTCCATTTCTCAGGCCCTCTTGTGCTTCAGAATAAGCAAGCAGAAGCAGTGGGCCTGCAAGTGCTGTTAGAAATGCTCAGCCCCAGTTCCCCTCCCCAACCCACTGACTCTAGTCCGTGTGCTTTATGCTGACCTTTAATGCTGTGTGGGAAGGATAGAAGCTGCCCCTCTTACAACGCAGAGGAGGTTTCCAGAGCTCTGCAACTCACCTGGATGGTGAGACCCAAGGCCACCTGAACGTATCCATTGACTGTCTTGAGGGCTGAGAGAGTTACTTTGCTGAGCTTCAAAGAGCAACTACTCTGGTGTGGACTTCAAAGGAGTCTGACATTAAATAGGCAGGAGATAATTTGGCCATTAGCAGGGGAAGGAGCATATCTTTGTGTTCAGTGACAAAGGATCATAAAAGATTGCCTGCTTCTGACTGACTGGGACTCAGCCAAAGGATAAGACTTTCTGTTCACTTGGGAGAACGAGTGGATCTATATGAGGCCACATCTGTCTTTCACATCTTATTCCAGGGCCTATTATTTAATCTTCTTATCTTCTCTCCTTTTCTTACTGTGTACATCTACCTTCCGTTTCTTTTAAAACTGTTCTAGTTTAACCCACGCCAGACCCTCTTGGAGATCTACAGTCCATTATTTGGCAGACATTTTATTAAGCACATACTATGTGCCAGACACTGTGATAAGAGCCTAGAAATGGACAAAATGGATATTGTCTCTGCCCTGAAGAACTTTTATCTGAAGCCCAGGAGCAGCTCTGACATCATCCACCCAAAGACAAGTACTTGGGAACTACTATATTTAGATTAATTCCAAATTTGCTTTTATCAAGCAAAAATAAGCAATACCCTTTTGAGGTATTTATAGAGAAAGGAAAGAGCTTCACGTTTCAAACCATCAAGCCAAGGGCAGGGCAATGCTTACTTTGTAGCCTTGCCCTTGGCCTGGTGGTCCTGAGCATGAAGCATTTTCCTGCCCCCTCCTGGAGCCTGGGGAGACCCACACAAGGGCCTTCACCTGTAGAGCCTGCTTCAGAGCCATTTCTTACCTTAAGCCCTCTGCAGCCATCCCCAACACAAGTCACCTCTTTCACTGAGTGACAAGCTTAATGGAATGCTTCTGCCACTTCTCAGCTGTTGTCTCTGTGGCAATGTCCATTTTTGCTCTCTGTCTGACTACTTCATTAGATTTTAAAGGTGGTGAGGGCAGCTGCCCACTAGACTTTGTACATAGCTGATGTTTAGACAGTGTTCCTACCCTGATGGAATAGAGTTTATACTTTTCTGTTCTTGACATCATTATTAGACAGGTATATCACTGTTACTACTTAGAGTCAAGGCTGGAGGGAATGAGGATCCTTCACATCCACTTCCCTGTGTGCTGATAGACACTCAAAGATTAATGACAGAGTTTCCCCACTCTGAAGTGTATGGCCCAAAATGTTGCATATAAATTACATATTTACTATAAAGCACATACATAGGTGTCCTGATGTTGAAAAGCATATGCTACCTGGAAGAGGACAAGGATGATGTGGTGCAGTGTTGGCTGCTAGGAAATACTTTTCATTAGAAGCATGTGCAAGTTCACCTTAAGGGTATCATCACACTTGGAAAGTTGATAACTGAAAGATAGTGCTGGTACTAGAGGATATATCCTTGAATTAACTATGATCTGAGTTGAATACGAAGTGTTGTTCAATGTCTGTTTCTAATGAGTTTTGCTTTAATCATAGGCATCAAACCCTGGACAAATATCATGGAAATCCTGGAGGAGAAAGATGGAGTTGACACGGAGCTGCTGGTTTATGCAATGACTTTGGTGAACAAGGTTGGTTACTGTGTGTTGCAGGTTAAATTGTCATCCCAAAAGATAGGACAGACTCACTGCCTCAGGCTTTTCAGTGTGACCTTATTTGGAATGAGGGTCTTAGCAGATGTAATGCAGTTAAAATGAGATCATTAGGGAAGACTGTAACCTGGTATGATTGGTTTCCTTATAAGAAGAAGGAAAAGAGACACAGAGGGAAGACAGTGTGGACACACACACATAATGAAGACAGCCAGGCACAGACAGAGGCAGACAGCAGAACAATGCATCTATGAGCCAAGGAATGCTGAGGTTTTCCAGCAGTTGATCTAGGATCTTCCCATGAAGCCATCAGAGAGAGCATGATTCTGCAAACGCCTTAGCATTAGACTTCTAAATTCTTAATGTCTTAAGACACCTAGCTTTTGGTACCTGGTTATAGCAGCTCTGGGAAACTAATGCAATGCAAAAAATTTTTAAATTTCCCTCCAAGATCCATACTATATGGGCCTTCATCATGGTGGCTGGAACTGCAGCAGCCATGTGTTTGCTTCTACAAAGGAGAAAACCCTTTAAACATGCACAGTGTGTGTACTCAGCAGCCACATACCTGTAAGGTCTCTGGGCATGTGCATGCAAAATACTTTGGTCCTTTCCAGGATAACCAAAAAGTTGATAGCAAGAATTTTGTGTATGCTTTTCCTAGCAAGACACATCCTAAAAACATTTTTCATTAAGAATTAACTTTAAATAAATACTTCACAAGTCAGGAAGAACCGAGACCTTCTGTTTCACTGGCTGTCGAATTCTTACTCCTGGATTAGAAGGAGGATTCCTGGAGCTACATCTCATCCTTTTTATATGATGCTGACCACATCTTTGTGCTCCTGTTCCTCCCATCAGTTCCCTGTTTGTTAAGCATCTTGTAGGGCAGTAGCAATTCTTAAAACCTACCCTTATGGGCTGCTCTCAGGCAATGGGTCCCAGGATGACCTGGGACAGGTCAGGTCTTGGGGCTGGAATTTTGTCACTGGGATTGTCATACCCTAGACTTCCTGTGGACTCTCCCTATGCTCTCCAAGGTATTGCTGTGATTAAATCTTCAAGAAGATCCAGAGTCCCTTTCTGCAGTAAAGCTGGGGAGATGTTTCTCCTGATGAACTGTAGACACATTCATAGATACCATTATAACTATGCAGAGCAACTCCCCCCCACACTTAGACTGGGCAGATAATTGGCACAAAGCAGTTCTGAGGCAGACCCCAGTGTTCAGAACTACAACTTAGTCCACATCAGTGGGGTGGCTTTAACCATGATCTGAATGCTAAGTGGAAATAAGCAAAACATTCTTTACCCATATACCACAATAAATCCCAAATAGACTGAAAAGTTCAATGTAACATATGAAACTGTAGGGGGAAAAAGTGAAAAGAACTGAAGGTGTAATTGGTCTCTGGTTTAGTTGTCTTCTTCAGTTGAGTGACAGACTCACTCTCCAAAGCATGTTTCCTTGGGAATAGTGAGGTATTGCAATCTGGCATATACATGCCATGGCACGCCATAGGCATATTTGAAAAGGTTGAGGCAAGGGGAAGCTTAATTTTGGAAGAAAGAAAGGTGAGAATTCCCTGTAAGCTGTTTTGAAACAAAAACCATTGGCTATATGGGCTTGCAGCAGAGGTTAGTGTTAGCTAATTGCTGGAGGGAGCATTATTAGGCAGGTGTGCTTATGCAAACATCTTGTCTGGAATAGTGCAGCTTTCATGAGCTCCTTGAATAGTTCTTAACATAGGTGCATGTGCATGGCAGCCCCTCCTCTGTGGCCTTCCAGCTCCATTTTGCTTGGTTTTGACATAAGTAACTCCATTTTGGTACTGACACCTCTCATAAAGATTATTTTAATAATGAAACCAGTGAAAATATGTCAAAGGGGATATATATGTATCACTGCAAAAAGTTCAAACTGGTCTTGTTTGTAAAATGAAAATCACAAATTATAGCTAAAGGCAATGAATGACAAGCTAGAAACTTGCCAGAAAAAGGTCCTAAAGATATTAATAACCCAATAGAAAAATGAAAGAAATTGAACAACTAAGAATAAAAGAAATACATGGTGAAATAATATTTTCCCCAGGTCATATTGACAATGATTACTTTTTAATAACATCAGTTGTTGATAAGCACATGGGAAACTCATAGCCCTGATGGGAAATGAGCACAGAATTTCTGACAGATAATCCCAAGAATTCTTTTATTTTCAAAATGATTTGTGAACTTTCTTTACCGTGTGATTTGAAGCCATTTTCTGTTTGTTTAAAAAGTAAGGTCATCTATTTTCCTGTCTTTTTTGGTTATTGACCTTGTTTCCTGAAACACTGAACTCAGCAAAAATGAAAATTACAATCTTCCAGAGTTACCTGTCCTGACATTATCCACTTGATTGGTGAAGGCCTTGTCCAGCTGTCCTTAGGGTCAATCTCAGCTACATCCAGACAGCGTGGGCACAATGTTGCCAGCTACTGGCATGAGCCTGGTGCATGTCACCCTCTGCTGGACATCACATAGCATTTAATGTCCAGGAATTGCTAGCTTGCCCCTTCTGTTTCATCCTGTCTTGTTCTGCCCAGGAAGAGCCCTTCTTCCAAATGCAGCTCTTGTTTGGAAAAGGTCAGCAGACCATTGCTGCTCACATGGCATTTGTTTGCTTGTTGAATTGGAGTGTTTATTGCCCCAGTGAATAAAATGCTCTGAGATAGCAACCAAATGACAAATTGAAATGTTCATACGGGTCTAGAAAACACACAGACTCGAAAATCTGGGAAATTATATTGCAAGATGGGTGGTTTCTAACTAGTATTGATTTCAACAAAATAAACAATGGCATAATAAGGTGGAATTTAAAAAATTAACATTTTCATGACAAAAAAAGGCCACTGAATCCTAGCCTGCCTAGGGTTCTGAGACTAAAGTAGCTTTCTTTGTTAACCAGGAATGTTAAACACACTTGCTATCCCCTCCTTCCTCTTTCCCATCTCTGTCCCATGTCTTTAGAAGATCTGAGGGAAGGTCAGAAATTAACCGTTTTTTCACCATGCACGCTGAAGTGACATAATGGCTGAAATTCCCTCAGGGAAAATCAGCCACTCTGGGGAGCTCAGCCATGGACCAGTTTGTAGATTGGGATGGGACAGATAAGTGGCAAAAGGGGCTACTGTGGGGCTGGCTGTGGACAGAAGGCTGGATCCTAGGGAGCCCTGGGGAGAAAGGCTGCTATATTGTGGCCAGGAGATAATTAACCCACGTGGATTTAAGCTGAGCGTTTGCTTTAATTGCTTTCAAAATACAATATAGTAAGATAGACTTTTCCTTTTGGTATATAGCCATATGAGTTTCACACATATAGATAAGGATCACCTTCACTATTAGTGAACTAACTAGTTCTACTTTCATCCCAGATCTTCCCGTGTCCTTTTATAGGGCTGTCCTGACTCCTCAGTAACCCTTGACAACCACTGATTTAATCCCTTATCACTATAATTTTGTGTTTTTGAGAATGTCAGTTGGGTCATGGAATATGCAACCCTTGGAGGCCAGTGTCTCTCACTCAGTGTAATGTCTGTTGGGTTTGTGGGTGTTTCTGTATTAGTAGCCCTCACCTTCCTGCTGCCCCATAGTATTCTGTTACATAGATGTAACACTATTTGTTTATCCACCACCCATGGGAAGAGATTTGGGTGCTTACAGCTCTTGGCTTCTGCAGATGACACTGCTGTGAATATTAGACCAGGCTTCACCACATTGATTTTATTCTACATACAAGATTTGATGCAATCAATGAAAACCTAGGGAGAGGAAAAATACCCTCTAGGGCAGAGTTTCCATCTGGGAGATGACTGTAATTAATTACTTGTTACAGGCCCTGGCAAGACAAAATTAGAGAAAACGAGGGAGAGGGCACCAGTTGTTAGGCAGCTGTGTTGCATCTAATGGCATCTGAGGACAAAGGCATCAAGAAACATTTGCCTCACAGACTTTTGTGACAAAAGTGCCACATATGTCCAATGCAGGCAGATGAGCAGTGAGAGTGACCAAGAAGAACTGGAAGGGGAGGCTTGGGGTCAGAGGAGTGAGGTGAAGTTAGTTGAGCATATTAGAGAATCAGCCAAAAGTAAGTGAATGTGTGTTTCAAGACTGTGTGTCCCCCTTCTACAAAGGCAGAAGAGGAAGCTGTATTGGTGTAGAAAGCCGCCATTTTCCCTGCAGCCATGTTTGGACACTGAGGTGTCTGTAGGCTTAGCCCAAGCCCGAATCTTCCCAGCAGAAATGATAAATGACCTCTTAATACCCTTGATTTCTCGTCTATTATTGAGTAAGGGCTCTTGGAGTCTGTTTAGTTCTATAGGCGTAAATGTTGAATTATTTAATAGAGATCCATCCTGCTCTGTATGGATGGATTCACTAAGACAGTGGGAATTATTAGGTACATGATTCTAACCCCTGGAAACTCCTGAGTTAAAGAACCTCAGTTCACTCCAGCCTAGGAGGAAGAAGGAAAGAGGAGCATTGAAGAGATTCCTAGAGATTGTCTTTGCCCCCTGCTAGCTCCACTGTGCAGCACAGAAAGTTTTATATACTTGATGCTAGGTGTCAACATGTTGTCTTCCTCACCTTGTACACTTTGCAATCGACCAGTATATAGGGCATTGCTACTTGTCTGCCCTCCCCAGACCTCATATTGTGTCTACAGTTTTTCATCCTTTAACAAGTTCTAGAGTTTTCACCTAAACCAAAAGATGATGTTGTTCTGATGATGGAATTCTTTGAATGAGTGTAAGATTATCAGTGTGTGCTGGAAGCAGGCAGAAGCTCAGTTGGCAACAGTCGCCTGGTAATAAATATGTTGATGTCACTGTGGCCTGTGATTTCCACAGCTGGCCTCATCTATGTGAGTACCTGTTTCCTGCAGCTTCTGGTTCCCAGTCTCCTGTTGTGTGTCCTTATTGAAGCACCTGAACAATTAAACTACCACATAACCATTTTTTTAATCAGTTTCTGATCTCAAAGTGTATTATATCCTCTTTGCTCAGTATAAAAGGAAAAGCCACTATTTGGGCTATGAATGTGGACATTCTTTTTGGTATTAATACCCCCAAATTGGAAGTTTCAGAGAAGTTGGAGCTGGAAAATGAATCCAAGAGTGCTATGAGCTAGTGTTTTATCCCAGCCTCTTTAGTGATTGCCTGTTGCCTCAGGCAAGTTCCTTCCCTCCACTAACTTTCATCTCCCTCACTGGTTTTCTCTTCTCTCTCTGTTAAATTTTTATTTGGAACACATTTGCAGTACATGACATTTACACTTCTTGTGTGGAGTTAGTGTGTGTACATAACACAGCTTCGTTCCTTATTTTATCCCCTTCCCCCTTCTCCCATCTCTTGAGCTCCTTCCCATTGAGAAGGAACTGTTTGCTTACTTCCTGTTATCTCTTATTTTGGCCTTTCTTCATAATTTACTTTTCTCATAGCAGAGAAATCATGCAATATTTAAGCTTGTGTGTCTGATTTATTTCCCTTAACCTTATGGTCTCAAGGTGCAGAGATAAGGAGCACATAATATGTCTCTTCTTCCTAGTTTTGAGCAGGTGCTTTGCCTGAGACTTCCCCTTCCTTTAAAGAGAAGCAGAATTCAAAGAGAAGCCAGCTTGCTCTTCCTTGGTTTACCTTTTTGTTTCTTAGTTGCTACTTTGTAACTTATGTTTCCCTCAGTTTTCATAGATCAAGGGGAGGCCCTGATGAATTTAAGTAAAAGGGAATCATTAAATTATTATAACTCCAGGTGTTGATGTATTGAACGTAATAGGAGCATCTAATAATGAAATGTATCAGTTTTCTATTGCCATGTGACACTCCCCCAAAGTCAGCAGCTTGGAACAAGGTACATTTAGCATATCAGTTTCCATGGAGCAGGAACCCAGGTACTGCCTAACTGTGCCATCTGCTCAGGGCCTCCCAGGACTGCCATCAAGATGTTCCTAGAGCTGTGGTCCCCTCTGAGGCTTTGGATCCCTTCTAGGCTCCTCTGGCTATTGGCAGAATTCATTTCCTAGTGGCTGTGGAACTCACAATGGCTTGCTGCTTCTTTGAGGACAACAGGATAAAAAGAGGGAAGACCTCAGTCCAATTATCACAGGACAGTGTCCTCTTTGATTAACTCAAATCCAGGGTTTTGGGACCCTAATGATATCTGCATAATGATATCTTCCTTCGCTTTGCCGTTTAGCATAACTTTATCATAGATGTGACATTCCACTTATGGAGTATCCAGCTCACATTCCAAGAGAGGAGGTTATATAGCACATGTACACTGGGGGTGAGAATCTTGAGGTTCATTCTGCCTACCATACTAAGGAGGTTTTTTTCTGAAAAGAATTTGTCATCTTTTTTGTAGTATCCCATATTGTTGTAACCAAGGCCATTGACTACCATGCTCAGAGCTTTCGGAAGGACCCTAAGGTACATCTCTATCAAATTCTTTTCTTCTTCCAGACACTGGCAGGATTACCAGACCAAGATACCTTCTATGACGTGGTGGACTGCCTGGAGGAGCTGGGTATTGCTGCTGTGTCCCAAAGACACCTTAACAAGAAGGGGACTGACCTGGACTTAGTGGAGCAATTTAACATTTATGAGGTAATAATACATGCATTCTGTAAGTCAGTGCACAGCTTTCACAAATGTCAAATGATGAGGGTTGTAGGTACCTAGACCAGGGTTCTGAGTGTAGTGTTGGAGCAGTCACAGGGAATTTTGTTGAAATGCAGGTTCTCAGACCCCACACAGCCTGTCGGGTCAGAAACTCTAGAGGTGGGGTCCAGCAGCCTACCCTATAGCAAGCCTTCAATGAAACTGATATATTTAAGTCTAAGAACCTTTGATGTGGGGGAGTCCTGGAGCTGTTTTATCTTGAAGAACATGCATTCTCATAGCATTATCTTTTTCAGGGAAAAGGCAGAGGGCAGGTAAAAGACTCAGAGCAAATGTCCTTAGTCTGCTTATTAGGTAGTCAGAGATAATAGGTCCAGCTACATATTTTGTAGGGCTGACTGAAGTGGAAATTCAGGGTCATTTATGGAAAAAAGGTAATATTAAAGATACTAAATGACCTTTACTTCTGCAGACTCTCACCTGGTTAATGATGGTTTTTGTTTGGTACATTATAAGGAAAGAAAAATGGAAATTTAAAGTTATTACAGTGGATTTTGTTTTTCATATTTATATTGTGCAATGTCAGTTTCAAATGCAAATGTAGCTGGGCATGGTGGCACACACTTGTAATCCCAGCACTCAGAGGCTGAGGCAGGAGGATCGTTGTGAGTTGGAGACCAGCCTGGGCTACAAAGTGACCTCAAGGCCAGCCTGAACTGCATAGTGAGACCCTGTCTCAAAAAGACAAAAAAAATTGCAAATGTAAGAGCATTTAACTTGTATGCACAGTCAACAAAATCATCTAACTCATATTTTGCAGCTTTGTATATTCATGTGTTTTATTCTTAGCAGAACAATGGAAACGCTATACAAAATGTTTTTATTTTCTTCTTGATTTGTGTGTGTTCCACCACCACTTGGCCTTGAACTTACTGATAAGCAAAGAAGGTCTGACAAGGGAACTCTAGGCTGCCCTGTCTTTTCATTTTCTTCTGTCATCATTTCAGCATAAGTAGTTTGCTAATATGGGAAAGAAACACAAATGGGCAAGGATATGATAAGCTCCTTGAGTTGCCGTCTTTCTGTATTCACCTTCGAATATTGTTCAAATGGCAGCATGGCTCTCGGGGTTGTGACAGCCCTGCTTATGCATTGTGGGCCTCACTAACTCCTGTATGTCATGGTCCGCTTGATTACTATGTTCATGAGCAACAAGAACAGCAGGCACGCATATCTCCTCTCTCTGCAGCAGGCATGCATACCTCCTCGGCGCATGCATGTGGTGCTCAGTGCCACTGGCCTCCACTCACAACTCAAGTTTACAGGTAAAATAAATTCAAGATGGTGACAGAAGGTCATTAAATCAAGCACAAGTCCCTTCTGAGTTTGGGCCTCCTACAACCTTACAGGTTGCACGCCTGAAGTAGGAGATTCTGTTATAATTTTACCTAAAACAGCTTATTCTGTGAGCTGACACCAAAGATAAGATTATCAAATCAGAGCTCTTTGGATTTTTTGATCATGTGTTAGGATTCCCTTGGTAAATTGTATGGAACTGCAGTGGTGAGTGGATGTGCATGCATGTGTCCATACTGAGGAAAGTGGGGGAGATCATTGCTAACAATATTTTCCTATGAAAATGGGTCTTGTAAAATTCTTTAATGGGATCAGTTTGATAATTATAATTCCTAGTAATTTATCTGTTTCATTTGGATTTTTAAATTCACTAGCAAAGGGATATATAGTCTCTTATGGATGTTTTTAATTTGTCCTTTCAGTAGTCATTTTTCTTTGTTGTTTTTTATTTTGTGTTTGTGATCTTTTTCTCTTCCAGATTAATTAGTGATTTATCTATTTTGTTGATTTTTCTCCAAACATTAATTTTATTATTATGTATGATTTGTACTTCTTTTGTATTTTGTACCCCTATAAATTTTGCTTTTATCCTTATACTTTGCTTCTTTCAATTCTAGATTGTTCAGTTGGACATTCATTTTCCATCTTTGAATCATGCTTGCATTCCTATAATACAATTAGTCATGGTGTTTTTTTTTAATATGTGCTTGTGATTCTGTTTGATACACCTGTATTTTTGCAGCGTTATTTATAAGACTGGTCTGTAGCAGCTCCTCCAGTTTCTTCTCCTTTGTTATACATCATCTTTATCAGCCTGAGCTCACTGTTACACTAGCTGTGGCCCATTGTACCTGGTGGCTGTGTGTATGGGTGTCTCCGGGGTACTGCTCCGATAGTTCCTCCTCAGTGTCCCTCTCCCATATCTTCTCACTGTTACACTAGCTGTGGCCCATTGTACCTGGTGGCTGTGTGTATGGATGTCTCCGGGGTACTGCTCCGATAGTTCCTCCTCAGTGTCCCTCTCCCATATCTTCTCACTGTTACACTAGCTGTGGCCCATTGTACCTGGTGGCTGTGTGTATGGATGTCTCCGGGGTACTGCTCCGATAGTTCCTCCTCAGTGTCCCTCTCCCATATCTTCCTCCTCTGTCCGCAACCCTTCATCACTGGAGTGTCCTTACCGTTCCTCCTCTCTTTCTTGTGCAGACTACCTGTGACTCACCTCTGTGCTTACTTTCACAGCACATGGCTGCCTGCTGTCTTGTGTTCCTCTCATTCATTTGGTGCCCATCATATGCTACATACTCTTCTGAGGATGTACATGTACAGATTAGATATGTTCCTGCTCCCAAAGATTCTCTATTCTTTGGTTTAAGACAAGTACGTTGCCATTGTAGAAGCTAACTGGTGGTGCAGAGGGACAAAGGAGGTGCCAGAGACCTCTGACTGTGTCTCACATGTCCACCAGAAAGCCATGTATGAATTGTCACCAGCCCTAAATGAAGCCCTTACTTGTTCCTCATGATTAAAACAAAAATCCCACACAATCCTTTTGTTTCTTCACCTTTACAAACAACACAGGCTGTGATGTTACAAACATTTAAAATTTTTATTGGTAGAAACTGTACACACCATACACACCTCTGGCCCCCAATCCTACCATCTTTTCCCTAGCTCCAGCCCTTATTTTTCTTACCTGGATATTTCTTATTGCAATAAGAAATGCAATATTTTTCCTACTGCAATGTCCTCTGATTCATTCATTCATGCATTAATATTTTTTTATTCAACATAGCTTTATTGAGCACTTTCTGGGTGCCAGAAACTATTCTACACCTGCCATGAGGCCTAGCAGTGAATAAGACAAAGCTGCTGCGTGGGGGGGCGCCCAGTATAATAGGGTACAGATGGTGCCCAAGTCCGTGGGTGAGCAGAGAGTCTGAGATTGTGGGCACGTCTATGAAGACAGGAAACTCAGGAGGGAAGGGTGAAAAACTGAGGCAGGGGCAAAGAAGGCTCTAACAGCAGCTGTCCTGAAGGAAGACTGAAGGGGAGAAGAACAATGCAGAAGGGCCAGCGGCTGATGGGAGGGTTCTAAAGGAGAGCAGAGAAACTGGATGAGTGGGGCCTGGCAGAGCAGCCTGTGCAGAGGCTGGAATAGCTGGCATCTTGCAGAATTTATGTCCTACAAGGGTCCTTTCTTGCCTCTTCCCCCTTGCTAACTCCTTCTAACTGTGAACAAGATGATTCTCCTGAAATTTCAATCAATGTCATTTCTGTTTAACATGTGCATGACACACATGTATGACTGCCCCATTGGGTGGCTCGCACCAGCTGATGGTGGTATCTCGTGCCTCTTGGTGACAAGTCATACATGTACTGCTGGTGGTTCAGCTGCCTGATAAAATAGTCATGAATGTACCACTGGTGAGTCAAGCTGGTGGGAACAAGTTAAGAAAATAAAAATGAAGGAATGATGCTTTTATAACCAGCAAGATAATATCCCAAACCCCTTAGTTGAGAGAAGAGCCTACATGTTCTATCAGCTTCTTGTCTCTGTGTCCTTCTCTCTGACATTACCAGGTGCCTCTGAAATTTTGACCACACTCAACTTTCCCTGCTTCTTGGACATGAAAGGCAAGTCCTCTGGGGACCTTTCTTTAATCATTCTCTCTGTTGGCTTAGAATTTTATTCTTCCATTCTTTGGCTGACAAACTCCTATTCCTCCTTCAGGAGTCCTATGAGGTTACCTTCTCACAAAGCCTCTTGACAAGGTGAAAGGGCCCCTAGGCTTACACTTCCTCATTATTTATGACCATTGAGAGAGCACTTTGCCTATGTCCATACCTCGGGCTAACAGTGCAAGATGTATTGACTGTTCGGTTCCTCTTTGAGCTACCATAAGTCACATGTCTCATGGTCCCAGGGCGCAGTAGCACAGTTGCCCAGAGAAGTTCGGTAAATGCTGGGATGAAGAGCTCCTTTAAATATTACATATTTTATGACCATGTTTGCAGATGCTGTGTTGAAGGAAGGAAGGGTGTAGTTTAATCAGAAAGTGGCTACCTTCAGGGGAGTATGCCCTG
Organism: Dinomys branickii; assembly: GCA_004027595.1. Taxonomy (NCBI): domain Eukaryota; kingdom Metazoa; phylum Chordata; class Mammalia; order Rodentia; family Dinomyidae; genus Dinomys; species Dinomys branickii. The sequence continues at coordinate 215,337 of PVLD010000940.1, read as the reverse complement.
AGTAATAACTCAAGGTGACAACTGAATGCTTCACGTAGCAGGCACAGTCAGGATCTTCATTCCTTTCTGAAAGTTAAAATACATTTTAAAAAGATATTTACTGCCACAGGCAGTCAATCTTAGTATATGCAGCGGCAGTAAGAAAGTCTATGTGTAGACCCAGTATTTTCTCACAAAAGACTTTAAATGTTCTCAAGTGCCTATAGAAAACTTGCATGGACTTCTAGAATTCTTCCTAATAGTAGAGGATGTCTGGTGGCCACATGTCTCAGATTTTCTGGGGACATCCCCAATTTCTTGTAATTCAATTCTATTTCACAAAGGTAATTTGATCTATGTTTAATTAAATTCATTTGAATTTTACAGCATCATATGATTTTTCGAATACATAAATTACCAAAATAAAAAAAATCCTGTGTCAGATTATATGTTCTAGCTTTTGGTCCTGAAAATGTGGCTTCTGTGAAGGGAAAGGCATCTGAAGTCTGAAGACTTTGGGGTGAGGAATAATTATAATTTTATAATCAGTTAACTAATAAGATTCTTTCTTTTAAAAAAATTTTGTATCAGTTATCTTTGCTGCATAACACCCCAAAACCTGAGGGCCTAAAACAGTAATCAAGGATCATAATTCTGTGGCTCAGGAATTTGGCTCTGATTCTGCTAGGAGGTTTGCATGTGGTAGCAGTTTCTGGTGTCATGATAAGGGCTTGATGGTCTGAGATAACCTCATTGACCTGATGTGAACTTTGATGCTGGCTGTTAGCTGGACTGTGTCTTCAGCAGGCTCGCCTATACTTCTTCATGTGACAGCAGCATTCAGAAAGGCAAGGCCCAACAAAACACTTTTTGAGAATCTGTTGGCATTGTGCTTACTGATGGCTGTTGGCCAGAACAAGTCCAATGACCGCACCTAGATGTAATCTGGGAGGAGATGACACAGAGTGAGGAAGCAGGGAGGCCTAACACTGTGACTGTTGACCACAGCCTGTCATCAGGACATATCCTTGTTGAAAAGTTTCTAACACTGATACTTGACCTAAAAGCTGATCTGAGTTGTATAAATATGAATTTAAAAGAATATATGACATAGTACAATCTAAGAGGATGGCATATGTTATGGAAAGATCGCTGCCTTCCATGGCTGTCAGCAGCAGTATAATGATATAAAGAAGTGGTAGTGGGTTCTGATCTTCTTCAGGAATGTTCAGACTGCTGAAGCGTATCTCAGCGGTAGAACATGTGAGTAGCATGCGCAAGGCTGAGGCTCAATCCTCAGCACAGGACAACGATGGCGATGATGATAATGTTCAGATTATTTGACATGTGATATTAAAAAATCATTTCAAATGGGGCACTGGTGTGGTGGATGTAGTTTTCAAAATATGTCCAGCTACTCATAGATGAAGTGATATGATCTTTGTTTTACCTTAAAAATTTTGCCTGAAAGCTTGAAAGCAAGGAGTAGGGTATAAATGAAAGGGGTTGATTATGAGTTGATAAGTGTTGAGCTGTAGTGAGTGATAAACACACAATAGCCTACATTCATCTATAGTTTGTGTGTTTGAGGATTTCCATAGCCACAAGTGAAAAACCTTTTAAAAAGTAAAAGTAAACTATTACACACATATATATATTTTTCAACAATCCCATTCCTGAGTATTTAGCCAAAAGAATTGAAGTCAGGATCATGGAGAAATATTAATTACTATAATGCTCACTGCAACACCATTCACGATAAGCCAGGAGTGAAAACAACAAAAATGTCCCCAGATGGGTGGATAGAGAAAATGTGCACTGTATGTATGCACTGGGATATTGTTCAGCCTTTAAAATGAAAAAAATCTTGACATTTGTAACATGGATGAATCAGATCACTCTCTGCTGAGTGAAATAGGCCTGTCAAAAGAAGACAAATCCTGTATAGTTCCACTTACATGAGGTAGTTGAAATAGCTAAACTCATTACTCAGCTATAAAGAAAGACAAACTTGAGGCTTTTATAGAGACCATACTCATAAGTGAAATAAATCAGAGGTACATATGCATGCAACGTATTGTATCACTAGTGTAAGAACCTGAAAGTGGGAATATAAATTAGGAGGTATGAAGGGAAACTGCTCAAAAGCAAAGAGCAAATGGGATGAGGGGAAGCAGAAAAGGAAGAAAGGGATAACTACGTATGTATGTATGTATATGCAGCATGGCTAACATGGTTGCACTATTGACTTATGTCACTTTGTGGTGAGGAACAGTTAATGATTAGTTGTTTGATCAATCTTGTATGTCTATATGTGTTTTCCTGAGCATACACTTTGAAGTTATCAATGTGTAATACAACAACCATTGTTGATTCCCTGTCACTTTGTCTATAATTCAGTTTTGATTGCACTGTTCTTGTGCCACTTTGTGTCTGTTTGTTAATGTTTCTGTTGTTTTACTTTTAAAAATAAAATAATTTAAAAAAAAAGAAATAGCCAAACTCAGCAAAACAGACCAAAAATGGTGGATTTTAGGGGCTGAGGAGAAGAGGAAAGTTGCTAGTCATCAGGCATAAAGTTTTAGTGATATAAGATGAATAAATTGTGGAGATCGTCGTTCCCATGGCTAAACATGCTGTTTTGTGCACTTAAAATCTGATAAGAGAATAGATTTACGGTATGTTCTTCCACAATAAAATAGAAAGAACAGAAATATTTAAAGTTAAAAAGAAGGTTTGGATCATTTAATAGCTTCAAAGACTTGTAAAAGTTGTCACTGCAACATTGAACTGATTGCTGTCTCAATTAAGCAGGGTGTGCAAGCAGTCAGTCATGGATTTGGGTCATGTTTGCTCCTCACCTGGAGTTTGTTTATAAGCAGTATTCTGCATTTCACTGGAAGAGTTAGAAGTTATTTGGGGGACAAGTCACACCCTCACTTGGGAGTGACTGGCAATCTCTGCACAGACTCCACCTCATTCTGTTCCCCTGGAGAACACCCGCTGAACGTGTACTCGGTCAGGTCTGAGTAAGCGTGTGCTGATAGCTGCCTTTTCCAGATGTTTTCTATCTCCTTTTACCCTAGACTCCAAGCTGCATGCTCCCTAGCATCTGAAGAGTATGGAAATGCCACCACAGTCCTAGTTGTGGGTATGATGTCCTTTCTGTCATCACCAGACACTGTGACTCCAGAATTCTTGTTATAAAGACAAAACTATGAGTGACTGTCTCCTCCAACTTTCACAGTACATTGTTTCTGACTCATAAGCCCAAGGCTGCCATTGGTTATCCTGGAATTCTGTACCCATTCACACCCTCTCAACCTTCCTCCTGCTCCTCCTCTTCCTCCTCCTGTTCCTTCTCCTCTTTCTCTCCTTTTCCTCCTTCTTCCAGATAGGCATTTTGTCAAAGATCTGAGCTTTAGAAGACCTCAAATGATTCCCCTTTTGATACTGCCTTCATATTTCCCTAACATTTCTCTTTTCAATTAAACTTTCTAGTTGTCTTTTTCTTCCTTAACAGAGAGCTTGAAAGTACATTTCATTTTCTGCACACCGAGTGTGCCTCTCTGAAAGAGACTGTGAGAGGAATGTTATTTGATCCTTGGATCTCTGAGGTTGGACAAGGAATTAGAAATATCTGAACTCTACTTTAGACCCTAATCTTATCATTCCAAATGTGTGCTTAATAAGAAGCAGAATCAACACTTCAGGTCAGAGTAAGTTCAAATGGTCTAGGGCTTTTATGTAAGAAATGAAGGAAAAAATAATTGACTAGAAATATTCAAAAATGCTGTTCTTGGTTAGGTGTGTGGTCATTCTCAAACTTTCCCCACACAATGCCATTTCAAGTTTTAAAGTTGAGATGACAAGTGTGATTAATCAAGTACAGAATTTCATTTCTAGCTCCTGCAGGGATAGTGAAGAAGCAGAATTTCCAACAAGTTTTTATAAGGAATGAGCTTTAGGTGAACTTTCATCAAGTCTTGCTTCAGACATCTGAAATTTATGTTTGGCTAGTGAATTCTGGGGGGTTAAAACGTCAAAATATTATTAAATTGCATTCATATATCTGAGAGCTTATTCTAAAATATGTCTGTCACATAGAAGAGACTTCCCTAAATCCATCTCATCTGAAAGCTGGAACTGAAGGAGGGAGGAGGTGCAGAGGACAGTGAATGCGCCCCTTTTCATAGGCGGTGGGTGTCAGGTGCTCATAGGGGCCTAGAGACTGGGGTGGCAGTAGCTGACCTGACCTAGTTCAGCTAGGCCCACCTCCTTAGATGAGCATGGGTGTGAAAACTTTGGACATGGGACAATTGATTTTGCAGCAGCTAGGTTTTCTATTGATAGCTGAGGGTAAAGCCAAATTGCATGTATAGCTTTGTGTCTTTTCACATGACTTACCCATTTTCTCACATGGAAGGACTGGTTGTTCCTTAGCCACAAGGTCGAGGAACTTGCACATTTGGGGACTTGGGACTATGTGTTCCATAGTTGCTGAATCAGAATCTACTGAACTTGGTTGAGCATGGCCCACCTGCGTACTTTGTGCGATGGAGGAGTTTATGGGTATCCTGAGCCACTTTATCTAAGAGTGCAGTGGGAAAAAACAGTCATAATGTGTTTATAGAGTGCAAGCCACAGAGAAATCCTGCCCTACATGACTGGCACTAGTTTGCTCATCACAAATCTGCAAGTGCAAAATTGTTCACACTTGGCGAATCAGAGAGAGGGCAAGTAATTTTCTCTAGGTCACACCTGGTTCATAAGTGACATAGCCACCATGTACACAAAGATCTGGTCAACACCAAGACCTGGTATTCTTTTTTGCTGTCCAGCTTTAGAGAATGTAGGCATAAAAAAACTAAAGAAACCAGAGATTCTGGTAAGCGTGGTCTGTGGTTGGCAGGCTGAGGCACACACTGGCTGTGAGAATGGGCTGGGACTGTGCAGAAGTTCAATTATAACTGGAGGTGAGAAGCCACAGAATAGAATCTAGGAAAAAGCAAGGCCAAGAACTGAGCAAGCTGGGGCATAGCTAGACACTGAAATAAAATATCCCTTGGGAGAAGCGGAGAGGGCAGAAGATATGGTGCTGGGTGGCTCGGGTTTCCTCATAAAAGGAGAAGTGTCAAAGAGTAAGGTAGTATTCTTTGAACGAATTTGGATCACTTTTAGCAAGGCATTTTAAAAAATCGCTTTGTTCTAAAAGCCAAGTCTATTTCTATTGCATGCCTTTGTGACTACATGTATAAGCTGTCTAGTATAGATACAGGCTCCACTTGGACCCTCAGCCATGACTTGAGCTGAAGGTAGCCTACTAGTGCAGCAGCTGTCAGCCAGGATTCTGGAATCAAGCACATACATGAGTGATCTAGGCCTCTCAGCAAGATGTCCAGGCAAGGCCACCTCTCACTCTTCTAACTCTTGTGGTCCTTGCCTCTTCTGTACTCTGCTGAGTACCCTCTTGGAGAAAGGTTGATCAGGAATTATCAGATTATGTCCCCTTCCTCCAGCTGGTGTCAGGAGGGTCTCTGGTCTCTTGGACTAAAGAAGAGCCACAGGAGGACAAAGAAAGACGAAGGCCAGAGATATGGAAATGCTGAGCCAAAGATAAATTAGATCTCATATAATTACAAGTATTTCTCGGAGCTCTTCATGACACTGGTTGTCCTTTTTTGTGTCCATTGGATGGGAAGAGTCATAAGAGCAGTAACTTTGAGTTGCAGGCTATGTTTGGCGTCTAGACTTATGTGGCTAGGAAGACATTGCAGTGACTCAGAGGCACAGTTTGGGCCAAGACAGCATTAAATCCATATTAGGGTGAACGTGATATGTACAGCCAACATCTGGGAAAGGCTATCAAGTCTGACATTGCCCTGGGCACATTCTGATTTTTCAGGCGGCGCTCAGGCATGAGGATGGTGACGAGACAGCGGAGCTGCCCCCCAGTGGGCTCCGGGATCGACGGAGGGCCAGCGTGTGTTCCAGTGGCACCGGGGGTGAGCACCAGGGCCTGGACCGCAGGAGGAGCCGCAGGCATTCGGTGCAGAACACCAAGAGCCCATTGTCAGCCCCCACCAGCCCCTGCTCCCTGTCAGCTCCCACCTTCAAGCCCAGCCAAGTGCGAGATCTCTGTGAAAAGTAAGCCTAAGGCCATGGTGGGCAGGGGTCACCAAGGGGTGCTGCTGAAAAGAGGGAGGGAGGCTACCAGACACAGGTGCCCACCATTCTCTGCCCACCTCATAGTTAGGGGCCCTGGTCTGCTCTTTTCCTCTGTCATTAAGCCAGTACCTTAGGGAACTTCCCACGTAAGGTGGCCAGTGGTGGTGTGCACAGATGTGGCCTTACTCCATGACCTTATCTTCAGCCATCTATATTTTTGTGTTATTTAAGATCTCACTTAGTATCTACTTCAGAAAAGCTGTTTTATAGAATGGAAGAGGACCCCAAACACATAACTTTGGCCTAGAAATCAGCGGCACACCACCATAGAAATGTGAGAGGGTAAGACTCTTAAGATATTTGTGAGAATACACAAGATTGGTTTTGGTTAAGTAGATTACCTTGTATAAATTTGAAAACAGCCATCTCTTTGTTTTCAGTACATACTAATTCCATCAGTTAGTTGAGTGTCCGTTATAGGTTAGGATTGTTCAAAGGTCTGAAGATACATAAATGGAAAAGGTATGACTTTTGTGTTTATGAACTTCATATCTGGCTTGGAAAAAAAAAGAATGAGAAAGGTATGTAGGAAGACATAGAAAGATTGACAGTCCTTTAAGAAACTATGTAGGTTCAAAATATGAAATTTGACCAAATCCATGGCTGCTCACAGTGGTTCTGAAAAACATAGGTGCTACCAAAAGGATGGCCATGGTGCTTTGGGGTCTGGGTCCAATTGACTGCTCCCAAGTGGGTGCTATCAGTTCACTAGGATGTTGAGTTTGGTAGATGAGTCCACGTCTTCCACCCAGGTTCCCAGGAGCTGACTGACCCACTCACTTCTGCTGCCAGCAAGGAGGAAGCACTTGTTATGGCATTTGGCTAGAGCATTCTCCCCAATCATGATGATGTTTCTGAGACAAAATTAGGTCACCTGGCTGCATGGTGAATAAATAGAATGACCTTAATAAAGTCAGCTATAAAAATGGTAAGGAAATCCCCACCCTCTCTCACTGTGTTGCTCATGGAATCACATGGGCGTGTACAGGCCAGGCCAGGAAGGAGAAGGTGAGCATGGCCTGAGAGTGACATGCAGTATGCAAGGTCTGTGTTTACTTACGTCCCTTTCCTACCTCCCAGCCCTAGGCTCCCTTCATCTGTTTATAAATCTTCTGTTTTTGAAAGTTGGTGTGCAGCCAGATGTGTCTTAGTAAAAAGAAGACCTAGACTTCCAAAGAGAGTGGAGAATGAAAACATTTATCATGAGTATTGAATTCTATTATTGAGGATCTTGAAAAAAACTCAGCCAGTGCTCAAACAAGGGGCACCTGAAGCCCCCTCCCAGCACAGTTCCTACCTAATGGCTGGACATTTTTAACATGGAGAGAGTTTTGGAAGCTTCCATAATGGCTAGAAAAGTCTATATTTAAAAGCACCAAAGATGTTGCAGGTTGAGGGGAGGTGGGTCTTATCAACAGTGTTTTTCTTGCTTTGTCTGATATGTGCCATGTTTGTTCCTCACCTATTTCTTGCTGTTACACTTTTCAAAGGACTTTGTGTTGTGAGTCAGTGGTAATGTCTTGTGATCAGTTGGCAATGATCACAACAGTGGAGAGAACCATCCTGGGCACTGTTGACAATCTCTAGGTTTTGGGCTCCATGGGAATTGAAAGCAGGAGTCCCTAGACTCTTCTCTGAATGCCGCTTGTTTCATTCTTGTCAAATAGGGAGAATATTTTTCATGTTATTGGAATTATTATTTTAATGTGAAATTAACATTTGAGAAAAATATATTTTCCAGATATAGAATACAGTCATGCAGACAGATGGTTATGAAGTGAATTCACCCATGGAGACTATTAGAGGAGATTTTCTGTGGCTCTACAGTGATGGTGCAGTTCTGGCCAATGCAGAGTGATAGAGGCAAATGGTAGCAAGAAGCAACATGGGAAATGATCACTCAATGCATAACTCAGTCACAGTTTGCACCTCAAAACAGTACTTAGAATCAACAGCCCATTGTGTTCTGTCCCCTGTGGACCTGGAAAGGCACAGAAACATGCCTGACCAATGTGTGCACACCCTGACCATACTTATTGGTCCTTGTCACAATGTGCCTACAGATGCTGCATGTGAGGGATTTAAGGCTAGGCTTTGTCACTCTGAGACACAAGTGATACCAGCACTTTTGAAAAGAAAGTAGAAATAGGAGAGAGTTTAGAAAGGAATTAATGTGTTTAAAAAATGTGTATGGCGTTGCGTATCTCAGCTGGTTCTTCTTTTTCATTCAAATCTTATTCTCACCATCACCCTCGTAGGACGCAAGTGTTACCATCCTCCTCATTGTAAGTGAGAAAACATGCAGGGAGCTGCCTTGTGCTCATGGCAGACTGAGGAGTGGGCTGAGCCATGGATTAGGTCCATCTTTGGCCTTTTATTCTAAATGTCAAAGCATGGACAGCTGGTTCCCAACCAACCACTCCTAAACATATTCATTGCATGAGATTTACATGTCTGATCTTTTTTTTTGTACCGAGAATCAAACTCAGGACCTTGAGATTTCCAGGTGGGTGCTTGTGCTGCTGAGGTATATCCCTGGCCCTCTGATCTTTTTAGAGAGAGACAATTTGATTTATTGTACCATGCAGATATATTTTATGGAGGTAAATATAAGAATTCAAATAATTAAAAAGGAGAAAAATCTCAGTCTCCCTCCAGACATGTGTATAAACCTGCTCAGCCATGCACTGTCATTCTGATAATGACTAATAAGATTTAATTCTCAAAAAAAAGGATTCAATTCTCATTACTTTGCTTTGTTTTCCTACAAAATAGAATTGCACACTGGTGTATGCCAAATAAAGATGAGTTTATTGATCACGTGTCATCTAAGAATCTTTGTGTGACTCTGCCAGAATGTGTTTCATCTTTGGCCTTAAAATTTATATATCTGATTGATAGGAAGAAAAATTAAGGTACTTTCCATTATTACTGAGAAAATTATTTGGGTCATCTACTTGGCAAAAAAAAAAAAAAAAGAAAAATATCTGTGATTTAAATTTTGATCATATAGAATCAATTTTATGACTAAAAAGTTCTTGAAGTTTTTCTAGCTTGAAGCAAGAGCCAAGAGATGGGGTACATTTCCAGACATGGGCTTTGTCTTTCCCAAGTAGCCCCTCACTTCCATCTACAAACATTTCTGTTTATGAAGAAAGTCTTTGTCCTGAATATTTAACACCCTCCATTAGCACTGTTTCCCTGTCCACCTGGACTGTTTCTCTGTCAACACACAAAGACCATATGCTGGTCTTTGTGATATTGCAAACTGCATGAAATTTAGCACACAAACTGTAAATTTCATCTTGTTGATTTCTACACGGCATTCCAACCTGTAGTGGTGATCTTAAATTTCATTCAGTCACTCATGTTAGCTGCTGTGTCATCCAGCTTCCAGTCGTGTGTGTATTTCATTGTACATGGAAGGGTGACCTTATAGGTAGTGGATGATGACAGCTGATTGGGGAATGGAAGGTACAGGCTAGTGCCACATGCTCCAGAGATGAGTCTGCAAGCTTGCTCTGTCTGGACCAGATAGTAAAATGTTAAGCTTTGAGAGGCCAACAGTCTCTGTTGCAACTACACAACTGAATTGTGCTTTTGTGGCATAGATGCTGTCACAGACAACAGATCAGCAAATGAGCCTAGCTGTATTCCAATAAAATTTTATTTATGGACACTGAGATTGGAATTTTACTTGTTATGAAATATTATTCTCCTGATTTGTTTCAACCATAAAAATTTAAAAGCCATTCATAGCTCACAGGTCATCCAAAACAGGTGGTGTGCCAGATTTGTCCCAAATCTGGAGTTTGCCAACTCCAGTTCTAACAGGGTGGTTTCTTGAGGGAGGCTGGGGGAAAATGGCTCAGAATTGGCAAGGAAGAATGTTTGGAGTAAGAGAAGAATCCTGCCATACCATGTGAGAGGGATGTAGGAGAAGTGTTCTTAGGTTTAGGGATAGAGCAAGGAAGTAAAAGGAATATTCTATGAAGAGAGCAACATTATAGGAGATTTTGCCGATGGCTGACCGTGAATTCCCAAAGCAAGTGGAAGGCTGCAGCAGATAGAGAAGAGTAAGTTAAGCCAGACTGAGGGACTCATTGAAGCAAGTGGAGAAAAAAGATCTGTGATCAATCCAGGGGAATTTGGACTGTTAGAAAGGTTACTGCAAGCTGGGATTAGCCCCAGTGATCCTTTAAGGTCATGGCTCTTAACCAAGGGTGATTTTGTCACCCAGGGGACACCTGTATAAAGTTTTCATTTCCATAACTGAAGCAGAGGGTGCTACTGGCATCTAGAGTGTAGAGTCAAGGAATGCTGTGCTATGCTACTCAGGATACCTGCTTGTGAAAGAGTTAGTCTAACATGTCAGCAGGACTAAATCTGGGTAACCCTGACTTAGCATGAGATAGGCAACTGGTTGTAATTTTCACCTCTTTGAAATAATGATAAGGTGGGAATGCCTTGGCTACTGGAGAGGGAACTTTATCAGAAGCAAATGGAACTCTGTGGACCTGTCTTAAATGTTCATGTGCATGAATCACAAATATAACAAATCAGTTAAGCCACAATTCTATAGAAATATTTCTAGTTAAAGGCTTCATTGGTTTTTTCTTTATGAATCTCATGGAGACAGTATTTCTTAGCAAGAAATAAGATATGAAATGTCTTCAACACTAGCTGGTTACTCTGGGCTACATAGTTCAAAGGATAATACTTTTTCCGGTTTTTGATTAATTATATTTAGCAAAGTTTTATGCTTCAAGTTCCCAGGGTATATGCTGAACCCTCTCAGGTACTCATAGGTTTGACTAAATTTATGTTTCCCTCAGTAACCAAATATAGCTAAGTCTAATCAGCTTCACATATATCACATTCCAAAAAATCAACATCATGGAATGTGACACCAGCATAAAATAAGTTGGCAAGACAGAACCATGATTATATCACAGAGGTGTGATACTCTATAGCCTGGAGGAACGGGGACACAGGCTAATAATCTAGCCACCATTCTCTATTATCTGCTGATATTGGCAACTAATGGTCATAAAATAAAAAAGTAAAATACAAGAATTGCCAGTTTTCCCATGTAAGTTAGATTAGCGATAAAGGTAAAAATTTGTGCTATATATGGCACAGAAGTACTCTTTCTAATAAATTGCAAAGTGACCAGCATGTAAATAAGTGTCATGGGTGGAGTCAGGTTGTGACTAGGCTTTCAATTTATAGTCAAGAAGCCAGGAGTTTTGACATGTAGACTTACCTACCTTTCAAGCAGCACACAAGATATACCCTGGCCTCAGCTAGACCATGAGAGGGAGCTAGAAGAGACTGTGCCCAATCAGCTGTAGCCTTAGAGGACTGACCAGGGGATAGGTCACCCACTACATGCAGTGAGAAAGAAGGAAGTTTGCAGGAGTATGTTGTGGGGGCAGAGTAGAGATACCAGCCTTAGGAACTCAGTCTGTAGTTGGTAGGCATGAACAGGATTTGGAATCACCATGGTAGGGCTGGAGATATAGCTCAGTGGAGTAAGTGCTTGCCAGGAATCACCATGGTACGGGACGTAGGATGGGTGTGTTAATGTAGGGCAGGACAAGTTCAGAGCCTGCCTCCACCATTACAGCCAGGTTTGAACTTAGGTATGGCCATTGCCCCACAGTGAGTGCTAAGTAGCACCTCAACAGTAACAGCTGTAACAAACCCTAACCTTTATTGATCATGTAATTATCTGCTGGGCATCATGGTAGTCATTTCAGGTGTATTAACTCCATATTCACCATTACCCATGGTATAGTAGGCACTGTACTGCTGCCATGTGATAGGAGGGGAAACTGAGATACAGGGAGTTGAAGTAATTTGCCCAAGGTCCTTCAGCTTATAAGTAGCAGAACAGAATTTAGGGTTCAGTTTTGGCTTCAGGGTCCATGCCCTCATCGTTCTGTTTAAATGACCTGATTTCCATGATTCTGTAGAAATAAAACAAATATTCTCCCTGGTTGATAGGAAACAATTAGTAGATGCATATGTTGCCTTTTTTATTATTGCTTCTAGACTTTTTATATCAGTACATTTAAAAATTATTGCCTAGTGTTCCATTATATAGCTATATCTTAATACCATAATGCTTTTATTCATTTTGCTTTGGCTTGATTCCAGTTTCTCCTGGTTCCAAACTTGTGGAAATCAACATATACATATGAACATACATACAGTCATGTACAAATATTAGCATTTATACTTTGAAGGGTAAATTCTTAGAAGCAGAATTTTATATCAAAGAACACTTACATTTTAAAAATTGGTATCACTGCATTGCTTTTTAAAAAGGCCTTGCCAGCTTCTCCCACCAATCAGCCCCTCGCTGGCCATTTTCCTGTACCATTGCCAGCCCTGGATGTTTTTAGAATTCTGAAAAATGAAATGTGGCAACTCAGTGTTTTAATGTGCATCTTGTGACACTACTGAGGTTGTACATCTTCAGTCGCCTCATGGAAGGAAGTGCTATTGACATTTCATTTTCTGAGTATAGCCTGTTTAGATCTTTGCTGATTTGTGTCCAGAATGTCTTGTCTTATTTAATCAATGTCCAGCTAGCTACTCTTTATTTTTCATATGGAAATCTTCAGATACAAAAATAAAATATATTCTTCTTACATGTAAAATACTGGCTTTTTGATAATTTTACCCTGTCTCTCAAATGTCTTTCAATTATAGTCAACCCTATAACCCTATAAAATGTTTTCAAGTACTGACAGTGTTTCATCCTTTGAAGATGAATTAGATTTGTTGAGAGAGCAAAAATAAATGATCCAGAGAAAATGTTTATTTGAAATTTGTAATCCCAATAATCTATATTGTTTATTGATTTTGATCCTGAAATCATATTTATTTCCTCTTTTGCTCATACAAGACAGTTTCTGAAGAGGAGTTCTGAAAATACTCAGAATATTAACTGTGATATTGGAACAAACCTTCCCAGTTTGACATAGCTAATCATTACCTTGGAGTTGGAGGGAGGAAGGCATAGAGAACAGAACTCAGTGTCAGATAGAAGCCATAACTGACTACCAGTTGTTGGAACCTGAAAAGGAACAGGGACCTACGCAGCCTTAGCATTATAGAAGCCCACAGCTGATGTCCAACAGTCAGGGTTTCCGAACGATGATGGGATGAAGCAAGCCAAGCCTTGGGGCTGAGCCTACCGTGGGAGCTGTAGGGAGTGATTGGAGGGGATATTGTTTTCTTTGTTTCTGCAGGAGTGGGAGGAGTCCTTGGCATATGTTCACCAGCCACAGGAAGCAAGTGGAGGAGACTGATTTGGAACCCACTGGGATGATGAGCTCATTTGCTCATATCTTGACAGGAAGGAGACACATTTGGAATGCCTAAGGTCTAGGGCAGCACCTCACTGTCTGGTGCTTCATGCCCTATGCACAAGGCTTCACTGTCAAGGTTATAGAATTAATTCCTTTGTTATTGCCAAGGTCTGCAGTTTCACAGTGGAGTAGGCTTATCTCTTTCCTGATAGCAATTGGCAGCAAGCACCTAATTTGCAAGGAAGAAATATACTATGAAATAAGTAGGTATTATATAATGTTAACCTACAAAATCTGCTTCAGTGACATGTTTGGTCCTGGCTAGGGTAGGTTTGGCCATATGCACTAAAGGAGCAGTTGTGATGGTTGAATACAGAGGCAAGGTCTTCATTCCTGACTCTGTCTCCTTCTGTAAAGTGAGGATGATGATCCTCACTCTGCTTTTAGGAGAGTCAGGGTAGACAGCAAAAATGTGTGCTTTGCCTTGTGTTATTATTAATCTCTGTGCCCTAAAGCCTTCCTGGATAGTGTTTATTAAAGAAGGTAATTGTTAAATAAATATGAACTGGAGAGAATATTCTGTATACCGGCATCAACATGCCAGATGATTTCACAACAGCAAGATTAGCAACCACCGGTACCATGAGTGGCAAGTAGCTACTTGGGAAGATTTATCTGATGGTAACTGATTTGTTTTAAATGGGATTCACTGACGAGAGCAGTGACCCCATGAAGAGGTATGATTGGAATACAGCCAGTAATTCCGAGATGTCCAAGCATCATCCTGAGTGTCGAATAGCTGGAAACAAGGTTGGAGACAAGCACGGACCTGGAAATGGGAGGAGCTGTACCAGGCCAAGGCAGGAGAGCATGAGGCAGGAAGACGTCACCTTGGGAACCTCTGATTTCTGGGGCAGGATGTCTTCTTAAAACTTCACCATGACCAGATTACAGATTTCTTGGGGGCTTGGATTTTACTGCATTGAGTTTGGATATCTGTCAAGGTTCTAAAGAAGCTCGCAGACCTTTACTCTTACAACTGAGCAGAGCTACTGCTGGGTTTTAAGTGGAGAAGTAGGATGAAAGTCTTGTTTTCATAAGAGCACTGTGGAGACAGCCAAGGGCATTGGAGAAAAACAGGCTGAAAGCAGAAAGACCACAACAGGGCTGGAGCAGTGTGCAGGGAGAATGGAAAGGGGGGATGAGATGCAGGGAGACATGGTCTGTGGGACCATGACTGGATTACATGGTGAAGTCTAAGCTGATTCTCAGGGTTATGGGCTGGCTCAAAGAATATTCAATAAGCTTTGGGTGTGTTAAGTTTGAGGCATACATGGGAAAGAGAAGCAGGAATCCCCACAGCAAATTGGATAGACACTTCTGGGACTTAAATACCTGTAGGTGATGGGTGACAGCCAGGCTGTAACCCAGGGGGAAAAAAAAAACAGGTGAGCAGAGATGCAGATGATAAATCGCTGTGAAATAAAGGCAGAATTATCATCATAAGAAATGGTGAAATTGAGACTGTCACCCCTTGCCAAGCAGGCAAAAATTTACATCTGTTACCTTCCAGTGTGTTCTTTTAGCTATAGAAGACTCCTGTGGTATAAGCTTCTAGCAAGAGACTAACTGTTCTCTTTGGAGTAGTGTGAACACACTTTAGAGAGAAGGCCAGGTTCATGTTATACTTGAATCTTTGACTGGTTTCTTTCAGTACAAATTTGGATAATCCATGCACATGTGGGCAGGGAGATCACATTGGGGGCATCTCTCTCTTCATCGCCTGTGCAATTCCCAGAATCCCTTTGGAAGTGGAACAGAGGCTCTCTAACCAGCTTTAAGTCTACTTGATTGAATCCAGTCATGGATAGAGGAATGAGGTTGTCTTTGCTTGAGAGCCTGTGGAGGGACCCTGCTAGTAACTCTGCACTGATGAAGGCTGAAAAAGCAGGGAAACAAAACCTGGAAAATGTAGGCTGAAGAGGCCAAACGTGGCAACAAAAAAGAATTCTCTACTGGGCACTGGTGATGCTGGCAAAGTGTTTTGCAAAGGCACCCTTTGGGGATAAGCTTTGGAGAATGGACCCAAATACAGACCTGGCCTAAGGTCATGCTTGTCCTACTCCATGTGTTCATTGAGCTGATGGGGAAGACTGAAACATGTTCAAGTTGAAAAATATTTATTGTTTCTAAATGAGGTCATGTTCACATTTCAGAGACCGGTTAGAATGGACATGAGCCACAGTCGAGGTCAAAAAACATCTAGTGGTGCCCTGTAACATCCATCTCCTTCCCTCCTGGTGGATACGGGGCTGGTGGGATGGGCAGGGAGAGTGATGAGGCCAGATGCAAGCTGGTAGACTCCCTGCGCATATGTATCCAGTCAGAAGGGCCACCCGTGGTTAGGAAAGTGAAAAAGGAAAGAAGTAGTGGCTTCTTCTGATTCTTAAAGAGAAGAGGCATTTCTTTTCTCTCGTTTATCCCAAGGAGCGATAGTAGAGCACAGTTAGTAAGAGCGTGGTGGCAGAGCTGGGCTCCCAGGTTTCACTGCTGACTTACTAGTTGTGTGAGCACAAGTCTTTAACCTTTCTGGGTCTCAGCTTTTTATCTGTGAATGAAGCCATGAATAGTACCTACCTCAGAGGTTCCTATGAAGATTAACGGAGTGAAACATGTAAATTGCCTTGTCCAAGAGCACCTGACACAGAAAGTAAAGAGAATAAGTAAGTGACCGCAGTCCCCTTCCCCTCAACTCCTACTGTTTCCCCCAGAGAGAGTCTCTGGGGCAGGACAAAGCAAAGAATAGGAATGCCTGGTCCTGAGCCTTGCTGCCCTGCAGAACTCGAGAAAGCCTGGGCACCTTGGGATGGGCATCTGCAGCCTTTGATCATCCAGAGAGAGCTGCTTCACAAAGACACAATAACAGTTAGGAATCCAGAGACAATTATATCACACTTTAGGAATACTCAAGTACAGTCTCCACATTGCCCCAGAGAAATAATTTCATTCCTGAGGTTTTCTTTCAAGCTATGTGGTTCTGGTTTTATAAACATGAGCTTAAAAATTGACTAGAGATGAGCTCCCATAAGGAAGTGGCCAGTCCAGGCCTGCCACATGCCAGCATTTATCTCCTAAAGGTCCTTGGACAGGACAGGGCAGTGTGCAGGGCGCTGTGGCTCTGCGCCATGGCTAGGCCTCCTGAGGTGAAATGGATACGACTAGACTTGAGAAGCTGCCTTTCAACATTTTCTAAAAACCTGTGCAAGCTTTTTAAAAATTGCCTTGCAAATAGAAAGGTAAATACTTCGAATCACAAAATCAGAAAACAAATGATACAGTACCTTGGAACCTATCTTTGTTTTTGTGTACTTGTGGACATGGGTCCTTCCGCATGATCACAGGTGTCTGTAAGTAGATGCGCAAAGTATCAGTGCTCTAGAGGAGAGGCCACCATGCTGGCTGTGTTCCAGAGTAGCATTAGTGTTGGCATTTGATGGGCTTCAGTATTTAATTACTGACAAGTTTGTTGAGACGGGAATACTAAAGGAACAGAATCATATTTAGTTACTTTGATTTTTGTGCCTACCATATTCTTGAATCTGAGGATATAATGGTGAACATGACCCTTATGAAGCTCATAGTTTAATGAGCTGGTATGCAGGTATTACAGCAAGCCATTATTATAGCTTTGGAGGAGGACTTTTGCAAGGAGCAAATAAATAGCGGTGTGGCAGAGAGTAACATGCTTACCTGTGAGGGTAACTTGCCCGTGTGCATAAGGACATGGGCGGGGATGGGTACTAAAACATCACTTAGAATAGCAAAGAATAGACCTGGGGAATGGTGAGAAGAGATGTCTGTCTGCCTATGGAGATGGGAAAGGGATCTGGGGGTAGGGGAGGTGGGAGGTCAGGAGGCGAAGGGAAAGTAAAAAGGATCAAGACACAATATGTACATATATGTACCAACTCCCCATGATGAATGTATTTATTATGTGTCACAAATATATACCAGTAAAAAGGGGGATATATGTGTGTGTGTGTATGTGTGTGTGTATGTGAATGTATATATGTATATGTGTGTATATATATAGGGTGGAAAAGCATAGGGTGGAAACAGGAAAATGGGTGGTGGTTATTGATGCAGAACTCCAGGGAAACTTTAGCAACTGGGACTAGGGCAGTGCTTTTCAACTCTGTAGAATACTAAAACAACCCTTGCCCCTGCCTTACCCTAGAAGTTAGATACAATTTCCAAAATGTACTGAACATTCACATTTAAGGTAACGTAACTGGATGGTGTCAGTGACTAGGCTGGAGATCATCATTGTCAGTGGCTGTGTGGAGATGTGGAGGGATTGAGAATATGTGAGAGAAAGAGTCACCTCTATGGCTGGATTTTCCAGATTCTCCCTCCTGTACTGGGACAGGCTCAAACCTGTTTGAAACACGGTGGGAACTGTGTGAGTGTGCAGGTCACTATAAAGACAAGTGACACCCAGTCCCTTGGGCGATGGTCTGTGTAGTTAGTTCTGGCCCTTTGCTGCTCTCTTTTCTTTTTCTTTTTGTTACCTCCTTTGGGTACAGTTCATTCCTTGTGGACATCGCCACCACTAGACAGTGAAGTAGAGAGTAAATGCTACCCAAATAAACCCATGTGGTTACTGGTGGTAGTTGGAAGGCATGACTTGAAGCTGTAAAGAACAGAAAATGAGGTTGTTGGGAAGAACCCTGGCTGAAATACTAGATTTGGGGTTTATCTCTGCATGGCAATTATCTGTAACTGATTACCGCATTAAGAGTTGATTGTGGTGTGTTCAAGTCCAAAATATGTGAAAGGGCAATTAGAAGTTCCAGGATCAAACTGAGTCATAAATTAAAAAGGTATTACCGTACCCTGATACACGTTTGGCCTCCTCGTGGTGGTTACATTTGATATCTCCTTCTGAAGTACACACATACTGCATCACCTTCATTTCTAAGAGACTTCCTCTCCGGTATTCTTTTCTTCCTATTGGCAAAAGGGGTGAGACAGAAGATACACGCGAAGTACCATTACTGGCTGAGTATCCCTTATCCAAGACACATGGAACAGAAGAGTTTTAAACTTTGTATTTTTCAGATTTTGGAATATTTCCATTTATGTAATGAGCTGTCTTGGGTAGGGAATGCAAATGTAAATATGAAGTTTATGTCACCTTATACACCCAGCCTGAAAGTAGTTTATAGGGTATTTTTCATGCACCTGTGTTTTGACTGAGATCCATCATATGAGGTCAGGTGTGAGATTTTTCACTGGGGACATCATATCAGCCCTCAAGTGATTTTGGATTTTGAAGCATTTCAGGGTTCATATTTTTGAGATGAGGGATGCTCAGTGCTATTTGCGTTTAACAACACGACTGACCAGAAAACATGTTAGATCAATAATTGTATGTACAACTCTGGAGAGGAGACTACAGGAGAAAGTATTTGATGTTCACACAATTTCATTTCTTCAGCTGTAAGAGACCATTAGAGCTGAATGGTCAACCACGGTCTCAGGATATGAGATCAATCAAGGTCTCAGGACACATTCAAGCTACACCTGAGGCAGGTCCTTTGAAGACCATTAGCCTGAGGCTCCGGTCAGAGTTCCTGTTGTTTCTAAACAGCAGCGGTTCTTGGAGAACTACAAGGCACCTTCATCTCAGTTTCTCTTCTGCTGTCTCAGAACTCTTATGGACATTTAAAGCAATAAACTAATATCTGTGGCTGAAAACAATGTTTTTTACTAACATGTTTCATTAACAAAAAATTAAGGTATACATAAAAGAATGTACAAGATGCCTCCTGGTCTCCAGCTATTACTGGATTAATTTATTTTACACCCAAATAAATCTGGAATTCCAACTACTAATTGTGTGGTTTTTCTCCCCCATCAATATTTACGCTCCTCAGAATTAAATCTATTATATTAAACTTGCATGTCAGTAGTATAAATATGTGGTTCCATTAATGTTTGATTAAAAACCAAACAAAATAAGGTCTCAGGCACTGAGGTGCTGCCCAGTAGTCCAGCTTCTTGGGTATGTTCAGGATCCATGAACTGTACTTTATGCTTCTTCTAAACTGGAAACTACAGGGACAATAAATGCGTTCCTTTCTAACCCTGGGCTCTTAGCATGGAAACATCAGCATGACAGCTGGGCTCTGTTAGATGCCTTTTCTTTCACTTGGCTGGTACAAATCTTTGAGGGGACTTTTATTTGGTGGATAACAGAACTCTTTTTGAATGAAATTATTGCTTTGCTTGGTCAGATCTTCAATGTAACTGATTAAGATCACTAATTGGAAATTTTCAACCTTACCTTAGGCCTTGGGTAACCCTTTAGAAAGAGCCTTGAAGTTAACAAAGTATGAGTCACTGAGAGGTTAAATTGAAACTACAGTTTAAGTTTTTGGTGACAGAGTGATGCAAACCTAGCCCAAGGGGGCACTTTCTTTGTCATAAATTTGGTTAAATATTTCTATGAAATATTTTTTCATCTAGTTATGATATAAATTGTACGCATTTTATAGAACTAAGTGGGGCATTTGAAATGTCTGTAAAATCTGATCTTTTCCTGGATCAGTTCCTCCTTGGCCTCCTGAATTTTGCTCTAATAGTATTGTGGATATCTTTTCAGGGTACTTAGGTTTCCAAGGTTGAATAATTCCTGGCATAATTAGTTGTGTGTCTTCTTTCTTACCAGAGTGTAACACAACATTGGGAACCTTTTTTTTTTTTTTTTTTTTTTGACCTCTATGGTCTTGGACATAATATGTGCTCAATAAGACATTCATTAATAAAGCTAGAGCCCTTGCCTTGTAAACTCCTGTTTTCTTTAAAAAATTTTGCTTTATTACCTACTTTTAAAGTATCTTAATTATAGAGGTTTGGATTAATCATAATCCTTGGTTCTTGGAATGTTGTCATTATTGGTCTGTGTATGGCTCTTTTCTAGTTTATTTTTATATATTCACTTATTAAGAACATAATGAGATTATGGTCTATGTAAACAGTAAACCAGTAGTCCTAACTCAGATCTAACTTTGTGTTTCTCTCACTCTCTCATCCCTAGGTGCAGTACCCAACTGTCTAAATATGTGTTCATCACTATTTTGGGAGTTTTGTTTTTATTTAATGATTATCACACATATATAAATAACTAAACAATATAGTGTTGACTTTTTTAACTTTATAAAGGAAAAGGTATCGTCTCATGTGTCTCCTAAGCCTTGTGATCCTCACCACATTGTGCTTCTGATGGTCGTTATGCTGCCATGTGAAGCTCGCAGCCTGAAGTTCACCACAGTGACTTTTCTCTTCTTCCTGGTGGTGAGCACTTGGGTCCTTTCCAGCTTCTGACAGTTACATAATGCTGCTGAGAGAGTCCTGGGACCTGTCTCGGAATCCTTAGGCCCATCTTGGAATCTTTGGGCCCATCCTAAGGGAAGGATTCTTAGCTTTGGCACTGATGACATTTTGGACCTAATAATTCTTTGTTGTGGTGCTGCCCTGTGCACTGTGGGATATGTAGCAGCTCCTTGGCTTCTACCCACTAGATCCCACTCACTCGTCTTCCTCCCAGTTGTGTCACCTGAAAATGTCTCCAGGCACTGACACTGTCTGTCCCTTGGGGAGATGAGGACAGAATCAGACTCAGAACTCAGAACTATTGCCCTAGGGTGTAGCAATGCCACTTTTAAGTCATGATGTGAATGTTTAGCTTTACAAGATAGTGCCAGTTATTTTGCCAAAGTGATTATACCCCTATACATTCCTACCATCAGTATGAGAGAGACAGCTGGCCTACATTTTCTTCAGAATTTGGTGTTGTCAGACAATTTTGCCAGGTGGGATTAAAATGATACCTCATTGGGGTTTTAACTTATAGTCTCCTGACCTCCAGACATTAAAATATATTTTGTACACATTTATTGCCTGTGCTCATGTATTTTGCCCATTTTTATACATGGTGCTTTTACTTTTTAAATATTTTTATATGTTTTATGAGTTTACGTCTTTTAGATGTAGCACAAACTTTGCCTTCTCCCAGTGTATGGCTCAGATTTCTTAGCTCTGAGTGCTCTGATCCTAGAACATGCCTCGGTGCTCTTGTGAGGGTGTCGTGCTTTTGAAACAGTTCAACAATACTCATTTTCCCTTTTTGTTTGTTTTTCTGGAGCATAAGACATATGACATTAGACTGAGACCCAAATTTGGGAAGGTTACATTGACTTTGATGGGAACTATACCCTATTCAACTGGTCAGACTAGGGCTCTGGCTTGCTTCTCTAAGATGAAAGGGTAGTTTCAAATCTGGGATCATTTGTGGTTTAAGGGAAAATACCTAATGGGTTCAGAACAGGCTTATGCCCAAGAGTAACTCCTTATCAATTAAGGAAAAAAAAAAAGCAAAATCCCCACAGAAGTATTTGAAAGCCAAAGGCCAAACACCCAGAATTCCTCCGTACAAATATAAACAACTATAAACAGTTATACTTAAAAGAAAATCCAGCTGGGGAAAAAGCAAGATTGTCTGAGTCTGTTTTTCAGTCTGAAATAATACTGGCATAAAAACCATTCTGTTGGGCTGACTTCATCATAGGCTGAAACTAAATGAAATCAAGCATAGGAAGTCCTAGGCCCTGAGAACAGGGTACGGCCTTCTCCACCCTTTCCTTACAGGGCAAGGCCAGAGCTTTGCTCATGGGCCTCCTGGAAGTGGACCCTCCCAGGGAGTCACTATGATGTCTGCCCTTGATCCTGCCCTACCGTTTGTGATAGAAAGCCTGTCTCACACACATCATGTATGGGATTCAAGTGTGGAGTCCAAAATGGAGTCGGCTGGCCGTGTAGGCCGAGCAGCTGTCTTCACGCATTTGGACACTGCTATGTGGCAGGGAGAAGGATCAAGAGACAGAGCTAAAGTAGGTGAAAGTTTTAAAAGGAAAAATGTTGCTGTCCATGGCATGGAATACTCTGCAGAGTACTGTACCTTCTTCCTTTGGGAATCAGAGTTCTGAGTGTCCATTGGTGGTGAAGGTAGAGATTTCCACAGAGGACTTGAAGTTGCTGATAACAATGTGGGTCAGAGGTAAATAGCTAAAATAAACTGATTTACTTTTTATATATATGCCAGGTCTTTTCAAAGTGCCTTTGCATATTAATGCTATGCTCTTAGGAAGCAGGTGTGGTTACTACCCCATATAGGGATGAAGAAAGTGGGTACACATTTGGTTGGTTACACAGCTCCAGAATGGTAGGGCTCGAGAGCAAATTCTGGCAACCTGGCTCTAGAGACCTTCAGAATCCATCTGGGAGAGTGAATGGAATCAACTCAATTTAGAGGGAGGGCTTCAGTGTTTTCTTTTAAAAAGGAGAGGCCCAAGGTCATCAAAGTAGAGGGCATTCTGGGTAGCAAAGAAGTGATAACATCTCTAAACTTCTCATTGAGCTGAAGGTTGCAGGGATGGTGTTGAACTTGGTACTGTGGGAGTATGTGGGGGACAGAGGGACCAAGGCTTGTGAAGGGCACCGTGTGAAGGCTGCTGTGTCAAACCAGAAAGGGCCGAGCCGTGCTTGGCTGGGGCTTCAGGTACCATGGGGAGGGGGGGGTGCTGTCCTCATTCTTCACTGGCCTCTCTGCTTCTGAAGGAGGCAGCCCCAATCCCGGATCCTAAGAAATGTGGCTGTGAGATCGTGTTACTACTTCTCTCTTCCTTCCCGCCACAGCTGATCAGTCACTAAATTCAGCCCAGTCTGCTTTAAGCCTTTCCAGATCAACACCTTCCCCTTTTAGTTCCACTTTTGTTAAACATAACTATACTCCCGGTTCTTTATTGAGGCCTGTACAACCTTGATTCCAAAATTTAATAAGCACATTTTAAGGAATGTGAATTATAGGTCAGAGCCTAGCTGTATGAGAAGACCAATATATTACAAGGAAGTGGGTCTTTATACTCAGTATGCAAAGTCGGCTTAACATTTTAAAAATACAGTCTTTTAATTTGTTATAATTTCAGAAAAGAGAAAGATGATTATCTTGATAAACACAAAAGCATTTGACAGTAGACATTTTATTGGTAAGATCTTGAGATAGAAACACATTTTTTAAACAGAACAATAAAAACACTAATCTGCAAACCAAGAAAGGTAATTAGGACCTCATTAGGGACTTCTACTCACTGAAAGACATCAGGAAGGGAGTACAAAGGCAAAACACAGAAGGAAGGGAGATTTTTAACACATACACATGCCAAAGGATTTGTACCCAAATTATATACATATATACTCTTTAAATCAAAAGGAAAAAGGCAATCTGGTTTTGAAAAATGGGCACAGTACTTAAACACCTCAAAAAGGAATATCCAAGTGTACCTTCAAAACATGACAATGTGCCCAACCTCATTCATCAGAGAAAGCAAACTAAAACCACAGTGAAACACCACTACCAGAAATTAGATGGCAAAAATGAAACAAAAATATCAAATCTCGGCAAGCGTGTAGAGTGCTCATTTGCTACTTACAGGAATTTAAATTAGCATGACCATATTTTAAAAAAATAGACCTTTCTAATAAGTCATGCACACTTTATGACCCCCCAATTCTGGCTTTAGATACATTCTGCAGAGTCGTACATTTTCACCAGAAGATGTGCACTATAATGTTCATAATAACATTATTCAGAATAACTCAAAAGTACCCAAATACCATCCACAGTACAACGGATAACTAAATTTTGGTGTATTTATATAAGACAATAATATATGACTAAGAATACTTGCTCTTTAAGTACACACAACAATGTGTATGCACCCCACAAGTCTGATGCTGAACAAAGGACACTAGTCCTGGTATTATTCCTGTTAGAGAAAGAAGAAAGCCAAGCAAAACTACCTACTGCTAGTTGATGTAAAATGGGGAAAGAAAGTAAATGTACAGGACCATTAAGTAGGTGCTGGTTAGACAAGTCTGTTTGTTTTGAGAAAATTCGGTTATTTGTGTGATTTTCTGTATATATTTGATAGTTCAGCAGATGGGAAAAGGAAAGCTATAGACAGTAGTGCTAGAGAGTTAAACATCTTGGCAAAATGATGTCAAAGTGAGAAATAGTGATTTTAGACAGAGGGCAAGCAGGTGCTGGGACATTTACAAAGGCGAATTGGAAGGCTTTTTGTGTTTGAAGAAGAATTTTAGTGGGGGCTGGATGCTGGCTGTGGTAGGAAGGAGGGATGGATTAGTTTTATATAATGAGGTCCATGGTATGAGGAGCTAGTAGGAGAATAGGCAAAGGGTGCTGGAGTTCAGAAAGGCAAGGGATTAAGAAGCCCAACAGGGCTTTGTGCAGCTGTTCCCTGTGAACAATGATATAAATCAATGTCCTTAGGGCTTAGAGACCAAAGGAAGGTAGTGATCCAGTTCTCAAAGTCTCTAGTCTGTAATCTTTTAGTTGCAAGGGCAAACTCTCACTTAAGCTACCTTAAACGAAAAAGAATTTATTATTTTCTATCAGTGGAAGGCCAAAGTGGAGCTTTAGAACTGCTGAATGAAGGTGTTACAATAGTCATGGGAAGTGCTTTTGGCTTCCTATCCCAGGGATAACATGATTGGCCCCAACTGGAACAGGTACGACTTGAAGTAGGATAGATCTGCCCTCTAAAACCACTCACTGATGATGAAGTAGCTTGCTGAAACCATATGGCCACCATGGAGTTTAGACAGTGCCAGATTGGCATGACCCTCCCTGATTTCTAACCAGAGGGGTGCAGTGAAGAAGTGAGGGCTCTGTGGTTGCTGAAGGAGCTGGTCATCACCAGGAACATTCATAGGATGATTCCGTGTGAAAGCAAAAGCCGTGGATGTGCCCTGCCCAAGGCTAGAGTCCCCAAGGGTGCATGGGGATGTAGGGTGGCATTCAGGCAACTTGACAAAGAAATCTGACCTTTTCTGGGTTATGGCATCTCTTTTCCATGCTTACGGTTCCTTGTCTCAGAACTATCGGCCATAGACTAACAGATTGATAGTGCTCCTTTGCACTTCAGTCAGCTGAGGTTGCTTTTTGTTTTGTTTTGTCTATTTGTGTGTTCATCTCGCTTTTCCATCTTGTCTCTGTGTGCATTTCTCTTTTCCTGGCCTTGTCTCAGGGATGATGATGAGGAGGAGGAGATTGAGGAAGAGGAACAACCAGTCACGGAACCCAATTCAGAGGAAGAGGGCGAGGACGAGGCCCAGTGTCAGGGCAAGGACAGGTACTAAGGGCCAGACCCTCCCAGGCTCACACCAAAGCCTGAGGCTCCTTTATAATGAATAGTTTGCTGCCACCACCTTTTTAGCTGATCTCCTCCCTTCCTCCGCCTTTTAGGGGTCTCCTCCCTTCCTCAGCAGCTGGCACTAGCCAACTTTCACTTACCCTGTCCATAGAGCCACAAGATGGCAAGTCTTGTACAAATAACAGCATGCTTTCATTTGAGACCTTAACTTTTAATTCAAATCCTGCTTCACTGATCACCCAACTGGTTTTCTCCTCACTGTTCCCCTCCCTCCCTGAGTGTTGTAGTTCAACCAGATTGAAGATTAAAGAGTTTAGACCTTTCAGCGTTGTAGTAAAAATCTCATGGGAACCCTTTCTCCTGCTCTTTGCTATTATAACATTAGCTAAAATGATTGTGTAACTACTATATTAGTGATTCAAGTGTATTTTAAATCCAAGTGGACCAGAACATTTTTCACTCTGTATAAGATAGAAAATGTTATGTCCAGAACAAGTAACCTAGCTGTAGAGAGCTTTGGGGGCACTTTCTGTCTTCTGCTCACCTCAGGAGAGCATATTCTTTCTATCTTTAGTCAGTGTTAACACATTCCTGCTGGCTTGAACCATCAGTGGTCCATGCATAGCTGTGTCATTGTGCAGTTTGTACCACCTAATGGGATTGTTCCAAGTCACCCAATGGGACAGTCATACATCCACTGCTGGTGGTACAGAGCTGCCCAGCAGCATGACATACCAATTATAGCCTCATCATGAATGTGTGAAAAGACACAGCTACCTTGTAGAAGTTTTGAATTTTGTATGCATTTCTCACAAATGGTATATTTTTCAAAAACAAAAATGCTCAAGTAATTTCATCTTCCCATGTTTGAAAATATAAAATTGAACAGTTTCCTTCATTTAACTGATTGCCACTGCACATTGGCACCTTCACTGTCATTTTTTTCTGCACAGGCAAAATCAAAAGAATTTTTGATAAAATAAAATCTTCTTCTTGCCAACTTCAAAGTTCCCAGGATACTTTGCTGTTCATGCCTCATCTTTGATTATTTATGTATGTGAAAGTCTTCATTTGACATAATGAGCCTCCCACCATTGCACGGTGTCATAGAATCCTGTCTGTACTAACAAAGTAACGATAGCCTTTACTATCCACCTATGGAAATGTCTGCAAAGAAGCTAGCAGGATGCTCAGAGAGGATAGGAAGGAGCTGATGATAGAGAAACAGCCACACAATGCAGAGTGAGAGAGGGGTCAGCATAAAGCTGAGATTTTGACAGATCCTATTTCAAAAGACCTTAGGTCTACAAATACACTATTAGTAAGTTGCATTAAAACAGAAAACCTTAGTTCACATGGTGAGTTTTCTGCGGTTGCCTTGCGGATATGGATTGTTTGCTGTTAGTGATAGATTAGTTAGGGGTGTTCTGGGAAGGAGGAAGTTTGGCTGACAGTCCCAACTGAAAATTAGCTGTATAAAATTGCTCTATGGACTCATAATAAATACACTGGTTATAGCTGTACTACGCTTAAATGTACATGTTAGTCCCAAACCCTTAAGCTAGCGGTGGCAACCCTACAGCACTCGTGCTGCAGCCAGCTGTCTGTTACCACTTAGTACTCTAAAAAGTCCACAATCACTACCTTAAGCCCTCAGATATTCACACTGTTGGCACCAAATGACTAGGTGAAAGAATCTTGCTAGAAAGGGCAACTTTCAGTCATCCCCATTGATGGTATGGTCTTTATCTAGGATTGTTATTTACACAGACAGATGATTATTTCTGTTAGAAACTAAAGTGTCTCTAACTACACAAATAGATAGTGGAAAGCATTTTTCATCAGAGGGTAGTTAGAGTTTCCAGTTTTAGGAAATAAAGTGTGAATGTTAAACAAAGAATTTAATCTTGACAGTATATATTCATTAACCTTGTTCCAGATGTTGATTGTTCTCTAATGTAAACCTACGAGGTTTAAACCTACAAGGCCTTGTCTACAGGGTTAACATCCCCTCTGCTCCCCTTCCTGCCAGCTTGCACGTAGTGCCTGTTCCCACCTGTACCCTACCCCAGGCTGTGCACTCTGCAGAGCACCCTGCAGCATGGCCTTGTGCGGTCCTCCTGTCTGCCGTGGAAACAGCTGTGTCCCTCGCATACAGGCGGAGCTCTGAATTTGAGGAAGCAGTTTCTATGCTGTGTCCAAATGGGCACAACTTGGAATCGGGATCTCTGGGGAAGGGGCTGTGGTTCTGAAAATGCAGAATTTAGCACTGGCTCTCAGGTTATACGGGAGTGTGTTGAAATATTCGAGTATCTAAATCTAGTCCCTTGAAGATGCAAAGCTTTTTTAATCTAAAAACAATTGTTTTGAAAAATAACAATTGTATAAGTTTAAATTGTATATATTTAATACAACATATTGGTTTTCCACATCTATATATTGGATAATGATCACAATAATCAAATTAGTAAGCATATCCAGCAGTACTCACAGATACTGTGTGTGCGTGTGAGAAGACTTTGTAACTGTAACTGTAGGCCTGTGTGAAGGAGCCCAGATGTTGGAGGCTTAGTGATGGGCCCTGAAAAAGTATAAAATGATAAATTTGTCTTCATCCTCATGGTATCTCCTCTTCGGTTTTTGCATTCCTACCTGGCATTTCCTGTCCTTTTCCTATATCTACGCCTGCTTGCAAAGAAGGCTTTCAAAGAGATTACAAAAGAATCTGCCCTTTTTTTTTGATACTTCAAGGCTGAGCTTTTTAGTAAGAGGACAAATCCTTTATTTAAGAACAATAATTGTGAAATTCCAGGGACCATAAGAGGTGCAGAGAAACTGGGGGAGGCAGGAGGTGGGTGTGGGAGAGTCTTCAGGATTCTTGTGAGTTTCCTCCCAGAAGCCTTCAGCTACTGAGAGGCCCGGTGCAGCGTGGGAGAGGCTTCCTTGTAATCTGCAAGGCTTATTAGACCATCAAGTGTGTGGGTGGCAGCAGGACTCACTGGGCACTTGTACTGCAGTTCAGAGACTATAGCGGGGCCTGTAGTCAGTGCCATCACATGGCGGGCTTAATATGTTTCTTTCTCACTCTCTTAACCTTTTCTTTCACTCCCCCAAATCTCTTTTCTTCTCCTCTCTGCTGAGCCAGCAGGAAGGCCAGCCCTACCCTTGAGCAGAGTCCCACTGGGAAGGTTGCTGCTCCTGACAGCTCTGCCCTCTCAGGTTGCTCAAACGTCAGCTTGCAGGGAAAACAGTTTCCAGCCAGCACCGCCCCAGGGAACCCCCTGTGCAATGGATCTACCAGGCCTGAGGCCCCCCGACCAGCCCTCATGCCACCCTCAAGCCTGGCCTCAACCACTCGACCCACCTCCTCCACACTGAAGGTGTCACCGGCCATAGACAAGCTGCCCTACGTGCCCCACAGCCCCTTCCACCTCTTCTCCTATGACTTCGAGGATTCTCCTTTATCCACCAAGGAAAAGGAAGCAGAGTCCCAGAAGGAGAGCAGGTAGATGGGCTCACTCGGAGTCCGTGTGATGTTAACCAAGTGAAGAGAGTGCAACATATTAACTGCATCCTATTGCTTTCCTTCTGCTGTGTTTGTGTGGATTTAGTTGGACAGAGAGTGGTTGTTTTGACCTAAACTAACTCCCTGACCATTGATTAAATGATATTTAGATAAACTGCAGAAAACTCACCATGTGAACTAAGGTTTTCTGTTTTAATGCAACTTACTAATAGTGTATTTGTAGACCTAAGGTCTTTTGAAATACAATCTGTCAAAATCTAAATGTGTCTCACCCTTTCACTTGGGTGGGGTCTTTCTGAACTGCAGAGTACTATGAGGTGCTTTGCCCTCTCTGCATGCTCTGTGGTGTTGGGGGGTTTCCTTTTTCCACAGCTCTCCTGACTCTGCCCCTTTGGGCACACTTGCTGCCTCCGAGCCTTACAACTTCCGGTCCTTCTCTTCTAATAGGTAGGTGCTTTGTGACTGCTTTCTTTCAATTTCTAGCTTTGCTTTTTGCTTTGCTTTTTAGTTTTTTTTGTTGTTGTTGTTTCCAGGAATTGAACTCAGGACCTTGTCCTTGCCAAGCAAGGCACTGTGCCGCTGAGCTATATTCCTGGCCTCTGCTTTGTTTTTTAATATATGCATTTTCTTCCTTAAAGATTTCTTATCAATGAACCTGAATGTAATTATATTATTTAAGTCTTTTAATAAGAAATATTGGCAAGAGAGATGGAGGGACTATGCAAATTAGTAGAGGAAGTTTAACTGGGGCTTGTGTGCTACAAGTGACTGTAATTTGGCTGTTGCCTCAACTAGGGGTTCTGTGTTGGCAAGAAAATATATAGTTTGTATGTTTTGAACATTCAGTTATCCTCAATGGATATTTGGTCATTCTGGTGACTGTCACATTTTAGAACAATAAGAACTAACATTAATTGAGCATTGACTATGCCAGGCCTATATTTTCCATTAAATTAATACAGCAAAGTATATTATTTAACCCTAAAAAGTAGGTTGTATTACTAGCCCTCATTTACAGGGAGGAAAGTGAAGCACAAAGAAGCTGTGTATGTAAGTTGGCCAGAGTCACTCCACTAAAGAGTTGGGGAGCAGTGGCCGTCTCAGCTCCAGAGTCAGGCCCTCCCATGAGCACTGTGCTGCTACTTGCCTCAGGCAGTCTGTCACTCTGTCTTCTGGGTTTGCCACGACCCTGCCAGGGATCTCCGGGCAGGTCTATGTCAATGAACTTTCAGCAGAGCCTGTGTCTAAGCTAGAGTGGGGCAAAAAGCTGCACCTTGCTTAAAGTGAAACTTTATAAAACTGGAGCCTGGCAGGCAGCTCTTTTGTATCACGCAGATGACCAATCTCTCTGGGTATCACAGCTTCCATCTAATAAATTAAAAGGTTGATGTAGGATCCGTCTGTAGTCCTCAACCATTTTTTGCTTACATATAACAATTCCCTCAAAATCTTAGGTAGCCTGTCTAAAGTTTCTTTTACCATAAGTTTAAATGGCTATAAAGGATATAATTTGTCTATTTTATGTGTGTTTACTTTTGTCAACACCTTGAGGCTTCAGATGTCACTGATTCTCTTTTGAAAATATCTACATATTCCTAACTGGCAATGCCAGCCCTTAGTCACATGAGACCTAGTTTCCATTCAGAGAAAGTCTGGCTTCATGTTTCAATTCAAATAAACTCAACTGTGTGTTATAACACTCCAGGGACTCATTCTCAGGTAGGTGGGCAGGGAGGTGGAGGTCAGGTATAAAACCTTGCTCTGCGTTTGTTCTGGGGTGGACCCTGCACCACCATCTTCCTTCTTGGTATTTCCTCCGGCATTCCCTCTGGAAGGATGCTTTCCCAGCTTGCTTTCTCACTTGGCACTTGGAGGCTTTACAAGACAATGCACACATGGTCTCAGCCTGCTTAAGAATGCTTCGCCTTTCTAAATGTGACAGAAGAGGAGGCAGGAAGGAGGAGGAGGAGACCCTTGGAGCAGTTCAAAGAGATCCATCCAGAAGAGCCATACTGGAGCCTGCAGATCTGAAAATCCATTTCTTCTTGTTTTCACAATGGCTTTTACGTCTATGGGAGTAAGGACTGAGTTTGAATGACTTGACATTGCAAGTGCAAAATCTTGGAATTATTGTGACCTTTCATACAATTTTTAGGGGTTGAATTCAACATGACTCTTCCACCCTCCAAGAATAGTATCTGTGTGCAAGTTAGGAAGTGTGTCTTGGACTGGAAGAAAAAGATCTCTGCAATCTCATCTTTCACAGTAGGATGTTAATCTGCGATGGTGATCCTAGGCTTTCTGGCAGTGGTCTCAGCCTCTGTTGAGGCTTTCCTGGGCCTAGGTCCCTAGTTCTTTGTCTCTAACTTTCACTACTCTATATGGTTTCGGGAATTGAAACAATAGAATCACATAAATGTTACAGCTCAGCATATATATGCATATTTCTATATGTATGTGTATGTTGTGAAACATAGCAACATTTGTGCTTGCAAATGAGACACATCTTAGATATAACCAGGCAAAGTTTATAATTTGACAGGAATTTTAATACTGTAAAAATGTTGCTTGTACCCACTGAATTTGCTGGTGTTCGCTTGCTGTGGTTTTCATGGGTCTGTATGGTCACAGATTTGACTATTCAGTGGTTGACTGCAATTGAATGGGTTGTGAGAGAGACCAAACCGTTAGTCATTAAAAAGAACCCTGCCCTATTCACACATGAAAATGCTGAACGGTGAATTGTATGATACAGTTAGTTGGGCTGAAATTGAGAAGCAAAATTGGGCAGACCCTAAGGCATTTGAATTAATTGCATAGCCATTTGAAAACCAAAGGGGAGAAAAGCACATTATGCTTGTTTTATTTCCATAACATCGTTTCCACATAATTTTAGCAAAATGATCCAGTGAAAGCATTCTGTAGGGTGTCCAGTGGTGGTTGTAGAGGGCTGTTTCAGCTGCTGGAGTGGGCTAAGAAGCCGAGGGAGCAGCTGGTGGGTGTCTAGGTGGGTGGCAGCATCCCAGCCTGGCTGTCAGAGGGACCCTGGACATCCTGGCTGGCTCCTCTTTCCCTTTCTTTCATTGTAGCCACTCTTGCTGTCTGTCCTGTTTTGCCCTCTTTGTTCTTTAGCTTTTTGTCCCTTCTCTGCTTCCTTTCTTTCTACGGTCCTTTTGACCTTTGTCTTCTGTCTGCTTCGTGCCTGTGATTTGTGTGTCCTTATGCAAATCCAGACCAACTCTCACTTGGAGAAGCAATTAACCTGTTGAAAATGTAGGATGTTGGGTTTTTCAAGAGAAGAAAAAATGAATACCCTCTTATGTGAACCGTGAAAACAGTGGGTTAACAGAGAGGACCAGCATGTGGTTGGAGTCTCCATGTACCTGGTGGGATGCCTGCTACATGCCTGACATATGATGCCAAAGACACAAGGAGAGCAACAGCACCAGAGTCAAGCACAGGATGGAATTGGGAATATGTGTATTTTATTTTCCACTCTAATAATGTAATTTATTATTGAAAACTAAAATTTCATGTCTCTGCTCCACTTTTTAAAATAGATAGCCTGTTTTTTATATTCTTTCTCTATTTTTTTCCCTTTGAGAATATTTTTACACAGTTTTGGCCAAACTCTGTGTATATTATGTCCTGATGCTTTCACTCAGCCTATATATATTTACATATTAAGATTTTTCATAGTTACTTATAACAGTAGTAATCATTTTAATGATTATGGAATATTCTGTTTGAGTACTATAGGAATAGTTATTATACTATAGCTTACTATCTTAGCCTTTTCTGCATTATAGCTGGCTGTGTAATTTACAGTTCCTCCCCGTCATCTTAGTACTATTCCAGTGAGTATCTTCATACATGATCTTTTTAGTATATAAATAACTATAGAGTGATTTCCTTATATTAGACCCCTAAAGTAGACTTACTCTGACAAAGGCAATACATGAAGTCACATTGCTTTGATGGTTGGTGCTGATTTCTGTGATGGAAGTTTGGACTGGTTTCACCTGGTACAAGAAAAATGTTTGTACCTATTGATAATTGTGACCTTTGGGGCTCTATATACCCTAGAACAGTGCCCCTCGTCAAGTTAGGGAAAGAAATCACCCCTGCCCTCTGTCTGTGTGGGCTAAGAGGCAAAGCTCTCTGAATGTCATTGTTCAAACTAATTATGAGTGTGTACTCCATATGAAGGCCTGTAAGTGCTTGTTTCCTAGGAACTCTCTGAGTGATGACCCCCAACTGCAAACTGCTAAAGGATATCTATTCTGAAAACAAGAAAAACTCCAGAATTTTATAAATTCTGAAATTTTACTTGTGAGACATGACTGGGAAATGCTCAAAGACTATGTGATCCTAGCAGCTGTAATTTTGGTTTGGGAAAATATTGAATGAATCTATAAATTCATGTATCTCTACGCTGTAAGCTTATCCAGAAAGCCTAGGGACCATTCCTCCTTTATCACAGGGCACACGATGTGATTACACATAATGAATGAAATTGGTTCTGTCTAAAGCAGAGTTTTCAATAAAATATCTTTTAGCCAAGTGTATGATATTTTCTATAGACTTTTGATGGTATTAACACTAATTGTACCATCATGAGGGACAAGAACATTTATCATGATTCAAGTAAAAATAACTTGAATTCTTAATTTACATTAGCAGTTTATTTTAATGTGCATCAGAAAAGACATAAGGATTTTCTTTACACCCTTTGTCATAGACGCTGGTACATAATGGTTTGGGATTTAGGGAGACTTCTGTAATGAGAAATTAGAACAAAGCAGTTATTAAATCTCTGTGGGTGGAGTAATCACTAACCATGGCAGCATTTCCAGACTGGTTCTTCATGTAAAATCTATTTGTTTTTTTGGTACCAAGAATTAAACTCAGGACTTTGTGCATGCCAGGCAGGCATTTATGCCACTGAGCTATATCCCTGGCCCCCTTCATGTAAAATTTAAAATAGCCTATT
This sequence comes from Dinomys branickii, assembly GCA_004027595.1. Taxonomy (NCBI): domain Eukaryota; kingdom Metazoa; phylum Chordata; class Mammalia; order Rodentia; family Dinomyidae; genus Dinomys; species Dinomys branickii. The sequence continues at coordinate 180,993 of PVLD010000940.1, read as the reverse complement.
AAATTTTATTTATTGACTTGTACTCATTTCTCTGTTTTTTCTTCCCAATTTATACTTTTGTACCTTTAAGATACAGCAACTTTGGCAACAACTCTATCCACTCCTCAAGACCCTTATCTGGGTCCAGTGTGACCCCCACACCATCATCACCTCTGTCACTGCCACAGGAGGCCAAGCTGGAAAGGTGAGTTTGTGAACAGACTGATACATGACTGTCCTCAGGTGAGGAGCATCGATGGGATTAAGAGTGGCTAAAGGAAAGGTGTAAATAAAAGACACAGTCTACTGTGTTTTCTTTACAGAACATACCCCAAAGATAAGAATGTTTTCTCCATCTTCCACTCTATTTGCTAAGCACATATTTTATCAGAGATGGTGTTTTGTTGTGATTGGGTCATCCTCCTACATACTTTCCACAGAAAGTAGTTTCCTCTAAAATATGTAAGTGCGATTATTTATATTTACCCCTTAAAAATGGTGCTGGATGTCACATATGCTCTACAATTTATCTTAGACACATCAGTTTTCACTTCTGCATGGTTGAATCTATGTAAATTGGAAGGCAGTGGGTCTTCAAGGTGCTGTGTAATTAATCCAGGACCTACCAGAAGAAAAAAGAATTATATGGGTACATGGAAGGAATTTAACTTGGCAAGAGTAATAGACCACCAGAAGTTCACTGATTATTACTCCTAGAAGCCAGTGATTGCCCAAGGATGTGTTTACAAGGGAAAGGTAAGACCTGTAATTTTAGAACAATTAAAAACAGTTACCATTACATGGCAAGAGTGCTGACTTAGAGAAGACTGCTTAGGGTTTCAACTGACTCCTTTGCAAGTTATTTAATCCCTATGGGTAAAATGCCAACTCTTAGCTTAAAGAGTGATTTTGGTAAACAAATAAAACATGTGTACAGGAGTGCTGTGTGAAGGCCACTCTGTGTTCCTAGTGGGACAGGGCAGTGTAGATGATGGCACATGACTTACGCAGCTCTCGATTTGCTGAGAATCTAGACATGAGCTACTTAGATCTTTTGTCTCAAATTCCAAATTTAAAACCAACTAGACTGTATTGCACATGCAGAGCCTGTGTATTGCGAAGTATGCTTTGCTAAGTAGTGCTGGTGATGGGAGGTTTCAGTGGGTTCTGCAGCAGGCCAAGACCATACAGCCCTAGAAGAGGGGACGTCCAGTGGTGCTTGCCAAACCACATGTCACCATTAACATCTAAAATGACATACAAATCTCATGGTGTCAGACCTTCAGGCTCCCTAGCCCAGAGCTGGGTAGAATGTCTGGCAAAATTAGGTCTTGGTAATAAAGAAACCAGTTTATTTCTCCTAAGAGACTCACCTGCCTGTAGCTCTGTCTTTTACCCTCTTCTTGAGACTAGCCAAGATTACCTACAGTCCTGGCAAGGTCACCATCCTATGGATGCACAATTTGGGGCCAAAATGAGGAAGACTGGAATCTGACTGAGATGACATAACAAGTCTGACATCTGTTAGGCTACCTTTTCCACGAGGCTGGAATCAGGCCCATTCACAGTTGTATACCCTATAGTACCCGGGGCTTGGCCACAGTAGAACCACAATAACTACCAGCTGAAGGATTTAAAGAATTAGCCACCTGCTGCTTGGGAACAGTTTGGAGGTCCATGAAGTTGAGACGTTTTCAGGGCAAGAGATCCAGTTGGTCCACAGGTTTAACAAAGCTCTGAGCTTTGGAGATGGAACTCCCAAGTTCTGAAGGGAAAGCCCCAGCCTCTGCCTACTTCCTAAACCCTGGGAATCCAGGCCAGGCTGCCGAGGAGTCCTGACTTCACCTCTTTCCCTGCTTCAACTATCTGAAGTGTCCTTGCTATGTTTATGCGTGTCCACATGTGTGTATGTGTTGGGGTTAAACCAGGAAGGGTGGGGCTAGATACAGAGCACTCTGAGCACCCTGAAGAGATGGCTAGACTTTGTATGGAGACCATGGGAATGTTTGGGTTTGGAAGCAGGAAGTGGCCTACTTTGCAGAGAATAAGCCAGGGAGGTGAGATTGTGGGAACAGAGGCTGGTGGGAAGTTTTGTCAGAATCTGAGAGAGATGACGGTGCTCAGCAAAGGCAGTCTGTGAAAAAAGCACCAGGTTTGGGTGGACTTAGCTGCAGAACAGAAGCAAGGGAAGTAAAATGAGTGAAGGTTCAGGCTTGTGCAAGTGTGTGATTATTAGACGCAAGAAACAAAGACATAACAGAAGAAAAGAAAAGTAGGAATGGAGATGTTTAGCCTGGGGCATGCAAGATATAAGAAATCTATGACACCCATGGAGGTCGTCTGTAGGTCTCAGGGTAGATCAGTAGTCCTGAAGTAGGCACTGGGATTGAATCACTCCAGAAGACTGCACACTGAGACCAGGTCACTGGGAAATAGCAATGGCAGGCACCACTAATCTGGACTCCTTTTCATTTCATGTCATTTCTTTTCACTTCATTTCTTTTCCTTCCTTCTTTCTTTCCTTCCTTCCTTCCTTCTGGTGGTGGTGGTGGTACTAGAGATTGAACTCAGGGCCTTTGCACTGAGCTATATTCCCAATCCTTTTTTAATTTTATATTTTGAGACAGAATCTCCCTAAGGACTTGCAGTCCTCCTGCCTCAGCTTCTCAGAGTACTGGGATTACAGGCATGCACTGCCACACCCAGTTTAGGCCCCTGTTCATTTAGACAGTGCGCTATTACCATAGGAAGTCGATTACCTTTGCCATCTATGGTCTACTGGCCAATAAAGTAGCTTTAAAGAGTTTATTCTTTCACATTTGTATGTCTTTCTGAGCATCACTGTGTGCTGGTTTGAAAAACCGTATAATGAATTACCTGAAATTTGAGATATGAGGTTTTATTACTACCAGTGGGCCAGGGGGCCTGGCTGAGTCAGCATCTCTTACTCTCAACTCACTAGCTTATGTATTCTGAATGAATGAATGAATGAATGAGAGGACTTCTCAACTCCTATTTGTACACCATCACTGAAGCATATTATATTGGTTGTACTTATAATATTATGTTTTGGGAGTTTAATTACTTTGTTTCTTTTGGGGGGTGTACCACGGACTGAACCCAAGGTCTTCACACTAAACTCTGTCCGCTCCACCTGTTTTTTTTTTGTTTTACTTTGATTTTGAGGCAGGACCTTCTAAATCACTAACTTTCCCAGGCTGGGATCAAACTTGGAATCTTCTTGCCTCAGTCTCCTGGGTGCTGGGATTACAGGCATTTGTGCTACATTTTTTCATTTTGACCACTGAATTGTTTGGTTATTGCACATAATGTAATTCTACGTATATGAGCAGTTTTCGCTCTATTAAGATATATGACTAGTTACTGAAGTGTATGCTCAGTAGAATGTGTAAGATTGAGATATTCTTTGTTCCTATATATTATTAAAATTAAAAAGAAAAACTCTTAGGCAAGATATTGAAATATTATGAACAACAGTTGCATTTTTTTGTGGTGAGAATCCACATTTTCTGTCAGCACACCCCCAATTTATGAACATTGTGCCAGAGCCCTGTGCAATATTAGAACTCTAAAAGTCCATTGCCTTGATTTGGAAATGAGTCACTTCTCTGAAGTTCTAAGAAAATCAGGCCAACTCAAATACCCCTTTAGGCACGTTGGATCATTTTGGAAATGCAACTGGGCATCATCTTGAGCTTAGAGTTTTCCATTTTCCCCCAAGTGTGTTAATATGTTGGATGTGAATAAAACTTGGATGATAAATTGATCTAGAAAGGAAGTGCTGAAGAAAAAAAGTACAAAATTAACTCAAGGCAAGAGTATTAAAATGAATCAGTCTACAGTGTTCCTGTTACAGCTTCATTTGAAAGACTCTTTTAGAAATAAAGAGTATAGCGTTAACTTTTGTGGATTTGGAACTTAAGTTGTGCCACAAAAAAAAAAAAAAAAAAAAAGCCCAAAACTTAGGACTCTACAAAGACCACAGCACTTCAAAATGCAACTGTTTAATGAGGCAGTTTTGAGAACCCTTCAGTTTTGAAAATGTACTTTTTGAGTGAGGAAGTTCTAAATATTTTCTTTTGGAAGGCAACAAAATCACAGGAATTTTTGAACCATTCACTTCAGGGATTCAAACAAAATAAGCAAACAATCACCACACCGCCAGGGAGCTTCTAACTGGAGCCCTGTGAAAGGTGGACAGCATTCTCCTTCCATCCTGGAGATGTGACTGGTGACGCTACGATTTTCAGTTAGTGAACTTGAGGGATCTGGAAGTCCAGGGCTCAGGGTTGAGGGTACCTTGAGGCAGTGAGTCCTTGTGCTGGGGCTAGGTGGTCCACTAAGAATGCTTGTCCTGAATTGCTCAGTGGGAAGATACGGGAGGATCCTTGGTCCCAGCTCTTAGGGGACCATGTCTCTGTGGACATGCTGAACTGAAACCCAGATGGGCAGTGTGTAAGGTAAGCATGAGTTCTGCTCTCTTTACACTTATCATAGAGCCATCAGTTACTATGTACCAGTCACGTGTGTGGTTTGCAGATTAATGTACAGAGCCCTTGAAAGAAGTTGTGAATAGCTAGACGTATATAGTTATCTCAGCAAATTTTTTCCTCCTGCATAGAGATTATGCCCCCAGGAATGACACCCCCCTGGGGAGTAATAAAGGATAATAAGGGATAAAAAATCAGCGAAAGTTTTCCTTCTGCCTAGGAGGTTATGAACCCAGAGGTGACATCACCCTGGGGAGTAATAATGGATGATATGGGATAAAAAAGGATGCACCATTTTGTGGAGGGGTATTTGTGGTTAGAACATGAGATCCATACTTGCAACAAAATTTTAATACCTTCACGAGTCTTTCTTGCTCATTTTATATAACTGTTGCTTTATACTCACCCATTAACCTATAAATCCCATCGTTTATCCAGCCCCCTAGTAACCACCATTCTATTCGTTACTTCTATACCTTTGACATTTCAGATGCCTCACGTATGAGTTATCCTACAGCATTTGTCCTTTGTGACTGGCTTACTTCACTTAACATAACGTCCATCCATGCTCTCACAAATGGTAGCATTTCCTACATTTAGGCGAAGGAATATCCCTCTCTCTAATTCTATAAAGCCACTTGTCCTTTATCACTCATCTCTTGGTGGACATTTGGGTTTGTGTCCACACATGATTATCTGTATTTTTAAAAATGGATTTAGTAAATCAAAATGACCATATATTTTTAATTTAATTGATTTTTGCCAAATTGCTCTTCATAAAGATCTTACTAATTTATATCCTCAACAACAGTGTGTGAAAGAGTATGTTTTCCTTACATCTTTGTTCATGTAGTAGTAAAAAGTTGTATGTGTATAAAATTTTAATTAGCATTTCTCTTATTTTGAATGTGAGCAAACATGGATTTTTATATGCAGTATGTTTTTATATTGCATTTTCTATTTCTGATTCATAGTAATTGAGCTGCTTAGTTCTAATTAAAATGCAGAGGTACTTTACAAACTGTGATAGGAATAATAATTATTTTCCTCAGCAATTGGCTTTTATGTTTCATGCTGACATGTCCAACTTTTTATCTTGCCTGAGCCATATAGAATGAAGAATTGTCTTGGGCTACATATAAAATATATAATATATAATATTAATAATATAATAATATAATATATGCAATAATATATTATAAATATTATATTTATATATATCATATACATTCTCTCTGTATATAGAGAATATATGTTATACATTCTTTATATGGAGAAAGAGAGTTTACATATGTAACAAATTTTCATCTTAAATATTTACTATAACATTTTAAAAGTTTAAGTTCCCTACAGGTTGGACACACCTCAGTGTAGAAATTTTTTAATTTTATGAATTAAATGTATTAATCTTTTCCATCTTCTGTAATTTGTGGTCCTTGTAACAAAAGGTTTTCCTTTTGTGGTTTCTTCTAACACTACTGTAGCTCCAGTTTTCAAATTTAAATATTTTCTCTCTCTGGAAATTATTTTGACAAAAGGTGCGATGAAATGGCTCAACTTTAATTTTTTCACTAGTTTCAATGTTATTTGAATCCATCATTTCCCAACTGGTTATATGCCAGTAGGAATGCAGGTGTCTTTATGTATTGTATATTCAAACTATTCCCTTAGGAGTATCTTCCGTCTCTTGCAACTGCCCATCTTCCCTGATGGACCATTCCAGGCTGTCAGGAACTCTCCTTCCTCCCAGTATGTGCCTTCACCATTTCCTTAGTAGTCATTTAAACATGACTTTATGGTGCCACCTTCCAACCGTCCTATTATTTCTATCGTGTCCTGAGAAGTTTTGTATGGTGATTGTCAGCGTAGAATACAGAGTTCAGTAGTACTTGTAGAAGCTGAGACCAGGAACCGGGGCTGAGGACCGTGGACGCTTGCGTAGTGCATTGTGCTTGCTTCCCCTTCCAGCTCGTTACTGGAATCACACTTCTGATAATCTCCTTTAATGCCTACCTCTGCCACTTGTGTGATAACTCCTTTCTCAGAATTCAGGTCTCGGTTCCTATGTACTGCCTGCCTATTTCAGTTACAGTTGCTCTTCTGGAGTCGCCCTACTGGACAGGCCTTTTGACTCTTGTCCTCTGTGTCACTTGCTGTACCTGTGTATTCCTCATTCTAATTGCCACCTTCAAGTAGACCATCTGTGCTGTGTGATCCAAATATTTGTGTCTTCCCCTTATTGTCTACTTTGGCTTTGATTATTTCTTGTCCTGACCCTGCTAGTGTCCCCTTGTGCCTTAATGTTCTCCTTTTCTGGTTTTTAATCATTGCTCTTTGCAGATATGTGATCTCTATGCTTTTCTGGAGCCTCAGTACTTGTTGGCTGTGTTCTATCCCATAATCTACTCAATGTTTTCTTTAAAAATTTTATCAAAGGAGTTGAGAGCTCACTCTCCATTGGGGCCGTGGTTTTAAAAATTTAAATTGATTGATCAAAGTAGATTAAGAAAAAAAACTAAGAAAATCTCACTGAGAAAATCCCAAGTAGCTCATAAAACAAGATAGAACACATCACCTTTCTATGTGATGACAGCTAGCAGGCCCCTGTATATCACTGTGAATGGGAAAGAAGGTGCTAGCACAGCCTCCTCCCCTACCATTCAGACAGTGACGCTGTGGGCCGCTTGTGCTGCACAGAAGTGGGCTCCCCACTTGCTTGCTGCTGCTTTCTGATCCTGATAGCAATCTTGTTACAAACAATGAGTCTCTGTGAGGCAAAATGTGGTCCTCATTAATTGATGGTGTTACATCCAAAGTGCACAAGAGGAGGAATGCAGCTCCCATTGATGGAATAAGCTTACGTAGGGTCTGAGTCTGGCTGGCAGTTTCCTATAGTGACTCTAAGCACTAGAGGACGCAGGCTCCGTGCTTCCCCCTTTGCTGCCCTGGATCGGGGCTCTGAGTCCTCACAGGTGCTAGAGATCCTTTCTCCTATATCTATTTGGGATCTGCCTCCATCTCCCCTTCCCTCCGAGGGTCAGTTTAGTATAAAATTTATGTTGGGCTTGGATTATACTGTCTTTTGCGGTGATATGTGTCTATCCCTTCTGCACTGTGACTTTTGCTGTTTAGAAACCCTGATTGACTCCACACTGTTTATCAGGAAGGCCCGACCTGACTCAGGTTGCATGCAGGAGCCTGCATGTACCTTCCAACTCGATTGCCCGTTGGCTGCCCATCCTTCCTGATTTTAACCCCACAGAAATTCTGCCGTGGACACACTGGGCTGTCTTGAGACACGTGGCCCTTCATGTCTACTCTGTCCTCTGCATCTCTCCTTTCTGCATTCGTTTAATTGTTCTTCATTCTCAACCCGAACAGATGGTACCTGTCCTCAATAACTCCTCAAAAAGAACTGTGCCCTTCTCTCTGATGCATTCGCTCCATTCCAGCTGTCAGCCCCTTGACTCAGTCTGCACTTCCGCAACTGTTTATCAAGCTGGGCTCACCTCCTGAGATTGTGTACCTGGGTCCTATAAAGTCAGGGGATGGAGATGGCCACTTTCTTAAGGTTCAGAACAAATATTCAGAGAAGCACTGCTCCTATGTTCTTGGTTTTCTGCCTTTAGGGCTTCTTCCGTCTTGACCAGCACTCCTCGCTATGGTTTCTGTGTTTCTTCTAATAGAGAGCACAGCAGAGCCTTTAGCCAGGAACCACGCATTCCCCATCTTCACACCCCCGACAGCCAGCTCACTGCCCTGCTTCTATGCAGCTTTTTCAAATGACAAGTGCAGTTTGTAATCGTTTTTGCATGCTGTTTTAGTCCTTTGAAAGTAGGATCTGAATAGCTTTTCCTTACTTAAAAATGTTGTGTAGCAGCCTTAATTATTAGTATTGTAATTCCACTGCATGTAACACTGTCACATGTAATGTTGGAGGGTTAGGCGAGGTTTGTAACAAGGACAGGCAAATATCACTCATCAGCAAAAGCACAGATGGAATACCCCGCCCCCCGGCAGAGTGTAGATACAGCTATTTGTTGCCATGAACTGAGTCCTGTGGACTGCCACCTCTGTCTTGGCACCACCTCCTGGTGGGGAGGCTTCCAGTTGTCCCGACTGCAGCGGTTTTATACTAGTATTATACAAAGATCATAGGATGAAAACAGGGTATGTGCATGTATGTGTGTGTGTGTGTGTATGTGTGTGTGTGTGTGTGTGTTCCCCTTCAGAAAAATGTGTTCCTGATTTTCTGAGGTTTGCACCCTTATTCTGTTTGCCTACTGCTTCCCTCAAAGCCCATCAGTGAAAGGCGAATAAGCTTGTTTTCCCATGTTGGGCATGGCAATGCAACACCGATCGAATCAAACACAATCTCAGACTGCATAGACTTACACATCAGTGGTAGAAACAGAAGATACACAAACTGCCAACAAATAGTTTCCATTGTTATGAATGTGCTGAAGAAAACGAACCTCTGAAGAAGAGAGGAAGAGAGAGCCCATCAAAACAGGAGCCTTGCACTAGTTTCCTATCTCTTAAGGGGCACTTCTGGCAATAGAGTCTGAGAAGTTTAGTCATCAGCATATGTTGCAGTTTTCTCTGAGATTTGCCTGGTGAAGAGGGGCACAGAAAGTCAAGAGGGTGATGCAATAATGGACTGAGCACGATTATGAAGGAGTGCGTTGGCTGTAAGACTACTAGGAGTAAGTCCAATGCTTAGACAAATGGCGTGTGTGCAGAGGGTGGGTGCACTGGCCCAGAGTGCAGAGATGGAGAAGGTAGGAAGGTTGGATGTTAGGCTTGGCCAACAAAACCTGGAAGCCAGGGAGTTAGTGTCAGAAAGTGCTCTGGGAACTGCCAAGAGAATGGCTGAGTTGTAAAGTGGAGAAGAGCTGGCCCTGGAGCTGTGATAGGAGAGGACTGACCCCTTTTTGGGCTAAGGCCTCATTTGGTCTTGGAAAGAAGGGTAGAAATTATGAGAGAATGAGGGAATAGGCAAAAACTGCTCTATGCCAAGGTCATGCCTACAGCACAGGCCAGCGGACAAGCTAAAGCATGACGACACCTAGACCTGGAGGAATGGCTTCATGTTCTATTCCTGAGCCAGTGCAGAAATGTGAGCCTCCCTGAGAGACCAACTTCCACAACCCACTGCATGGGCCCTGCTATTCCCTCCATGGCTGGGAAGCGAGATCTTTACTGAAACTGTGTGTGTAACCTGGAGAGGAGAAATCATAAGAGACATGAACTCAAGTTCATGTCTCTATCTCTGACAGTGGCTGTCTTCAGTATTGTAGCAGAGAACAGTTGATTTTACTGAGTTACCTCTGAGACTTGCTCAGTTATCATGAGTGCTAGGATTTATCCCTAAAGATATGAAGGGAGATTTTAAAGCTTCTTAATTTTAGGTGCTATAGTTTGGATTATTGAGGACTCATGGGTTGAAGTCTTGGTCTCCAAGGTGATGCTGTTGAGGTATGGTGGAACCTTTAGGAGGTGTGGACTAGAGGGAAATCTGTAGATCATTGTGGGCATGGCTTCTAAGGGAACTGTGAGATTCTAGATTTTTCCTTTTTCATTCCTTGCTGGCCACAAAGTGAGTAGTTCTGTTGCGCTGTGCACTCCCACAGTGATATATTGCCTCATCACAGATCCAAAGCACTGTAGCCTATGGATTATGAACTGGAATCTCACAGTCTGCTTATTAAGAAGTACACTGGCTGAGAGGCTGTTAGGAGTAGTTGGCTTTTAGTACAGTGACTGAAGGCTGACTAACATACAGAGCAAGCAAGTGCGCTCTATAGCTCAGTACAAACCAGAGTTACCTCTTGTGGTGATGATTAAGTGACAATTTGAAAGCCAGGTTTTGAGAACAATCTCAGTGTTCCATATCATTTAACTTCCATTTTATTATTATTTTAACTTTTTAGCCTTCATATTAAATAATCTACCTGTGACTGAAGTAATAATTTCAAATATCAGCTACTTTGTAAATGTTGTTGGCTTTTGTTAATTTTTAACCACAGATTGTATTTCTGAATTATGAAATGTTGGAAGTTTTCTTCTTTTCCCAATAAGATTTTACTTAGCTTGAACTTACCAAAGGATATTTTGTAAACTGCCATTGCAGTAAAATTGACATGTAAAAGGATGCACATAAATTTTGGCATCTACATACCCATGAAATCATTGCCACAATTAAAGATAATGCACATGTCCATCACCTTCCAAAATTTTCTCATACCTTTCTGTGATTACTGCCATCCTTCCCTATCTGTAAGCAAATGCAGATATGCTTTATTCCATAAAGATTAATTTGCATCTTTAAGAGTTTTCTATGAATGTAGTGATTTTGGGGGGGTAGTAATTTTAATTAACATGCTTCTATTGAGATCTATTTTATTACGTGTTTTGATAGTTCAGAGGGTGTCTTTCGTTCATAGCCTTCTGGATAGCAGCTTAACAACTATATTGATCCCAAAGAATCAGTTTTTTATTTCATTTGTCCACTGTTTTTCTTGTTTGTTTAGTTTTATATATATACTCTTTATTATTTTCTTCTTTCTACTTACTTTTTTTAATTTGGGAGATGAGGTCATTGATTTGAGACTTTTTTTTTAAGAATAGGCATTTGTTTATTTATTTGTGCTGAGACTCGAACTCATGACCTCATGCCTGCCAGGCAGGCGCTATGCTGCTGAGCTATATCCCCAGCTCAGTATAGGCATTTAGTATGTAATTTTTTTTAAAGTATTGCTTTAACTGCACTATAGAATTTTTCATGTTTTATTTCCATTTCATTAAAATGCTTCTTAAATTTGTCTTTTGATGTTTTTCTTTATCCCATGGGCTATTTTGAGGTATTGATTTATCTCCTAAATATTTGTGGATTCCCTAGCTGTCTTTCTGTTACTGATTTCTAATTTAATAAAATTTTGGTCAAAGAACATTTTCTATGACTTGAGTTCTTTGAAATGCGTTTTATTACCCAGATATGATTTATTGTGGTAAGTATCCTATAGGCCCTTGAAAAGAGTATGTATCCTCATGTTGTTGGGAATATGTGGAGTGCTCTATAAGTTTAAATTTGCTTGGTAGTTTTGGCTTCATCTTCTGTGTCCTCAGTGATTTTCTGTCTACATGTTCTATCAATTCCTGAGAAAATACTGCAGAAAACTTACACTTTAGTTTTGGATTTGCTTATCCCTTGCACTTCCACTATTTTTTCCCTTGTGCATTTTGAATCATTTATACTAGATGAATAGATATTTATAATATCCATATCCTCCTGATAACTTCATCCCTTTATCATTTTGTAATGACTTCCTTTATCCTTGATAGCATATTTCATACTTTTTTCATCCTTTATTTGGACACAAATTGGATTTTAAAGATTTTTTTTGTAGGCATATTCAACACATTGAATTGTTTTATACCCACTCTGACAGTCTCTGCCTTTTGAGTGTTGGACCATTTATAGTTAATGTGATTGTTATTTTTACTGAATTTAAGTCAATGTATTTGTGTTTTTGTTTGTTTTTTGGTACTGGGGATCAAACTCAGCTGTATTTGTTTTTTACTTTTATTATTTATTTTTGTGGTGCTAAGAATCAAACTCAGGGCTTGCACAAGTTAGAAAAGTGTTCTACCAATGAGCTGTAACCTCAGCCGTTTAAATCTATGTACTTGCTAGTTGTATTATTTTCCTTTTCCTGCCCTTTCATTTTTAGATTGTGCATTGTTTATTAGTCCATTTTGCTTCCTTTGTTACCTTACATGTGGTGAGTGTTTATTGTGGTGGTTTGGGCTTGTACAGTGTTCGTTTCCCTTACAGTCTCCCTTGAAACAATGCCGTGCTAGTTCATGTGCAAGTCAGCGATCCCAGCACAGTATGTTTTCACATTTGCTCCTCCACTAAGATCATCAGCTTACTTTTCCATGTGTTGTAAGTCCCACAGTACCTTGTTATTTGGTTTATTATAAATAGCCCATTATCTTTTAATGATACAGTACTTAATAATAATAGTAAGACTTTATATTCATTGGATCACCTTTTCTGATTCTCTTTATTTCTTTATAAAGATGGCCATGTGCTACAATTTACAGTCTACCATCATTTCTTGTGGTGTACATCTAGATCATAAATTCTTATTTTAATGTCTGAAAAGAGGTACTAAGGATTGAACCTAGGGCCTTTGTACCCCCAGCCCTTTTATTATTATTTGTTAAATTTTTGGATAGGTTCTCAAAAAATCACTAACTTGTGCAGTCTGGGCTCAAACTTTGAGTCCTGCTTCAGCCTCCCAGAGTGCTAAGATTTCAGGTCTTTTTTATGCCATATCTTGTAAATTTTACCTTGTTGGGCATGGGACATTTTTGTGTTCCCATAAATATTCTTGCATTTTGCTCTGTTGTCTCCTTAGCTCACAGTTTTATCCTTGTAGGTGTTACATTTTTACCATCAGTAGGCCAGCCCCACATTTTATTTAGTCCAGTATTTTACCTAAGGCAAGATTCATTTTAGAACTTAAGTGTCCTCTGAACTATCAGGTTTCTCTCTCTGACTTTGGAAATGGGCACTGCTCCTATATTTTCTGTAATCTCCAGATGCTGTTTGTTCTAATTCTTTTGGACAGTTCTTTCATTGGTCTCAGGTACTTTCCTCACACACATGTGCTTGATCAGTCCTCACCTGAATACTTGAGGGAAACTGCAGATGTACGGAGGTCTGTCTCAGTGTAACCCCCTCCTGGTACATCATCCTGCCAACTTCAGCCACCTTAGCATCTCCAGAATCCCAGCTGGATCCTCTCTGGTCAGAGGCATCTAGGCTTCCCTTCCCCACCCCAGCCTGCAAACTTCCTCCAAGCGGTAAGCCAGGGCAGCACTTGGAATCGCCTCTGCTGCTTCTCATCTCTCAGGAATTACTGATTTTCACCATCTGATGGCCAATTTCTTGAGCGCCATCATTCTGTATATTTTGTCTGGTTCTTAGTTGTTTCAGGTGCAGGTAAATCTGGTTCCTATTACTTCATATTGACCGAAAGATGAAGTCCAAAAGCTTGCCCTTTTCCTGCCATTGAAATAGGCCTCCAATTATATGTGGAAAATCAGTTGGGTTAGTGTGATAAGATTTCTTTTACAGTAACTTTTAGTCATAAAGCCAATTCTATACAGATAATAAAAGAAAAAGCAACATGGTAATAATGGGTTTGTAGTCTATCAGTTTACTCACTTGATGAAACATGCAGTTTAGGACATTGCTCAAATCACTGCTGTGTAAACAGTTGAAGTCAATCAATGTGTATTGACAGTAAGGCAAGTACGGAGCAGGGAGGATGCAAGTAGGAGACGGAGATGTGCTCTGATGACTTTACAACCTTGCTGGAAATGGGGTTCATTCACAGAACGCTTAAGGAACCCAGGAGTCACGATGGGACAATAGGACACATCTAAGAGTTTGCAGAAATAGAGGGCAGTGTCCTCTGTCGTCACTGAGGAAAGTGTCTTGAAGAACTCAGGCAGAGAAGTGGGGATTATTTCAAGGGTGAGATGCTAGTGGACAAAGAAACTAGACGTCTTTGGGGAATAAGAAAATAAATGGTTTGATGGGCAAGGAGGATTCTTGGGAGAAAGTAGAAGGTGAGTGTAGCCAGCAGATCAGATTCTGAGATGACTTTAATTGCATCTACATTTAAAATTTTATTGGAAGGCACCAAAAAGGTGCCAGCTTCTTCAGAAATAGAGAAAATGTTCTCAGAGCCCATCCTGTTTTGTTCAGCTTTTACTACATAAGAAATCACTAAAACTTTGTGGTTTAACACACCAAACATGCAATTACCTTGTGATTTTCTTTCTTGATAGTTTTGGCCAGGCTCACTTTCAGCAGATCATCTGGTCACCGCTGGGTTTACTCAGGTTTTGGCCATCAGCTGGTTGTTGATTGCCTTCTTGGTTGTCTGTGTAGCCGTTTCTGGCTATCAGCTGAACTGACAGGACAATTTGGCCATGTGCCTCCCTGTCCAGCCACTTAGTCCAGACTTGTCGACTCTTGTGCTTGTAGAACTCCCAGGGTAACAAGGGCGTGAGCCTCAGGATGCATATACTTCTCAAAACTCCCCTAACACTGAATCCCATTTTTGATTGCTACATTGGCCAGAACAATTTTACATGGTCAGCCTAGAATCAAGGAAATAATGACTGCTTTTTTGAATAAAAATAGCTGCACCATTAGTTTCTGTTTTTATAAGATGTTATACATCCATTAAATATTTACTGCTCCACACAGGAGTGACCTACTGACTGCTGACTTTAAAGTCACCATTTTGCTCAGAAAACAATTGCAGGCTAGCTGGCAGACCTAAGTGATATTTTGAATGGTTCTCAAATGTTGTAAAAAATTGAAACTAATATGTTTTAATCTCTCCTGTTTGTCTAACTTTATCTGCATAAAGACTTCCCATTCTATGTTTAGTCTATTTGAAGATTAGTAGATCGCCAAAGTGCCAACCTAGCATCAAAAAGGGAGACTGTTGTTCACGGCAAATCCCCCTTAGCTTTTCTCCAGTCATCTCTCTGTTCTGCTCATTCAGCCTGGGCAGTGGGTTTGTTTTGTGAAGAGCCAAGAGACATTCCAAACCACTCGAGGTCAAGATTGGACTGGTTGTCTTGGGTTGTTCTTCTGGCAGATCACTTTTCCATTAGAAGGGCCGGGGAGTCTTAGACAACGGAGATGTTCTTATTTATGTATTTAAAAACCTCATTGTGTTATGGAACAGATGTAACTGTTTATTTCTGAGTCTAAGAAATCATTCTCATTATCAAGTATATAATTTTGGTTCTTTCTGGAACCAATCGTTTTATTACCCAAGTTAGCATAATGGAAATAATGCTAAATTCCTAGGAGAAAAACAACGTTAAGTCATTTGACTTTACCTCTCCCTCTCAAAAAAGATGGCGGTGGCAGTGGGATTAAGAACGGAAAGATAATAACATGAGGTAAATAATCCTAATTGCTAATTACCATGTAGTATATTTTTTGGGTACCTAACAATAGTGAACACTCCCAGAAAGAAGACACCAAAATTTGAGCAAGGTTGCCATTCTGAAACTCTCTGTTTCTTGGTCTTGAGAATGTGAACACCAGTACTGTAACAGTAACCAAGATGTTGAGGGAAGTGTCTCAGTGTGGATATGAGACTTTGCACAAAGACTCATATATGGAGCTGTCAGATGTAAGTACATGCCCCTGAGCTCGAATTCTGAACTAAGATGTCACATAAGTTCTCCTGCAAAGGGCCAATGGCTTTGATAAAACTCTGCAATACACACTGCTTTTGGATTTGGTTGTTCCAGTAATACTTGTTTTTCCAAAAACTTGAACCCAGAATTTACCATTCGTTGCAAGGATATTTTATACCGATACAACTCTTTGTGGCCCTGCATTCTCTTTTTCCAGTGATGGAAGGCTAGATAAGAACACCCACCATTGTCAGCACAGTGGGTTGTCAGCTATGGGACAGCCCTCCTAGTACCCAGGGAAGGCTAGCAGGCCCGACATTGCCTCCTCCTCCATGGCCCTCTCCCTGCGCAGACAACAGGCTCGTCCAGGTATCCTAGTGCTCTGTCACTAACGTAGCTTAGTCTCTCCCTCTGCGCTGCTCTCCTGGCTGTCACCTGACTTCTGCTTCCACCACCTCCCTCTCTTACACACTGGCATCATCTTTTTTTGCTTAATACTTGGGTTCATTCTCTATTGTGGCCTATCCTAATTTGGTCTGTCAGACTCACCCAGGGCCTCCCCCACTGCAGATTGTAGTGTTTGCTTCTCTTCACTGCTCATTCTCTCCCCGCCTCGCAGTTCAGTCCTGTACATGACTGCTCTTAGCTCAGCATTCCGCACAGGGAGCCTCCAGTCCACTACGTGGCCTCCATTTGGGGTCAGACTCCACTCTACTTTGTTCAGCTGTTACCGGGGAACAGTCTTGGTACAAAAAGCACCTTTTTTCTAGCTTGTTGTCATGCATTTTTTTCCTAGAGAATGGGCTGGAGGTGTAAAAGTGTTGGGACTGCCATATATAAGTTACTCTCACTTCATGCATCTAATGCATTTAATAGTTCATTGAATCTTTGAGCAGTCAGTGCTGTTCTTCTGTGTGCCAGGGAAGAGAAATGAACAAGAAAATGGGGTCTTGTGCCAAAACTTAAGCTGTCAAGGGAAAATATAATAATATACATGGAAATTATAAAGATCAAATCCAAGGTAGTGATCATCTCTAGGAAAGAATTGAGAAAATATGTACTATTCTAAGTGCTGCAGGAATGTTACTTTACTGAGTACAGAGGTGTGGGAGAGAGATATTGGTCAAGATGGGCCCTGTCTGACAACCAGTTTAAAAGTCTAGCTCTACTACATCCATGATGTAACTTTCCTGTGCCCCAGCTTCTTAATTTCTAAAGAGGGAGGACAGTAAGAAAATTTAGCACAGGAGGCTGTGTGGATTAAAAGAGCTCCACATGTAACATAACGGACAGAGCCGTCTGCATAAATGTCGACAGTTTTTACCAGCCATATATCAGTGAAACAAAGCTCCTGGTCCAGGTGTCCCAATGAAGGAGAGTTTAATCAGTTAGAATTTGGAGAGGTATCTCTGGGGTCAAATTTTGATACTGCAATTCATGTCAATCAGTATATCATCTACTCTCTTGCAAACTCTCCATCCCTGGCTTTTTGTCACCTATGGGTTCACTTGGTTACAGCTGCTTGGGTGACTTAAGATTACATCAGTTGTTCAGGTGCATTCCGGGTTAGCACAGATGACTGACACAGGTGGTAGCCAAGATGGAAAGGTTCATATTTAACATTTACTCAGTGGAATCTATCAGGGCAGGAACTGCCAATGTTGTTCTCTGGACCTAGGTTGGGGATGGCGCTACATCCTCCCTCCATTACTACCTTCACAGATTTTAGACTCCCACACAAATTAGTTATCTACTGAGTGACTACTGTGTCCCAGATAATTTTTAGGAAAATTCATGTGTATACTCCCTTGCAAATTGACAATGTTTGAGTAGAAAGCATGATTAATGTTTATTTCACAAACAAGTAAACTGGTTCAGAGAGGCTAAGTGACCAGGCCTACTACAGTTCACTTGTTCCAAGCTCATTCCTTTATGCCATAGCTGGTCCCTAAACCAGCCAACATAAGCAATACAGCTATTTCCAAACACTAGGTATTTTTTGGTAAACTTACTATGAAAGATAAAAATATTAAAGATGCCATTATGAAGAGAGTTTCATATTTCTAGCTTGAATCTTGATGGCCTTTCTGTAATGATAATTTGGGTTATCCCCTTTATATGGTTAAAATGCAGTCCAGCATTGGTATTATGTCTTGAGAAAATCCAGAAACAGGATTTAGACTGCCACATACTGACCTTATCGGGCTAACAGAAGACCTAGAAAATTTTAACTTATGCAATATTGTAATAACCAATTATTTCTACTGTGACAGAAATAGCTTATATGCATCCGGAACAGATGATAAACTCATGGAGTCCTTTCATTCAGTCTTTTTGCTACAGAGATCTGTGAGGTACTGAAGAGGATGGATTTTTAATTTCATTGTGGGTTTAGATAGCATTTCTTTTCTCTGGTTTCTCTGAGTATCATTTGTATATTCAGTGGCCATTTAATTTTCTTTTTCAGTGAAATGCCCATCATCTTTTGTCCACTTTTTCAGTGGTTAGTTTATCTTTTTCATACTGATTTGAAGGTGTTCTTTTTGAATTATGTATACTAATCCTTCACAGTTTGTACAGTTACAGGTAATTTCTGGGATGTTGCTTTTACTTATTCTTAATATTCATAGTCATAATGCAGTCTTTCAATATACAATATATAATCTTTCATGTTTGTTGTCTCTACTTTTTTGGTTCCTTAGTTTGGTTTAAAAATTCAATCAAATCTAACAGTTGTAACATTTGCTTTTTACATTTTTCACTTAAACTACCTAGAATTTGTTTTTGTGTTTGGTATGAGCAAGGGCTACCAGTACTCTGTTTTATATGGCTAATAGTCTCAGCACCATTTGTTTAGGCTGTCTCACTCCAATAGAAATTGTTTCAACTTATACACCAAGTCCATGTTCACTCTTGATGTAGTTATAGAATGGGTTTGATGCCTACTCTGGCCAGTGCTTTGCTTTTCTCTTATTTAGAATTGATTATCCTTGAGTTTTAGATCTTATCTAAGAATTTTGGACTTGGCCTGTAACATTTCAGGAAAAACCCTATGGGAATGTTGATTTAGAAGTGTATTTGAGGAAAAGGAGAATTAGCATCTTAATTAGATTGTATCTTTCTATGTATGAATGTGATATAGCTTTCATTCTTTTAGTTGCTTCTGGTATTTTTAAAGTGCAATTGATTTTTGTCTATTTTATATATAAAATTTTACTGAACTATTATTAACTGTAATAATTGATTTTTTAAATATTTGGTCAGATTATCTATAGATTATAGCATGTATTTCTTTTCTTCCTCATGTTTTTATTGCTTTTTCTTAGTACACTCGATAGGACTACCACAATAATGTCAAATATAAGCTGTGACCTGAACATTATTATATCATTTCTATGTTAAATTACTCAATATTTCAGCTTTATAAATAATGCTCATTATAGTTTTAAAAATGTTCTTGGCTACTGTCAGATTAAGAAAGCTTTCTCCTAAGCTTGATAAAAGTGTTTTTTATAGCAACTGTGTGTTGACCTTAAAACTTTTTCAGCATCTTAGTCCTGCTTTTTTCCTATAATCATTTAATGTGGTAAATTACATTTGTTGGTGTTTTAATTTTGTATTCATTTGACAAACTCAACCTAATTTTACTTTAGATTTTATAATGACATTTGTAGTTACAGTCAGTGTATAACTTTCTGTCTTCATACTCTTCTTGGCTTTTTTTAAATATCAGAGTCACAATCTTATAAAATAATGTTACCCAAAATTCAGTATTCACCAGATGAGCTCTTCTGTGTCAGACAGAAATCATTTTAAGAGTTTAACCTATTGGGTTTATTTTACTTTTTGGTATGTGTACAAATATATATAATTAACTGATTCAATTTCTTTAAATTATTGAGGGAAATCTAAATTTTCTGTTTCTTCTTGAGTCAATTTTAGCATGTTCTGTATTTCTAGAAAATTCATTTCTTTGAAGTGTCTACATGTATTGTCATAAAATTTTCTCATAATTTTATTTAGTCTCTACTGTATTCGTAATTATTTCTGTCATTTCCAAGAATTGCTTATTTGTTGGCTTTTCTTCCCTTGGACAACTTTGAAAGAATTTTTCTGCTTACTGGGTTTTTAATTACAAACTAGCCTTTGATTTTGTTGATTTCTTTATATATTTTTGTTTTCATATTTTTATTAAACTTATTTGACTTCTTTTATCTGCTTTGAATTTATTCTCTTGTTTTCCAGCTGTTGAGTTGACTACACATTAATTTTTACTCTTTCTTTTCTAATATAAATATTTAAGTAATAAATAGCATATTAGAATTATTCTATAAAACTTAGTATAAAACTGTTTCATTATGATGCTCTTTGAATATTTTCTAATTTTCTGGGTTTTTTTTTACTTGCAATGTTTAGAAGTATATTAAAATGAATTTGTCTCCTTGATATCTATTTTAAATTTGATTGAATTATGGTCGGGAGGGTGGTATGTTTGAGACCAACTTTTGGCATGAACTTTGATGGCAGAATTGATAGTGTTTGCATAGTCTGTATATTGAGAAGAATATATTTTCTTTAATTTGAGGCATCATGCTTATCTATTAGATAAAATTATTAATCACATATTCAAATCTATTATAGCCCAAAGAATTGGTATCAGTCACTGTGCAAGCAATATAGTAAACCCCTTCACTCTGATTATGATTTAGATTTGTTTGCATATAGCATTTTTTAAAAATTCCCATAAAATAGTATATCAAAAAAGTTATATAGCAGGGCCTGGACCTCTTTTATCTTTATGATAAATAAATTTTGTCTATGCCTAAGTGTCCAGGCTTGACATAATAGCTCCATTGTGAGCTTGGAATCTAGGATTTGCTTGCAGGAATGGTATTTATCCCCCCTGCCCCCACCTCTGACTGACAGCCACAAATGATGCACCTTTTCAGATGAGAACACCCATGGGATTCATGGCAAGGGTATGAGATGGGGTAACACCTTTTTCTTGTACTAAGATACCTATGTTTCCTATCATGCAGGTATATTTTCTCTGAATTCAGTTCTGCCTACACCTGAGTTTCTAGGGCTCATGTAGTAGTCCACTATGAGTCTGGAATACAGGGTCTGGATGCAGAGGGAGTGTAACCACAACATAAATATTTTATGCTCTATATTAATTTCCTAGAATATGTTTTGTTTATAAGGCTCATGATTAATAATTTCCTCCGTGCAAAGCATGTTGTTTGGTATTTTATATACATTACCACCTTTTTGTCCTATCAGCACTGTGAAGCAGGTTGCTTAATGCAGTTTACAGACAAAAGTCCTGAAACAGGGGACTTGAGATACTCAGTGATTTTCCCCAAGCAGTTTCTAGGTACAAGCAGCCCACCAAGCTTGGACTAATTCCTGCTTCCACAGGCCAAGCCACTAAAGCATGAACTCGTTGTATCTTCAGGTCATCCCCGAGCAGTCTTCTCACATCATCCTTTAGGCAACACCAGGAGTCACTGGCAGCAGAGAGAGAGAGGCGGCGACAGGAGAGAGAAGAAAGGTTGCAAAGAATAGAACGGGAAGAAAGAAACAAATTCAAGTAAGAAAGATTTTAAGATTCTTTTAACAAGGAGTTGCAATGGAAACAATGACTTTGCAAGTGTGTATGATTAATAGTGGTGTCCAGGGGTTAGGAAGCATATTTACTTCTAATTCTGCCGGTATCTAAGGAAGAGCAATATTTGCCTGCCGGAGACTGGCTTTGGTGTGTTCTGACCTTTCTCTGACCATACAGCAGGAAGAACAGAAGGCCAAATGCAATTAGGAACTTGTGTATTTTAGGTCCTCATTATCTACCCAGGCCTTCCTCAGGGCAGAGACCATAATTGTCTTAATTTGCCATTTCTCGCTAAAGAGCCTCATGTTTTATTCATACTATAATGGATAGTTGAAAGAAAATGTTTCCCATTTTCTAGTTTGCCTCTTGTTCCTTGTAGCAATCTTAAAATATATATATATATATATATTATATATATATAAATATATATATATATATATATAATATGTATTTTATACAGTATGTTTCATTATTTTGCATGATGTTTATAATTTTATTGATTGCACGTATATATTCCATATCTTGGCCTGTCTGCGCCCGCTGAGTCCAGTGTGCCTCTGCTTCTCCGTCCACCGGTTCACCGGTCCTCCCGTCCTCCAAGCTGACCTCTTGCCGCCCTCGCCTCTGGTTTTCACGCCGTGCTGTGCTTCGTGGAGTGCTGCGCAGTCTTTCCTTACCCATCGCCCTCCTTCCCCTCTTTCTTTGCCTCCTTTTCCGACCTCCTTTTCCCCACTCGCCTCCCTCTCCCACTTTCCCTAGGCGGTCTCTCCCTTCTTTACTTTCCCTAGTCGTTTTTCCAATAGCTATTACCTATTGTTTTCTTCATTTCCCTTTACATTTCTACTTCCTGTTTAATCTCTTCAGTTTCTTTGGAGAATAAACAATATTTCCATTGATTACTTCCAGTTAAATCAGGAAAGGACATAGGGGACTGTTAATGAGGACTGATGGATTTAGTCACTTTGCTTCTTCTAGCCAACAAGGAAAATATGCACAATTATAAAATGACTGCAATGTGAGAAGAGTTGCACTGTTGGTTAACTTTACCTTACTCCTGTATGAAAACAGATATCCCAAGTCCATGGGTAAAATCCCAGTCCTAGTTTTTGTAAAAGTGGGTGAACGGGCTGCATGAACCAAACCAGTGTCATTTCTCTACTGTGCTTGTAGGGCGTCCTCAGAGCTATCAGATTTCTACCAAATGATAAGTGGGGACACCAGCTCTTTATGCACCGTTTCTCATGAGCTACTTCAATAAGTTGTTTTAAAAGACCAATTTTTAAAACCCTGTAACAGGTTAAAGGCTTCCTGATTTATGGCTTTCTGAGAGATCTGGATATATTACCACTAAATAACATGAAAGAATTTCACTGAAATATGTGGGGAATTCAGAGATTATCTCATATATTCAGAATTATTGATTGAAAAATCTCTTAAAATAAGGTGCTGGTTTGGGAGAAAATGGAATCAGCACGTTCCATCTTGTCTCTCCATTGCATCACTGAGTACATCCATAAACCACAGACAGAATGCGTGGCTCTGGGAACTCTAAAATGTAATAAGGAGTAGGTGAATTAACAGAGGAGACCAATATCCAAAATTCTACCAGTGAGAGTTTACCATTTTAACCTCCAGTGTCACCTGACAGGAACTCAAAGATACTCCCAAACCTAGAGACCTATATCAAATGTTGACTCAAAAAATGCCAAAAAAGCCCTCTTCTGTAGACCAAGCCACAGTCAAAGGAATTCCTAAGGGTCGTAGAATATAGAAATACTCTCTTTTCCCCTTTTTTTCTACCTCTACTACCTCAACCTCTAAGCAATATTGCTACAAAAACATAGTGATGGCAACAGTACTCAGGCAGATGCCTAAAACTCTGGGTGAGGAAAACACATTCTGACCAGAAGAGCAATGACCCATGAACACTAGGGAAATCATGAGCGTGTGCGTGTGTGTGCGTGTGCGCGCGCGCGTGCATGTGTCCTTCTGCTGCATTTCCCTGGATCCAGATGCAGTTATCAAAAGTGCACAGCAGATGAGAGAAAATGCAGCCAAGGGTTTCTGGCTGAAAGACTAGGAAGGTAAACCAAGGAAGGCAGGAAGAGCAAGGAAAGCAGCGAAGAGATGGAAGGTGAAGAGAGCACGGGCTCTGAGAGCTAAGAGGAGGGGAGATTGCCACCCAGCTCCCACACTGGCTGCCTGAAGGGACACATAAAGCCAGAGCTGAGCAGGACGGGCAGTAGTTGAAAACTGAGCTAATGTTTAAACTGATGACAGAAGGGAGGTCAGAACTCCCAGGCTGAACCTAATCTGGTGGCTGCTAGCATAAAACAAAACTCAAGATCCTTCATAGAATTTACCCAGAATCTTATTACAGAATATTTAAGATTTCTAGAACACACCATAAAAGAACTTGTCATATGGAGAACAAAGAAAATATGAACTCCTAGGGAAAAGATAACGGAAAGGTGCTAACCACAGAAGGACACAGGTGTTGCAATGATCAGACGACTTTAAAAGAGCTATTATTGACATGCTTCAAGAAGTAAGGGCAAATATTCTTGAAAAAAATGAAAAGGCAAGTCTCTACAAAGAAAGAAATATAAAGAACCAAATAGAAATGTGTATAGAACAGAAATAAAAGATAAAACAACAAATGAACAGAATAACAGAATAGAGGTAAGAAGGGTGTCAGTTAACCTCAAGATAGAACAGTAGAAATTATCCAGTCTGAAAATAAAAAAACTATGAGGAAGGATCATAGAAACCCATGGGATAACACCAAAGTGTCTAACATTAATGTCATTGGAATCTGGGAGACACAGCACCATAGACTAGAAAGTATTATAACGTGTATTCAGTCACTGTGTCACACACACAGTGAGGGGTGTACTCAGGCACTCTGTCTTCAGCGTCTGTATTCAGAACTGTTCATCATTTCCTCTTGGTTTCAAGTTATTCTCATTAGTCATATAAGAACATATAAAGAGACCCAGGCAAAATGACTCTGATTTGAGAAAGATGCTAATCATCAGGACAGGCCATGGGCAACCATTAATTATAGTGACTATAACTCCATGCTTCTGACATTATGACAGGAAAGAAATTTTTAAAAGGAAATAGATAAAATTTTCTATAGAACTCCTTCCTATTACTTGAACGGCCAAGCTTCCATCTGTTTCACTGATTTAAATACTCCTTATACTTTTTGCAAAGGATCTAAGAGTTATTCTTTGTGTGTTGTTGGTTTCATTGAGTATGGTGTTAAGCTTCTTGGGTTATAAGAAGTTTTATTACAAAGATGGAAGTGATGAAGATGGATATTTGTAAGTGGTAACAAATCTGAATCCTGGTTGCATTTTTCTTCTTACTCCTAACTTACTTTTTTTGATGCACTCTTCCTTTATAGCCAGTTACCAGTGTGCTGAGCAGTAGAATACTAAGCTACATTACAAGGTCTAGTGTAGAAAAACATGGATGTTAGGTTTCTCCAGGAAAAATAAATGGTCCACTGAGAGGTGACTGAACACATTGTCTCAAACTTAGATTCAAGTTGGAACCTCACCAGCAGGAACAGAAAAACAAAACATTAGAATTGGACAAGGTAGGGAGTTTTGTGGATGCAACCCAAAGAGTACACAAAGCACTCCTTCCAGTGGTCCTAGAATAGAAACTAAGAATGTGATGGATGTGAAACAAAACCCTCAGGAGGAATGTTGTGGAATATAACACAACATGGCCAACACACTTGGGCCTGCTTACATTTAATTCTTCAGGTAGATGTTATGGAGCTAGTAGAGCTTGATCAGCTATTAATCACCCCTAAGAGTGATTGCCAACTTGTAATTTTCATGTTTGATGTATGTCTGTTAAAAAAATTCCTTTCTTTCTCCCTCATACTTAGCCTTTACACAGAATAATGTAGTGTCTCTGAGTGACTCCAATATTGTCAATTTTTAACATCCTTGTGATTTTTATTAAAAATCCAGTGTATCTAGTACTGAAAAGAATGGCCTCTAAATTTTAAAAAAGTCAACCACAACATTTTTCATTGCTGTGGTGATAGTAGGCTTTCATGATATCCCATTAATAATTTCTTGATACTTTTATGAGCATCTAACTCTATTTTCTGCATGTTTCCGTTAGCCGAGAGTATTTAGACAAAAGAGAAGAGCAAAGACAAGCAAGAGAAGAAAGGTTTGTATATCCCTTCTTTTCCATTGTGACCTATGGCATGTGACTTTGTGCTGTTAACCAAGCATGCAGAGGAGACAATTTCTTAAAATAACTTGACCCAAGGCACCCAAGATATTGCATAACTGGCATGTTGGAAAAGCATTCTTGTGATCTAAGTTTTTAAGGAAAATGTTGGCATTTTCATTTAATGCCAACATGATACAATGTATGTCTGTTGCTCCAAAATCCCTCTCCAAATAAGCACATTAATATTAAGACATTGACAAATGGTATGCAGAGTCATGTGTCACTTGACAACAGATCTATGTTCTGAGAGTTGCAGTGATAGGTGTTGGTGTTATTGTTTAAACCTCATAAATAACACTAAGATGCACAAAAATCCGTTATACTCCTATGGGACTACCACTGTGTGTGTGATCCACTAGTGACTAAAGTATCAGTATGTGGTGCATGGCTGTATCTGAAACACCTGGCACTATCATTGCTGAGCCTGACCTAGAGGTCCTTACTATGTACTTCCATGCTGTACTGGATTATCATTCCTGCAACAAATGTTTTAGCACGTGCTTGAGGCACAATAAGTACTTAGGAATAATGTGTAGACTCCATAAATGAGCAAAAGAACTCACCGCTTTATTTATGATATCGAAGCTATAAACAAGTTCACTAATTTCAATGGCAACATAATTTTGACAACAATAAAACACTAATATACTCAGGGTCTGATAAATGTAGGTAAGCAAAGGAGATTGGTTTTGGAAATAAAACAGCAAAAGTTTTAACGCCCTGCACTACGTAGCCTGCAGTTGTGCCATCTACCACCAGATGGCGTTACAGCATGGCGTTATGGAAACGTTTATTTTACACCTTTTTGTATTGGAGCCAGCTGCGAACCTCACAAAGTTCTGGACAGTGCCAGTAAGATGTGGAATTGTGCTCATTTTTTAGGCACCATCAGTTAAATAGATCAGGGAGGTCTGAGGCAGGGAAGAGTGGAGACTGCCTGTACTCAATTAAAAAATTAGGTGCTTAAGTCAGCCCCATAAATAAAACTACAGCACTGTTTTATTTCCAACATTCTATTAGATTATTGTCATCCTAATGGCCAGTTGTGGCCAGTAAAGTCAGAGTGAGAAGCACTGTAAAGAAACAAGAAACTTCTGTTTTCTGCGATTAGTGCCTGCTGTTGGCATTGGGGGCATAACATATTCTCTAATATTGTTGACTTTCTGCCCTGGCCTAAGGAATTCAATTTTATTTTTTTAGTTCTTCCCCTAGATTCTGTACTTTTTTGAGCTTTGACAACTTGACCGTCAAGTTTTGTCCACACAGGTAAGGCTTGGCAGCTCCTGGGGAGATATCAAGGTGCTTTGTCAAGGTCTGAACTGGCACAGTCTGCAAAATTTGCACAAATCACTTAAGACTAGCTTTTCCTGAATATTATTTACTACTGTTTTCTTCCAAATAGGGCTTCGCTGTGCCTGCAGACCTGAATAATGAGGCTGTCACTGCTCTCCTCTCCTTTTCGTTCTGCTTTCTGTCCTCAGCCCTGGGCTGCCAGCCTGGGCCTTAGCAGGTGTGGGATCCTCTCCCCAGCTCATCTCATGGGGATGAGAGGTGAGAGACTGGGGATTGAACTCAGAGCCTTGGCACTGAGCTGCATCCCCAGCCCTTTTTCTATATTGAGACAGGGTCTCACTGTATCATTAAGTGGCCAAAGTTGGCCTCGAACTTGCAACCCTCTTGCCTCAGCTTCCCAGAGTTCTGGGATTGCAAATGTATATCACCACACCCGGCAAGCCTACCTTTCTGTTGACATGTTGGCTTGGAAAAAAGCAGCTAGGTATTTTCCTTTGGTTTAAACCAGCCACTTTTTTTGAGTGGGATTAGTTTACTTCCTTGAATTACTTGGTACAGATAGGAGTGAGGAGGATATACTTTCATCCCTGTTTGGAAAACTAGGGGGCCTAGAAAGCCAGGAAATGCTCAGATTTCCAAGTATAATGGAATGTGAAAAGAGATGGAATAACTAGTGGAGATGAGATGGGAGAGAGGTACAAAGATATAAGGGCAAGGACTCCATCTATTAACTTTTCAGGACAGAGCCAGGCATGTTTGCTGAGCTTTGTGTCTCTTATTCTTAAAAAAAAAAAAAGATCCTGGTAAGGGTGACCAGAATCAGTGCAGATGGTTTCTGAGGTTTGCGTTATGTCAGTATAAGAAGAGTAATGTCACTTTGCTATGTTGAGATATTGTGGTTGTCCAGTTATATTTTATTTCATGTGATCTCATTTTTGTAATTTCAAGCAAACTCTTTTATTCACAGTGACGCAAACCAGGAATCAGTTTCTGTTGCGATGCTACTTCTAATGTTGTTCAAGTATTAGAAGATAGTCTTTAAGTAGTAACGATTAACTTAAGTTATATTCATGGATATTATTTTTAAGCACAAGAAGCAAGAACTGAAATGTAGGCTAGGTATTATATGCTTAGTTAGGTTGGGTTGGTGTGGGTTGGTGAATCAGTTCAGTTTGGATTTGTCAGTCTGAGGACTGTGACAGGACACAGAGGAGATGCCTTAGGAAACAGAGGCCACAGGAACAGGTAAAAGAGAAGATTTGGGACTGGGCTAGGATTTTGGATATTATGCAAGAAGTGCTTGTTGGAGCAGTGAGAAGGGATTCTCACCATTGCATAGTAGGACTGAGAACAGAAGTTAGAGGGAGCTTGCCTTAGATTTAATATAAGGGAGAATTTCCAAGGGGAGGCAGCATTGATAAGCAAGTTTAGGTTAGTCTCCAGTCAAGTAGGCTTTCTATAAGGCCTTGTGAAGAGATCTTGAGCTACAGTTCCAGATCTCATGGGAGTTGGAGGTCATTCCCAGAAGAGTAGTTTATTTACCTTTCTTTGCTGCTGAAGTGTGAACCTCAGGAGGGTGGGATATTTTTTCTTGTTTATTATTAAGTCTCTAGTGCTTATTACACTTCTTAGCAGATGGCAGGCACTCTACAGATGTTCAAGAAATAAATAAATGAAACAGATGAATGAAGAAGGGATGGAGCAGGGGTGGTAGAAATGAGACTGTTTTGATGCAGAAAAGGTAAAAGGTCTGTACGTGGGGATGAGCCTTGTGAATAGAAGGCCCAGTCGTTTGCACAGGGGCCTGATCATGGTCTGTTCATTGATTTTGCTTCACAAGACATCAGAAACACTGACAAGCACTGCATGCACAAGTGGGATCCCTAGATCAACTGTAGTTGGGTCCCTACATGGCTTTTAGAGGTACTATCTTAGGAATGGTCATGATACAGGTCCAGCTTCTTCCTAAGGACCTCCAGAGGATCATATAGACAGGAGGGCTGCTACACTGAAACCGCCTCACTGCTAGGTTCTGTGGCTGTGTCTATGGGCACCAGCCCCCTATTCTCACCTCTTGGGCCATTGTAGGCAAACACTGCTGCTGCTCTTCCATGAAGGTTTAATGGTCTTAACCTCCATGCCTATCTACGTCTGCCATTTAAAAACTTTTAAAAATTGTGATAACATAACTAGTAGTGAATGTACGTTCACATGGCTGTACAGCTGTCTCCAGAATTGTTCTTACCTTATAAAACTGAAACTCTACACGCACTAATCCTAGCCCTTGCCATTTTTGTCTACCATATAAACACTTTCATTCCTTAGAATAATTGTAGTTAAGCCTTTGGCTCCTTCCCTGTGTCATAGACCGTTGGTGATGGCATCTATGAGGAGCTGCAGGGGTGCATAGGAATATTCTTTGGTTATGTCTACCCAGACTCTAGGATGAGCAACCTCTGGGGTACCCAAGAAAGGAAGGTGAGCTGTTTGGCTGTCAACCCATGCCTGCCAGCCTGGCTACCCACAGGAAGGATAAAGAAAGCCAGGACCAGAGCTGGCACAGCTAAAATGAAGATTTTAAATGAAATGAAGATTTCAAAGTGGATTGTCTTCTTGGCTGGAAGCCTTTCATGCAGGGACTCATTACCGTCCTTTCTGGATTCCTGGTTTCCTGCTTCGGGATTGTGACCTCTCGGACCTGCCTAGATCCCTTTTCATATTTCATTCTTGTCTGCCCCTTTCTCCCGTTGTGGGCTTGGGCTCAGTGTGCTCATAACTACTACTGGGCTGACAGCATTCCTGGGGGCACTGCCTTTCGCCCTGCACATGCTTTTCTCCCAAGGTTCCTGTTATTTCTCTAGCCAGGAGCCTTTCCTTGCTGGTCTGAATTGAGCTCAGAAAACACATTCCTTTTATGACCTCTCTTCCTTTTGGAGAAATGATGCTGTTGACAAGGGAAATCCACAGTGTAAGTCTTTCTGGGTGCAGCTTTCTCCTGTATCTATGAGGTGGCTGCTCCCAGCAAGCCTTGAGTGTTGGTATATGAAACCCATCAAGTGTCTTTTATCTGAGATTCACCAGGGAGATGCGCTCACTGCCCACAACCAGGAAATAGGTTGCCTTTGCCCAGCAGCATTCTGGGCTGCAGGTGGACTTCTTCAGGTCGAGAGCTGCTTTGCAGGTGTCTTCCTGCATGTTTCGCCTGCTTCCCATCAGCTGACACATGCGAGGCACTGAGGGAAAGAACAAAGGACAGCAGTCTTCCTATTCTCAAAAATTGCATTATCTACTTGTTGAAAGCAGACAAAAACATGTGAAAAGATGACTAAATATGCCAGGCAGTAAATGTTAAAATGCCATCTGAGTCGAATGGGCTACATATCCGACATGAGTTCAGAGGCAAGGCCAAGATCACTTCCAGCTGTGGCGGTCAAGGCAGATTTCACAGAGGGAGCAACACATATAAGCATGGCCTGAAGCGCAAGTCTGCCTTTGTACTGGTCCTGAGACCGGTGAAAAAGACAGCTGGAGGGAGCCACACCTCCTTAAAATGGGATGAAGTGCATGCATTATACAAGATTTTAATCCTATGTCATGTCTTCCTTATCTTCAATTAGAGCATCATGGCCAGTGATAGTAGGGTCCCTAGTGGCTAGGGGCTGCTGGGAATGAGGGACTAAAGCAGTGAATCTGGGTGGGTATTGAATAAGCTGTCTCGCAGTTCTGTGGTGGGTAAGATAGTCACAGGCCTGCTACAGCTGAATTTTTACATTTATTTCTGCACCAATAATGGTGGGTAAAATTAGCAGACATCTGGAAGAGGCACATATTTCAAAGTTATTTTGGTCTGATCTATAAAGCTCACTATGAGGAATATGATTGGTAGCTGGTCTTAATAAACAGTTAGTGGGTTCTGCCTGCCTGAAATGCAAAACAGATGTATCTTTGTTCTTTTAAACTGACTTTGATGAATAAACTATACGTGACGTCAGGTCCAAGCTATTGGATGTCTGAGTCCTGCTCAGAAATATTTTAGAATATAAAAAAGTTTCCATGGTCGATGCTGACAGAACAAAGTGAATTCCAGTTGCATTGCTGTTAGCATTGAAGCAGGTTCAGAAATTCCAAGAGGCCTTCCCCAAGCAGACCCTTTTGGTATTTTAGGGGCATTGTTTATCTCCACCACAGAGAGGCACCCTCTTATTTTGCAGCTGTGAGCTCTGAGGGGCTTTGGTTCTCAGCTATCACTGTGGGGACTTTTTGATGGTCATTATTGCTGTTTTGCTTATTTGTACAAATGTTTCCTAAAAGAGCAAAATTGGATTCTGCAGCAGTGATCCCAGATCTGGGACTGTGTGACGTTGCCATTTCTTCCAATTTGTTGGGTTATGAATGATGCAGGATTTTTAATCATTAGCATCTTGGCTTTGCCGGGTGTTTTTGGCAGACTGACCTTCCAGTCAGCCCTGCGTTGTGCTTTGTGCTTCAGGAAATCAGCTCACTCTGCAGGTGTTTCATCCATAAACAAGCATCAGCCACGGGCTCCTCTTTCTTTTTACGGAAACCATTTGGAATTTAACTTTCAGATACAAATACTTGGAGCAGTTGGCAGCTGAGGCGCACGAGAAGGAGCTGAGGAGCCCAAGTGCGAGCCAGGGCAGAGCTGACCTCTGCTTGGACTTGACCTCGCCAGCAGCCCCTGCCTTGCCTGTCCCTGTGAGCCAGAGCCCTCCGTCTGCAGATGCGCAGGTCGCTTGCACGGTGTCCTCCTCCATCCCCTCATCTGGAACACCTCAGCATCCCCAAGGTGAGTGCAGGGAGAGGCAAGGGAGAACTGATGCATTAATGTCAAACAGGCTTCTGGGCAGTGGTAGTGAATCTAACCTACGGACTAATACGGAGACAAGGACAGGTAAATTTCTAGGATGACTGCAACCTGCACTGTTTTTAAATAAACTAGACATCTTCAGAGCAAAACAAAATGATTTATAAAAGTTGTCAATGTATGCCACTGAAAAGAGAAAATTTAAAAAATAAGAATGACTTTAAAACTTGGTTTTAAATACTGAGGTATTAACTTATTTCTTTATGATTTGAATATATGGCTCTGCCCAAAAGAGATCACTTTTGAATTTTCTAACCCTAGGATCTGTTAGTCTAGTTTAAATTAAACTGATGGACAATAAAATTAAAGTAAGCAAAGAAAAACATGAACCTAGTAAAAAAGAAAAGTCAAATACTGAAGAAGAAAAAAATAGTAAAAGGTTCTGGCATGTGGTGTGTGTGTGCGCGTGCACATGCTTATATGCAGATGGGGAAAATTTCCCCGGAGAAAGTCTTGTCCTCTTAGCTTTATTTGGAAAAAGGCAGTGATACTCTTCACTGTAGCCTTGGGCATCAGCTGTGTCTTCCTGATTGCTCGGTGCGCTGTGGGTTCATTTGCTTTCATATTAGTACAGAGTGTGGTCTTGGGCATAGGTGCATACAAAATTCATATTGACTAACACTGCTGCTGGCACTGTTTGGTTTCATCAAGTGTTAAGGCTTACAGCCGGATGGAGACTTAGCCAAGTGAACACAGGAGAGACGCTAAACGTTTAACTCTAGGAAGGTTGACTAAATATGGCATAAAGTTTAACTTAAGCAAGACAGGACTCCATGACCTCAGCAGAACTAGATGTAATGGAATGATATTGTCTGTCCAAATTTTTGCTGGCTTTCTGAGCCCTGGGGCTCATTGTGCAGAAGCAGGCTGGCTCTACCATAGCTTTCCATTGCATCTAGTTACTGCTAGTCCCTGAGCTGTGGAAGACTGTCCCTGGCAGATGGCTCAGTCATAGATGAGTAATGTCAGCCTGAAAATACTGAGTCTTTGAGAATCAGGAAAACAGACTGTTTTGTGACAGCCTGGTGATTTCCAAACCCTGCCTTACATCACTGCTGTATCTATGTGGTGGTATTTCCAGGGGGCAATATGAAAAACAGCACCCTGCAAAGTTGTGGTTCAGAAATTAATCTAGGGATTTTTAACTTTAGGAGTTTTACCTCCAGCCATTTATAGATGAGTGTCTGCACTGTGAAATTCATATTGGCTCAAACTAAGAGGGAGCTGTCAGTATCTGTAAATATTGTTTGTGCTCAAGTTTTTAAATTACTCAATTTTTGTGGCCAAAGGCAGTTCCCCAAGTATTTTGTCCAATTAAAGTTGAACTACAGGCCATCCTATCTAACAAAAAAGAATATTTGAACTCTAAGAACACGATGAAAGATGTTTTAGATATATGCTGTATGCATTTGGGGAAATATATTTTTTAGTGTCCTTGCAGAAAAGTATACAGGACTTGAATTAATACATAATTACAAACTAATGCAATAGCATCATATAATGTTGCTTTTCCCAAGGGGGCAGGGCAAAACAGTGGCTCTTTGGGGTCTAGAAGAGCTGTCCATCATATGTTAAGTAATTATGACCCAAATCAGTGGGGACAACTTCCTTGTCCTAATGGGTAGCTCATTTATAAAATTAGAAATAACAAGTATATGAAAAGAAATTCTATAGAGAATGGTGTCAATAAGGACTGACAAGGCTTCTTTCCAGTTGTAGACTTTTGTTTTTATGTCAGAAATACAAGGTTAGGATGATAGAAATTTTTTTCTCAGCCTGTTTTATTATTGGTAATGCTAGCATCCCATTAATAGTTAATTCTTTTTACCAGGTCCAATTTTCAAGTGTTCAAAGTAACTTTTTTCTGATCCCTCACATTTACAATATTTCAACATCTGGAGGAAGAATAAAAAGTATAATCACAAATCCAGATGTTTGTCTTGCACCAGACACCTGGCGCTATGTAGAGCAAGCAAGCCAAGGCTTAACTGGCCTTTTAACTCTTGATGCTTACGGGATCATATAACATAATACACACATTTCTGTACTTCTCCATCCCAGCCTCTCATATGCTATCATTTACTATCTTGTCATGTGTTTAGGTAAGAAATGTTATTAGCCACAATTTCCCTAAGGCTGAAATAGATCAGAAGATTTGCCTCGGATGTCATTAGCATAGTGCTGGGAATAGGACCCAGTGTTTGGGCTCATTCCAGCCATCTCTCATGGAGTCATGGTTCTGCAGCATTTGTGGTGTTGATCCAATTTATGCCATACCATTTGCCTACCTTCTTAGTATCTTTAAAAATTGCTGCCTACATTTCAGAATTGTATTTGTAAGAAAAGGAAAAACTGGTATTTGTTACTGAATTATGTATGCCAGAAAACTATAGGTCACTTTATGGGTTCTTTTACCTAAAGATTTAAAAACAGAAGATAATAAACAGAAATATTCTCTTTTCTCTTACATAATATATTATTAAATAGGGAAGGCCTAAGGTTTAAATACCAATAGCATTATGTACCATCTAGTGAGATCTTTCAGCCACAACTCTTCCCAGGCAAATCCAGTGTAACTTTTGTATAAGTGGTGCCACTAACCCCCAGCATCCAGTCAGTGTGTCCTGGAATTGTTTTTCCATCTGGGCCTCTTGTGGTTCACAGCAGATGTATGTCCCAGTGCTGCCTAGACTTCGTGATGATGGTCTGAGTATTTTTCCTCTGTGTAAAACTACCAGCCTCAAATGAGGAAAAGACATCTATGTGTTCTTACTTGCACTGCACTGTACTTGAGGCAGGCAGCCAGCCCAAAGTGCAGGTAAATAAGTGGCATCTCCCTTCATTCCTTGCTTTGATATCCTTCCCTTACTTTCCCTGAGCATTGGAGGTTTGCATCAGAACATCTGTGTAATAAATTAAGAGCCTATTATTGTCTTAGAAGACTCACTGGTGACTCAGAAATAATAAATTGTTCTCTTTGAGCACCTGAAGACCAAGTGTTGATGGCAGTCTATGTAGTCTGCCTGTTGTTAAATCGCTGTCCCTGGAGAATTAGAACTGTGTCCCTACCTTGTTCCTCCCTCACACATGTGAGTCCCTTATGAGGCCAGGTGGAGAGAAACGACCTTTCTTAGTGGGAGAAGTCTGCTGTCAAGAGTTCATGAGTGGCTTTGGCTCACCACCATGAAAACACAGAATGGTGGAGTTACTTTTCTTGTTACTTTGGTCACCCCCATATTTCACCCAAAAATTATACTTTATAGTTACACTTGACATTTTTGCCACACTTTAGTAATTTCATGTCAGGAAAAACATGCTTCTTTTTCTACTTGTAACTGGGTTCCTGGGTATTTCCAAATGTCCATTTGGCTTTGAGGATAATAATATGTGACCTACCTGGCCATGTACTTACCTGGCAGAATTTACAAAAAAATAATTGACAATGGTATAATAATATTTCACAGCATTTAAAGTACTGGAGGATATGATAATTTCTTTGTTTCCTGATTCTTAAACCTGGAAATAAATTGGTAGACATACAGTAATGTCATGCAATGTTCATTCTGTTTAAATGAATAACGACTGTTCATAGTGGCATCCACTGACCATCCTTGCTGTTGTCATTGTTAGTATCTGCTGAGTGTCTTTGTTGCTTTGTTGTAGAGCACGTTAGAGTCTCCTTCAGGGATAGCACTCTCCAGGTTACATAATTCACATGGCACAAGTCAGAAACATCTGCTATCCTGTTTCCACCTGGCACTGTGGCAATGGAATATTATCAGTCATCAGCCTCATGCATTCTGGTTTGCTAGCATAAAGCTTTTGGATACCTCTACTCCATGTTGTATGAATTGGCAGGAAACTTGATTCCTTGGAGTTCTATGACTCAGGACTGCCTTGCCTCTCCATAGCTCACCTGATTACAGCTACTAGATGCATTAGGTCAATTAGACCAAATCCCTCAGGAACTCTACTCAACACCAAGGCCTTACCCTTTTTACCTGTGATGGGACCTTGTTGAGAGCCTTTCCAAATCCATGGAATTTTCAAATCATTGGATTATTTTGCACATGTATATGCACATTGTATGTGGTTAGGTTGAACCCAGGACCTTCACACTGAATTATATCTTTGTCTTTCCTTTTTTAAAATTTTGAGACAGGGTCTTACTAAATTGCTAACGCGGGGCTTGAACTTGTGGTCCTCCTACCTCAGCCTCCTAGGGTGCTGGGATTATAGGATTTACCACCTACCACACGCAGATCACTGGATTTTTCAACCTCTGAGTCTCTAAAAATGAAAAAGGCATAAATTTCTCATTCTCTCACCACATAGAATAAATGTATGCAATATATTTTTATATCATATTTTGATATTTTAAACAGTCCTTTTGAAGTAGCCCTTAAGACAAACCTCAAGACAAAACCTTAAGACAAAGCTATAAAACTTAAGACAAAGCAAAGAACAACATAAAGAAAGTTGGTAAAGGAGAGCACTCTCTGATCCACATGGGACTTTCATAGATGTCAAGAACCATGGTCTGAAAATTCACCTGTAAACCATTAATTTCACCTGCTACAATTTCATGGATGCTGGCAGAAGACATGAAACTCCAGGGTCAGAGACAAAGAACTGCATTACTTGTAATAGTAGTGGCCAGAGAGTTGGCACTGGTCCCATATCCCCAAGTCTCCGTTTGGATAGTGATGTGAAAAGGGCCTGGTGAAACAATGTGAGGAACCTGAGGAGAGAAACTACAAATTATTTATAATGGGCAATAAGCCTGGCTTTCCTTCCCCCAGAGAAAGAAAGACATTACAATGTGCCATAAACCAACCAACTCTTTGTTCTTTGAGAGGACACTGTTTCAGTCTTTTAAGGCTATTCATCCTCATACACACTGTGTTTCTTAGAAATGATACCCAAGAAGAAAGACCAGTAGTGCTTCTGCTGGTAAGACTGCAGAAACATGGGCGATCCATGGTCAGTTGTTTCCCAACATTAGTTATAATGGTTTTTAACCAACTTTTACTATCAAATTTGTATCCTAAAGTTTATAATCAAAAGCTCAACTTTCCTATGCTGATTAATTTCCTTGTCATTTAACAAAAATAAGTAGTATGAGGAACTGCCCCCAGGGAGCCTGGCTTATTGGCTGGGTGACGTGTCCGTACCTCATCCAAGGTGAAAACTTTTGAGTCAGTGCTTCGAGGTACAGTCAGCAGGCCCCACACAGCGGAACAGTGGAAATTCTTTAGTACTTTGGATTTCTAGTCAATGACTGAGATCTGGGAAGTAGCAAAGGACAACTTCCAGGCTCCTACACCCTTGTCTGAGCTCAGGGTCTTAGCGTTCTACCATCTCCATCATTCCTCCTTTCCTGCAGGATCCCTGCCCTTCTCCCATCTACCCTGCAGCACATTTTTATACAATGATGTAAAATCTGCAGTATATTAACCAGGAAGCACACGCTGGCTTTCCAGTCTGCAAAGTTATGTTTTCTCAAGAGAACACCCGAGTTCAGGGACCCTGTAGTGCACTGTGTCTGCCTCTGGACAAGCATGCTTCTGTAGAGTGTTTCAAAGCTGGAATTTCTCTGAGAAAACTGCTTCTGCCAGATACATTGGGAAGTTCCAGTAGCTTTCTGTTGACTTTTTGGATCCAACCTCTTTAGGTTCTCTGCATCCTCTAGACAATCTCCAGAATAAATGTGTTGCTTGCTTTTTGTGTCATCTACACTTGTAATCATTCATTTTGTCTGTCTTTCTCATAGTTTTGCTATAGTCTTCTGGCTCTTCTGCCTCTCCTCTTTTTTTTTTTTTTTGCGGTACTGGGGATCGAACTCAGGACCCTGCGCTTGCTAGGCAAGCGCTTATTCCACTGAGCTATATCCCCAGCCCTGCCTCTCCTCTAAGTTGTGGGGTTTTCCAGAGTTCCTCCCTGACTTCCCTCTTTTCATGCCTTCTCACCAGGCCCTCACTTACCCATCTTTGATGTTTAGCTAATTGCTATGTATCAGACACTGCCTGGTCTGTGTCTCTGGCCTTGACCTTCTTGGGCCCAGAGCAAGTATCTCTCACATCCTCAGATATCTCCATCTGAATGTCCCTCAGACACTTGTACTTTCCAGGTACCAACCTGAGAAGCAGTCAGGTGAGAAGTTTCCCCACTTTGCCTGTATAAGCTGCCACCTCCACACCTGATCCATAGCTACTAGTGTTTATGTGGGGAGGTTGCTACTTTTTGGCTCAGTCACTCAAAGTGGAAGCCTACATATAATTCTTGATTCCTCCCTCAATACTCACCCCGCATCCAGTCACCAAGTGTTGTTGAGTTCTTTTCTCTCTGATCTCTCTTCTCTTTCCATCACCAGTGCTTTAGTCCTAGCCTTAACCCTTTTTTTTTTTTTTTTTTTTCCGGGACCGGGGATCGAACTCAGGGCCCTAGTGCTCAGTGGCAAGCACTTCGCCCACTGAGCTGTACCTCCAGCCCTAGCCTTAACCCTTTATCCTCTAGACTATTTCAGTTGCTTCTAATGGGCCTCACTCTTCTAGGTTTTTCTCAGCAAGCCAACAAAGTTACATCTCTACTTTGTTTTTAACATTGTTGTGGTTTGTGTATGGATGTCCCCCCAAAGTCTCAGGCAGTCATGGGGCAGGCTTCTAGAGTTTTTGACTGACTCATGTTCTGGTGCTGGGACTATCGGGGAGTGCTACAATTACCTGGGGTGGGTAGCCTGCATACAATATAAGGGAGGAAAAGAGTTTTGCTCTTGCTGCTTTTGTTGTTTTCTGCCGCCATGAACTGTTGCCCTCTGCCATGTGCCATGCTGCCTCAGAGCCAGCCAAGTATGGACCGAAACCTCCACAAGCTGTGAGCTAAATAAACCTTTCTTCCTTAGTTCTGAGCATCAGGTATTTTACCTCAGCAATGAGAGAAAAGTAACCAAGACAAACATCCTCTGTGGCTGCCCATAATCTACCATGTAAGTTTAGCACTTAGAGGCCAGTCCTTTATTTTTCTGCCCTTACCAGTCTTTTACCAGCACTACCCCAATAAGCCAGTTAGTGCCTGAGAAGTACCATGTGCTCTTAGGCTGGCCTCTGAAGGTGCAGTGCCCTCTAGGTGCTGACTGGATCTCCAATCATGTAACTAAAGCATCTTCTCTTCTCAGAGGCCTCCTTTGGTTCCTCTCTTGTGTTTCCTTTGCACCTTGAGCATAGTTAGGATAGAGGGTTTCTCTCCTTGTATGATAACTGTTCTTCTCCACTCCTCTGCATTCTGCCCAGGAAGGGCCTGTGCCTATACTCACCTTTATTGGGGGAACAAAATAGACATTCAGTAAAAGTTTTATGAATGTGTGTGTGGAACATCAGGAAAAAAGAACACAGACACGTTAATCTACCAAGACAGTTATATCTCTTTTAACCAGAAAAAAATTTATTACATGGGCACAGATGGGAGGACACACTTGACTATGCAGACCAGTCTATAATGATGTTGGCCTACCCGGGAGGAACTTTTGCAGAGAACTGACATACTTGGATCATGTGCTTCTGAAGATACAACCACTTTGTTAGGACAAAAGTCAGAGAACGATTCTCAACAAATTTCTAGCTAGTCACACAACGATTTTTAAAAAAATAACCTCATGTTTTAGTCAGTTTGCCTGCTGTGGGATAATAGAACAAACTGGATAGGCTTATAAACAGCATTTATTTCTCATAGTTCTTAACAATGGGAAGTTAAGACACCTGCATGTTTGGTGTCCAGTAAGGGCCCTCTTTCTGGTTCATAGATGGGACCTTCTCACTGAGTCCCCACATGATAGAATGAGGTAGCTAGTTCTCAGGGCTCTTGGTCTCTTTTGTATAAGTGGAAAAAGCCATACCCATTAGTGACTAGACATAAGTGAGGCAGAGCTAACTCTTCTGGAATGAATATTTAAAAGGGGGATTTCTAGCTGTATCCTAATCTCAGCCAGCTAGTTTTGCTTGAGCTTAGTCAGAACCTACTGGCAAGAAGAGCTAATCTTTTCTTTAGCTATTAGTTGTTTTGGTGCTATAGTGTCTCTTGGCTATAAAGTAATAGAAAACGTTAGCCTGAAAACTACTCTAGGGATGATATTTTTGCGCATCTGAATTTCCTGTGCCATAGAAAAGTGTTTGACATATAATAAACTTCAATTAATGTTTATCAAATGAGTGAATTTTGCCTCTGGTCACATCAGAACATCTATTCAAAAATACATCTGGCTTGGCCTACAAATAAATTGATAAAAATCTCAGGTTCTTATCAATTTATTTACTAGGTATAATTTTTGGACTATTAATTTTAATGTTTGTGTATTCTTTTGATGTCACTGATGTTTCTGAGACCTGGCAAGAGCTAGAGAGCTGCTTGAAAATTTGGAATTGAACTATGTCTGTATTAATGATGAAAGATTCCTCTTCCTCTTTGTCCTGTAAGAAAATGAACATGTCTTTACCCCAGGTGCTGTGCCTTCTTTAGTGGGCAAAGCAGGACAAATGACGACTACAGTTGATCCTGTTTGACATGTTTGAACCAGAATAATACCTGTCTGTCTGACTTTAGGAAAAATAATTGAACAGGCTTTATAACCTAAGGTTGGCATTTTGAATCTTATTATTCGGTTTGAAGATAATGAAGCTGCAGTATATAAACCAGTAACCTTACACTATTTTCACTTTCTGTTCATGGTGTAAAGTAGAATATTTACATTATCAAGAGCATGATAATCAGGCCCGAAATTGACTATTGTTTATTTCTTCTATCTGTGAAAGTGCAGTGGAATCATGCCATACACACTTGCCCAGGTGAACGCAGTCAGAAGCATAATCGGATGGGGGTGAAGTTATAACAGTGCTTATAATCCTGTCTAACACCCAACTCAAGTACATGGCCCTGAGCAAGCGTGACATGGAAGACGTAGATCTTTTTGTTTAGTTTTTTCTTGAGCCATCCCTGATTCCCATTTGCCTCTTGTAGCATAAATAACAAGTGCTATCAACTGTGGTTTTGGAGTTTGCAGATTTGGACTTGGGGTTAACATGGCCCATGAATGCAAGCCCAGACTTCTTAGGGAGTCCACTGACACTAATTGAAAACCTTGGTTGTTGAAACTATGGAGAGTGGTTGTAGGATGTAGAAAGTGTCACCTTGCAAGGGACTCAAGAGGTAGCTTAGACCTAAACCTGTTTTGGATAGTCTAACTCTACAAGTTGAAGATGAGACTAGGCTTGGTTTTGCAAGCAATTAATTGCTAAGTGAGTAATTTTTAGGTGGTAACAAGTTTGAGCAGTCGATTTTGTATTCATCCTAATGAAACTAATGCTATGAGCAGAGATTTTCAATCAGGGATTATTTTACTCTCTGGGACATTTGGCAGTGTCTGGCAACATCTTTGTGTTGTCACAAAGTTGGGAGACAGATGGGAGTGGATGCTAAATATCCTACAAAGCACAGAACGGCCCCACAACAAGAAATTATTCGGCCCCAAATGCCCATGGAACCAAGGCTGAGAAAGCCTGCTTTAGATAAATCTTAGCAGTTTAGCAAGACCTGGCCCAACACCAAAGGCAAAGTCTAAAGAATCTTCAAAGTTGTGAGGTTTTTTTTTCTCTTGGGACCATTCTCAGATTTATGTGATTAAACCACAAGCCTAAAGCTGATGGTGTTAGTTATTAGCTCTGAACCAGGGAGGTCCCTGGAACCTACACAGTTTGGAGTAACTATCATAGAACTAGCTGGCCCTGCCCTTAGTTTTGTAAGACCTGCCAGAAAGCCAAGTCCTGGCAAAGTCATCAAGACACCAATATAGACTAAAACCGAATGGAACCACCCGAAGACTTATTAAGTTTAGATCTTTCTACCAGTAATTTATTTCTTCGAAGAGGGGTTGCACGACAGGAGATCCCAAGTGGACATGCTGGACTTGGCTTTCAGGGACATTGATGAGAGCAGAATTGGAACAGCCATGCTACCATATGTTGCTGCATTATTGTTCAGGGATGATTTTATAGTTTTCCTCAGTGGCTTAAGTCACCCACCACAGAGTGCAACGTTATGATTAAGAGCAAGGGCCTCCAGGCAGGCCAGGCTAGGTGCCAGTCCTGGCTGTGATCCACATGCTTGCATGGGGTGAGGGAGTGCCACAAGTGGGTGGTACATATTCAGAGGCTGTCTGCCAGGTTTAGTGGAGCTATTTGTAGAGGTCAGGAGACAGAAAGCTATCACAGGTGCAAAGTACCCCAAAAAAGCAGCTGGAAGAGACCAGAAGCATTTTCCTATCTCTTAGGCCTCCTACCTAGGGGAGGAGCCTGAGAGTATCCAGCCTGCCGCGCAGCCCTAGGAAGTTGCTTATCCTCCTCTCTGAACATGCATTCTTATTTTCCAGGTGGGGACACTAGTCCTTTATAATGTGAGTGTGGAAACCGAATAGGAAGATGTGATAGGACTCCTAACATAGCCCCTAGGTGGAAAAGGTACTAAATATATAGTAACTTATTTTTACTTCACTTAAGGCCAAGGAGGACGCCTGACATCCTGCATGGTGTTAGGGATGAATTGAGAAGGTGGTGGTGGGCTGCTGGGGAGACCAAGTGTAAAATGGTGGGAGTGAATGTCTTTCCCAGCTAACTTTGGGAGAGAGAGCAG
The DNA here is from genome assembly GCA_004027595.1 of Dinomys branickii. Classification (NCBI taxonomy): domain Eukaryota; kingdom Metazoa; phylum Chordata; class Mammalia; order Rodentia; family Dinomyidae; genus Dinomys; species Dinomys branickii. The sequence goes on along the minus strand of PVLD010000940.1, from coordinate 138,527 downwards.
CTGATTGACATCCTCAGGGCTTCTGCTTCCTGGCTACCCCTTTCCCTGGGTTCTCCTGTCAATGAGCTCCCATCCTGGCCCTCCCACCCCTTCTACTCCTATAATGTGTTTCCTGGGGTAAATAATTCCTTTCAGTGGCTGCCTTTGGGCTCTGGGTCATTTCCTAGGGAATAGTGACAACCTGATTTCCCACATGGACTTTTTCCTTCCTCTTATTTCTTCTACTTCGCATAATCTATTCCCATATCTTTTTAATTAGTTTAATTTTGATTTATTCCCTCTGCCCTTATATTCTTCTCCCCAACCTTAAAATCTAGTTTAAAGCCCTTTGAATCAGGTCAGTGCAGTTCAGGCCAGATACATTCTTCTGGTCTTTGCTAAGTGCATTCTGGCGATGCTGGGCCCCATCTGTCTGCACTCTTGGGCTGTGGTCCGGGAAGACAGATTCTAGCTCTGGACTCCTTGAATGATGCCAGGCCCTCCTTGCCATGTCCTCCTCTTAGTTCCACACTCGCACCCCACCAAGAGAAGGTCTGTTGGACACCAGCCTGCTTCTTTCCTGTTTCCCTCTCCCTGGCACTGCATGGTCCTCCTTCCCTCTGAGGTTATGGACAAGCACAGGGCCCTGGGGCTGCTGTCCTGCAGGTTTTGGTTCATCAGATCACTCCTGAGCCTGCCTAAGGGAAACACTGCTGTTGGTTCCTTAAAGGCATGTGGTGTGGAGGGAATGTCTGACAACTCTGGCATGACCCGTGGTTGCTCTCTGCTGACCTGGCCTTCTTGAAGCTCATCCAGAGCCTCCCATAGAAAGGAGGTGAGGACTGTAGAGGACAGCTTGTGTGGCATGCCCAGTGGCAATTCTTGCTCCGCTGGAGTGTGAACCCACCCCCTCTCCCACTGCTGTCAGGGAGGGAAGCCTTCCCAGCAGTGCCCAGGGTCTTGATCCCTTACCTGTGTGGCTCTGCTCTCTTGTTTGTTGTCTCCTTCTCTTCAGCTGCCCTGCTTGGCTTTCATTTCCTCCTGCTCCTTCTCCATCTCTGTCTGCAGGGTCTCCTTGCCGGCCTGTTTATTTCACAGTGAATGGTGCTGACCTGTAGGTTGTGGGAGCGTCCAAGCTCTTCTGCCAGAAAGCATACTTTGCTTGGGACGTAGGTGTAGGCAGGGGTCCTCTCCAGTGATATATGGTCTGTCTCTCACTGAGCCAGCCATCACTGCACTTAGGGTAAAGTTCCCGTTCCTTATCTCGACACACAGGCCCATTGTTAGAGCCCCAGATGCTACCCAGATCCCTTGGATCGCTGGGCTCTAGCTGCACCAGACATCCTACACTTCCCCGCCGCCCGTGTGCTTCAAGGTTCTGGGTTCATTTCCCTCTGCCCAGGACATTCTCATGGCCACTTTTAGACCTGCCCTTTAACTCCTTCTCATATTTGGAGACTCTGTTTAAATGTCCTCTTGGCTTAGAGACTTATGACAGATCTGAGGCCTAGGCCAGAACACCATGCTTTAGATCTTAGAGTATGCATTGATTTTTTTTTTTCATGTCTGATGGGAGCTGAGATACAGGCTGGGGTTTCCTTGTGTCCATTGGAGGTAGGGCTCAGCTACCTGCCTGTGCCATATAGTGGACACTGCAGATTGTTTAGGATCTTTGCTCTCTGAAGCCTCCATTATGCCAGAGTCAAGTCTGCCTGGTGTGTCACTGTGTTTCACTACTGACACCACTGTTGGGCCAGACAGAGGCGCATTAACTACTGGGACTTGTTGCAGCAGTTAGCGGTACACCCTGTTTTCACCTCTAATTGTTCACCAAGAACCTAGCTCCAATTAGACTACAGACTCAACACGATTCCTCCTGTTTACCAGGGGTTCGAAGGGGAGGTAATGCTTTTCCAACATCTGTCCACAGGGCAGCAGGGCTGATTTACAGTGACTCAAAAGGAATGGTTGCACATGTACAGGAGGGGCTGCCAGCAAGGGAGGGCCTGGTGGAAGAGAAGGGAAAAGGGATGGAAAACCATTCTAGAATTTGTGGTAGTCTTGGGGCCATCCAGGGTGCTTCCTATGGACGAGAACTGACAGGAACTTTGTGAGTCAGTGCTGACCTCGACTATGTGGGGCTCGCCTGAGAAAGTGTTTAGGTGTGGCCTGGGACCTTTCACCGTTGTCCCTGTGTTTGATTAAGACAAGAACTTAGAGAGGGCTCCACCTGGGGGCCTGACTGCGTGTGCTCTCTCTCTGTTCCCTGGCACTGTACCCAGTGCCCTCCCCACCCACACCACTGTGACCCCTAGAGATGGGGCTTTATATCCTGTGTCCCTAGCCACAAGGAGAGCTCTCTGAGTGTGGGGTCATGTGTGGTGTCGAGGGCATCAGTGCTACCTTGGCACAGGACCACTCAGGAATAAGGCCCTATCCGTATTTATTCTCTTTTATCACCTTGATTCTCAGTCCTTGCTTATTTTGCTTGATTCAAATATGTATGAGCACTGTTTACCTTGTTCATCATTAGGACAGCCACACATGCCGCTGTGTTGCAGTCAGACCTTATAGATGCTGAGTCATGTGTTCCAGGAAGTTTTTGAGGCAACTGTCTCTCTGGCTAATCATGAGAAAAAGAAATCAACCCACATCGGGAATCACACATCTAAATGTCTACCTCCGTGAAGTTAGGCTCTAATATATTGGGATGAAATTATACAGTTTTGCTCTAAGAGTATTTGATTTTTCCAGTGCTTGCATGTCCCTTGCCACACCTATCCAGGCAACCCTTTGGCCAGTCAGGGAGTCAAGTCACTGCTTAAGTCCCATTTGTTAAGTGGAATGACACACAGCAGTGGATCCATGGAGGCTGAAGTCAAGCAGCTGTTGATCTTGGATCCTCCTGACTCTGCCTGATCACACTCCAGAGGATGGTGAGGTCCTTGCCAGTGACAGTGCCACCAGGGAGGCACCCTGACCAGTGTTCCGCAGATGCTTGCCAGTGAGATCTCAACTGCATGCCACATGCTGGGCTGTGGGGAGCACATGTTCGTTTTGATGTGGCTATTCTGAAGTGAGTGTACGCAGACACATATGCTTTCTGTCAGCCAGATGACACTAGCATTGCTACAGCTCAGCTTTTGCCATGCTTGTAAAACCATTTGGGTTTTGTATCTCTTTGCTAGATACTCTGTTATCAAATGAAAAAGAAACTACCATAAAAATTCTTTCACACCAAAAGGGATTTTTCTGAAAGGCATGTTCGATCTGTCCCATTTTGTAGCCCAGTTTTTGCTTAAGGAAGAGTATATGGCCTGCCTGTTCTCAGGAACCTGGGCTCACGGTAGGTGCTGTACACCTGGGCTTCCTGCTGCCACTGCCAGCCAGCACATCTAGAAAACATGCCCTCACATCACCTGTTTCTAAAATCTGTGCTCCAGTGTCACCCTCTAGACAGCGGAAGACTCTTGGGGCCCATCTCCTCCCCCAGGCTCCTGAGGAGCACGTTCCTGTGTTAGACTGAGGTCCACAGCAAAAGCAGAACAGGTGGGATCAAACCCCAGCCCTCCCTCTTCCACCCTAATTCCTTCCCAAAGGGCACTATAGGACTCCCACCGTATCGGGAAACTGTGCAGGAGTGGAAGGAAAGGCTGCATTTCTTCCTCTCCACTGCTTCCTTCCTTCCTGGGGTCCCTGCCTCGTGCTGCTAGAAAGTACAAAAGATGAGGCAAGGGTCCTGCCCCAGTGAGTCCTGGCAAAGTGACTTCTCACTGGGAAGCCGAGGGAAGCGGGGTCCCATGCCCAGTGAGGCCCAAATTTTCCTCCTTCTGGCTCACTGAAGGGTTCTGTATACCCTATAGCCAGGGATCGCCACTTGAACCAGGAGGATGGGTGCCTCCACAAAGAAAGCATGGGGTCTCAGCAGGTCCCTTCCTGTGGTCTTGCTACGCGTGGATCCTATCTTCCTTTATCATTCCAAATGGTTTTTGTCTAGGGCACAGGCTCTTGGGGCACGCTGGCAGGATTCCAGCAGTGTGGCCCTGTTGCCCAGGGTAATACCCTCAGGAGTGACCCTTGTTCATCTGCCCTGTACTTGGGGCAGTTGGCTCATAGTTTTTATATTCTCAATCACTTTGTTGCCCATCCACAGTTCACAGCTGAGATTTTTGCTCAGCAAAGCCATGCATAAGCCAAGAAATACCATTTCGGTTTGTGTGCTCCTTTTAGCAGCACCCAAGTGAGAGCTAGGAATGAGAATCAAGTGTCCAACCTTGATAGATTTACAGATAGTCCTATGCCGCTGAGTGATTCTTTCAGTTTTCAAATCAAGGACTAAGTTTTCATTATGAGAAAACATATCTCAAACAAAGGGTGATGGGATTTTTATTGGTTTAGCCATTGATTTTTATAAAATATGAGGCTGCTACTCGTCAGTGTGTTTTCTTACTCATCCCATGAAGCAGCCAAAGGACTGTGTATTAGTTTTCTCTTACTGTATAACAAATGACCACAAGTGAAGTGGTGGAAAACAGCACCTCTTCGCTGTCTCACGCTCTTGGTCAGGGCTCTAGCATGGCCCAACCTAATTCGTGGCCCTGAATGTGACGAGGCTGGAACACAGCTTGTGGTGGGCTGGGCTCTGATAGGAGGCCCTGGGAAGAGTCTACTTCCAGGCTTATTCCAGGTATTGGCAGAACCCAATTCCTTGCATTTTTAGACCTGAGGTCCCTGTTCCCAGCTGGCTGTCAGCCAGGGTTTATTCTTAGCTACCAGAGGCCCCTCACATTCCTGTCACATGGCCCCCTCCATCTCGAAAGCCTACAGGATATGTGGGATCCTTCTTCTGCTTGTTATTGTCTCTTACTTTCTTTTCTGTTGTTAATGGTGAAATACTGACTATAAAAGGTTCCCCAGACTGAACTGGACCTACCTAGTTATTCTTGGTATTTTAAAGTCAGCTGATTTAGGACTTTCACGTTATCCCCTTCACATCAATATTCAACCCAGGAACTGGGGAGCCGGAATCTTGGGGTCCATTTTAGGCTTTTTTACAGTTTAATGTATTTTAATAGCAAACTTAGGGGGAAGCACAGAAAGACAGCATTAAAAACATGTACTAGCATGTTAGACAACTCAGAAAAATATAGTGGCTGGATGGAATCTGCTGTATGATAAAAATGCTATAAATACCATTTAGTTGCTACACTGTAATAAATTTACTTGTTTTTGAAAAAATCTAAATGCAGACATTGTCCAGAAAAATTTAACAGGTTTATTTTTAATTGTTATAATGTTGAATTGCCAAAACTTGTTCACCAAAACATTTTGACTTGTATTAATGCTTTACATCTTCGTATGAATACTAAAAGTACACAAATGAAAATGGAAATACTGCCAATACCTGATTTCTGTCCCCTACTTTCCACTTGGAGTCTGTACTTAGGTACCTTTTGACCCCATGGAAATAAAAGGTCTAACATTCAGGATTACTAATAACAGGAAGAAGAGAGAAAAATTGAGAATGAAATATTTCCCACCATAGTGGACTCAAGCATGGTCTCCATGCACGTGCCGTGCTAACAGGATATCTTTTGGCATAATTATTACATGTTTGGCATGGATGACACCCAAGTTGGTATCTTCAAACAGGCCAACCAGACAGGCCTCACTTGCCTTCTGCAAAACATAGATAGTTGCCCTTTGCAAGAGCAGATCTGTTTTGAGGTCCTGAGCAATTTCTTACACTAGACACTGGAAATGGAGCTTGCGAATCAGAAGTTCAGTGGACTTCTGATAACATCTTACTTCATAGAGTGCCACAGTCCCAGGCCTGTAAGGATGAGGTTCCTTCACCCCTCCAGTAGAGGGTGCATTCTTACGAGTGGCTTTTATCGCCAGTTGTTTTCTGTGTGCTTTACCACCAGCGGGTTTGCCAGCAGTCTGCTCTGTACAAGCTGTGGTACAGGTACCTCCTTAACCTTCTCGTCTGGCTGGAGCTCAGCGAGTGAGAGGTGGCACTGGTGTCAGCACAGTAGCTGCTGCAAACACGCTGTCTTTAAGCTTCTGACCACAGAGCAACACAGAGAAATCAATCTCATGTTCACTTTTGCATTTTAGATGATGCTCAGGAAAACCCTGTCATCAGTGTCATCTCTGCTCTTGTCTCTAGCAGGGAGTGCCCAGGATCCTGAGACCGAGGCTGAGGTGGCACAGGTTCCCCATGAAGCTGACCAGGACATAGCCTGTGCCCAAGGGCGAGCGGAAAGAGAAAGGGAGCGGGCCCTGGAGCAAGAGCCAGAAGAAAGACTTTCCCTCAGTGAGAAAGAGAGGCAGAACGAAGAGGTGAACGAGAGGGATAACTGCTCTGCGTCCAGCATCTCATCCTCCAGCAGCACGTTGGAGAGGGAGGAGAAAGAGGACAAAGTCTCCCAGGACAGGGCAGCTGGTAAATAAACCCCTTTCTCATCAGCACATTCCAGGAACATAGGGCAGAGGCCCTGGTTTGCTTTAGAGCCTCTCCTGTCCGGGCAAGGCCTCCAAGGTGACCCGCCGGGGCAGGAGGAAGGAACGTGGTGTTGCTCTGTGGTGGACAGAAGCTTAAAGACAGCGTGTTTGCAGCAGCTACTGTGCTGACACCAGTGCCACCTCTCACTCGCTGAGCTCCAGCCAAACGAGAAGGTTAAGGAGGTACCTGTACCACAGCTCTACTGTCCCCAGCGAGGCTGCCCCCAGGTCTCTGCCATGTAGTTGTATCTCCCGCTTCCACTTGTGGCAAAGGGACCAGATAATAAGGACTCTCTTGAGGAATGAGCTCTAAAATTCTTCATTTTTCTCTGTTTGTTTTATTGTTTATAGTAAATGTAGCCATTTTCAGTTTCTCATTTAAGCTTAGGGACATATTATGTTGTCATATACTCCCTTAAAATTTTTTTTAATGAAGTATGTTAAAGCATGGTAACAGAACCTTTTAGACCAGAATAGATTTGAAGTCAGGTTGAGATAGAGAATTTAAAGAATTACATTATATTCAGGACCACTCTTTTCTGTAGTGTAGTGTATATGCTTTTCCTTATGGAATCTCATCCTTGCAGCATTACACCTGATATTCTTTCAGTTTCCCTGTGAGTGAGGACTTCATGATTAGGGGCCAAATGGAAAGCTAGATTATAGGTTTAGCCCACAAAGACCTCACTAGGGTTTATGGAGTTGCCACTGCACGTTATGGAAACTGTAGATGATTCATACAACCTGCAACACCATGGGTTTAATTTTTCCACCCATGACATGTCTCCTGTTAGGGTGGAATAATGTTCCTTCCTCAGCTAATACTCCTCACCAGTGGAGTCCTAGCTTATGGGCTAGCCTTCCTTACACTATGTACAGTGGGCCCACACTGAAACCCCAAGGCATCCTGAGGACTTGCTAGCCAGTGGCATGATCTGTGCTTAGCCTGATAGTTTCCAGATGGAAAAATATATTGTCTCTGTATCATAGACAAGTGAATGAAAATAGAATGAATGAACAAAACAGTATACTCTCCCATTACACCTGTAAATCAGCAGCTTAGTTTAAAATAGTTATTTTAGTTTTTCCCATTTAGAATACACTACTAGATTGTATATTTTTATGACTAGTCACTATAATGTAATAAAGGACTGAAAGACTTTATTAGTTTATGTCTGAGAAAGTATCAGAGAAAATCCTGTGTCTGGTTGAAGATGTATGTGCCAAGTATCACATGTATTTGTATTTACTTAATTTCTTTCAAGTCAGATTTTAGTTAGTCTCCCAAATTGTGCTAGTATTATTCACATTTGGTACAATTATGGCCAAAGTACAGGGTGTAGGGTAAGTTTTCTTGATCATTTTGGTCTGAAGTCATGTTTTATAGATTTTGAAGAGCTTTAAGAATTATTCATCATAGCTGAATTTAGCAGGCCTAAAACATATCAGCAAGTTGGATTAGTGGAAATGAGACAAGGAACAGAACTTTCTTGGATCAGATTGCACACTAGTCTTCCAAATAAGCACAATTTTCCAAAAATGGAGACTTGCAAAGAACCATTGACTTTCTATCAAAAGTGGGTGGTGTCCAAGTTTACAGATTCAGGAATCAGGGCTTCACAGTGATTTTTTTGCTTTCCTCCAATGTTGTGAAAAGACTTGGTCATGTTTATTTGTTGTAGATTATTGGTTCCTAAAAATTCTCACTGCTCTCAGGCACTTTCAGCCCCTAAGTCAGGGGAGCTCTGAAAAGTTTTTGATTTTGAACATGTTCTCAGCTAAATCACAAAGGACCTTTGTGGCAATTAAACTTATTCCCAATCTTATTTCTAATGTCTGTTTCTATTACTAAAAAGGGATTTCTGGACCTGAAAAGAGACTCGCCTTGTTTCAGCTGAGCAGTGTTCCTTTTCTTTGTTTCATGTGTTCTATTTTACAGTATTAGTGTGAGAGGCTTCAGCAAAGCCTTCTTACATTTTGTTATAATACTTGTATACTTTCCTGTGTTGACACTTGAATGTCAGCTTTATGATGGAGGTTATATCTGCTTATTCATTGAGAGTCCTCACTTCGTAGCTGTGTGCCTAGAAAGTAATATGGCTCACAGCGCAGAGGTATGTGGCCCCTTCCTGTGGGCAGCTGAGTGACCCTCCAGCCCCAACTAGCATAAAGAAGATGAAACTCATAATTATGTTGGAGTCTGCTCTGTGTTCTCTCCAGTTCAGAGTCAAAGGGGAGTGTTGGGAACTGAACCTCTACTTCTATTTGAAGGTAGTAACTCAATGTGAGTCAATGATCCGCAGTCTCTAGGAAGATCCCAGTGGGCCAGAGGCAGTGGAGACTGAATCTCTACCCTCCTAATATATATAATGGGTCAGTGTGAGTTGGTACTCTTCCTGGAGTGGTGACAATGTCTTGCACTAGGGAGATAAATGTGCCTCCACCAAGGCCTATAGGATATACCTGCAAAGGGTTACTGCCTGCTAAGAGAGAAAGGTAAATAGGATGCAAAAACTAACAGGTAATATCCAAAATGTCCAGGATGTAATTAAAAGTCATTCATCATGTCAAGAACTTGGGTAGTTATACCTGGAATGGGAAAGGACAATCAGCAAATACCAACTCTGAAATGATCCAGATGTTGGAAATGTGTGACAAGTGTTTGAAGCAGCCATCACAATAATCTTTAACTAGTCCAGGAAATACATGAAAACAATAAAAATATTTTAGCAAAGGAGTATAATATATAAAAAGAATCACATGCATATTATTAAACTTAAATTTATATAAACCTAAATAAAAATCTTCCTGTGGCAGCCTTAACAGATGGGAGAAAAAAAAGGAAATAATCAGTAAACTCAAAAACAGATCAAGAGAAATCACTAAATCTGAGTAACATAGAAGTAGGTTGAAAAAGAATGAATTAAAAGCCCTGTAGGCCCTCAAAGACCTGTGACGTTGTAAGAATAGCTCTGGGATCCACATCACTGCAGTATAAGGAGCAGAAGAAAGAGGGTACAGAGCTGAAAAAAACGTTTGAAGGAATAGTGGCCCAAATACCCCATAAATTTATCAGGAGACATAACTTACAGACTTCAGAAGCTAAGTAAACCCCAAACAGAAAAAATTCAAAGATATCCACACTGCGACAAATGATAAATTTCTGAAAACTAAAGCTGAGGAGAAAATAAAAGTTTTAAAAGAAGCTACAAAGAAATGTATTGCCAGTCAGGGACACCAATTCAGGGACAGCAGATGATCCTCTGCAACTACAGAGGCTAGCAGGAGGGAGCATGATATGTGCACAGGGAAAAAGGACACTGTCAGTTACCAGTTTTATACCTAGCAAATATGTCCATTGACAATGAAGGAAAAATAAGATACTATCAGATGAAGAAGAACTAAGAGAATTTGTCACTAGCATACCTACCCTTAAAAGAATGGCAAAAGGATCTTCTCTGAACAGAAAGGAAAGAGAGAAATTTTGAAACTTTAGGAAGAAGAAAACAACAGAATGGGTAGAAATAGGTATAAATAAAATAGACTTTTTCCTCAGAGGTTTCTGAAATCATACTTAAAGATTGAAATAAAAATTATAATACTGTTTGATATAATACTGTCTGTGTTCAGAAGTAATACTTCAGGTAGTTTTATTTAAATAGTGTGGAGGATAAAAGGAACTAAATAGAAATGGTAAAACATCAGTACTAAGAGACTGTGATAAGTTAGTGTGTACGTTATAATACCTACAGCAACCACTAAAAGAACTATATGAAGTCATATACCTAAAAACAGTGAAAAAAAGCAATATCAATTTCTAAAAAATGTTCAAGTAGCCCATGGGAGATGAAAAAAGGAGAAACAGGAAGCAAATCAAAGGGATAAAACAAAACCAAACAAATGGCAGACTGAAGCCCTAACCTTTCAGTAGTGACTTTACATTAGAAGACAAGAGATTGGTAAAGTAGAGTAAAAGCAAACAAAAACAAAAAAAATTATAAACATGAAGATATAGAAACATTGATAGTTGATAGTTGGGAAGAGATATAATATGCAACCATTAATCAAAGAAAAATAGTAATTGTATTAGTATCAGATTTTGGAGCAAAGGAAATGACTAAGGGCAAAGAGGGATATTATAATGATAAAAGAAGACATAGATGAAGTGAATAGGCAAGAAAGACAGCATTTTAAAAAAAGAATTACCTGAAATAGGATCTTTATCCTGTTGTCAAAATAAGAAAAACCCACATTTCGCAGGAAAGAGAAAAAGGAAAAAGCCATTGAAACAGACTCCCCACTTTGCTGCGATCTCCTGGCCCCAAGCAGTCTATTTATTTACAGAGAGAACGACGAGCCACGCCGGCTTGGTCCTGGGTTGTGGCAGTGGAAGTGATGAGAAAAGTGGTAGATTCTAGATATCACAGGAAGGTTTAGTCAGCGGGCTGCCTTGCTACTTTGGTTGTGGAGAATGAAAACACAGAGTCAAGGATGATTCTGAGGTTTTTAGAATTGTCAGCAAGGTAGATGAAATTGCCCTACATGAGCAGGCAAACAACTACAGGAGAAGCAGCTTTGGTGAGGGGTGGAAGGTACTTAAAGTCTGAGGCTAGATAAGGTGGTGGCTCTAAGAGTGAATGTAGATGGAGAAAAGAGGTCCAAGAATGTGTAAAAATTAAAGATAAGGAGCAGCCAGAAAGGAGACTGGGAAGGAGAGGCCAGGAAAGAAGAAACAAACCAGGTGAGTGTCATAACTCGGGAGAATTCTGTGAAGAAGGACGTGTGTGAAGGAAGAGGAAGTGATCAGCTGAGGCTAGCGCCACCTGAAAGTTAGTGCCATGGAAATAAGTAGATTTGTGGGCAGGTGAGAGAAAAAGTTCCATTCGATTGAATTCTAGACAGACTAGAGAGAAATTAGAGGCATTGAGCAAAATAACTGTTACAAGCAGCTTAACCTTAAAGGAAAGGAGAAGAAATGGGTGATGGTGGATAAGTGGGGTCCAGAGAGCCTGCTTTCTTTACGATTGCAGAAACTGTACCATTTTCATGCCAGAAGGATCTCATGGAAAGAAGCCAAGGGATTCAGGACAAAACCACTCCAGTGGTTTGCACATTCGCCAGTGCAGTGGCTGAGCTCTGCTACAAGGGGTGGTTTGGGGGCAGCCACAGAAGAGGCTGCGTCCTGGGGTTTAAGTACACATGAGGAGCTGTAGGTGGAATAGAGCCCTGAAAGATCTCTTCTGATTTATCTGAAAAGCACATGAGTATGAGATATATATGCTCATGAGTATGAGATGGGTGGGCAAGTTAGAAGAGAGCGGATACCGAAGGTCATCTAGGAAAAGGAGGAGAGGCATTCAGCCAGTTGCAGTGACCACAAATTTAAAGTGCAGTCACTGGTATGATTTGTGTGACTTCAGGAGTGGGGTTGCAGAGAGAGGTAAACTTACCTTCCAACACATGCCCTGGGCCAGGAAATTGTTTCCTTGCTTTCCCTTGTCCAGTTGGGACAGAGACTTATCTCTTAATTACCCATATCGAGGTGGCTCCTGACTAGCTGTTACAGGAGGGCAAGAAAGTTGAGGAAAATTTCTCCTGTAAGCTGGGGTTAGATCCAGGAGCAGTGTCACACCAGGAAGAGTTCTAGTCCTAGAGCATGTCATCAGCTGTGACCACCTTCTGCTTAGATTGATTTATTTTAGTGTCTACTTTCAAGTCTCTCCTGTGTGTCTGGCCCTTTCCTTACCTAATTGGTTCATGGAATTGCCAGCCCCTTGCAACGTTCTTATTGTCTGCCTCCTGTGCCCTTCCAGGGTTGTGGTCCCCAGGCCTTCAGGATGTGGGTGTAAATGGACAGTGTGGCGACATCCTCACCAACAAACGCTTCATGCTGGACATGCTGTATGCCCATAACAGAAAGTCCACGGATGATGAAGAGAAGGGTGAGGGTGAGACAAGGAGGACTGAGCAAGAGGTGGACACAGTGGCCAGCCTGGCCACCAGGATATCCACCTTGCAGGCCAACTCTCAGGCCCCAGAGGAGAGTGTCAGGAAGGTGGACGTAGGCTGTCTGGACAACCGAGGCAGTGTGAAAGCATTTGCAGAGAAATTCAACAGTGGAGACCTGGGGAGAAGTTCCATCTCTCCTGATGCTGAGTCCAATGACAAGGTCCCGGAGACAACACCCACACAGCCGAAGACTGAGTCAGATTATATCTGGGACCAGCTCATGGCCAATCCAAGGGAGCTCAAAATCCAAGACATGGATTTTACCGATCTGGGGGAGGAAGATGACATTGATGTCCTGGATGTGGACCTGGGTCACAGAGAAACTCCAGGGCCACCTCCCCCACCCCCACCCACCTTTCTGGGTTTGCCACCCCCGCCCCCTCCACCCCTGTTGGACAGTGTGCCTCCCCCTCCTGTCCCTGGTAATTTATTGGCTCCTCCCCCTCCAGCATTCAATGCTCCTCAGGGCTTAGGGTGGTCCCAGGTACCCAGGGGTCAGCCCACATTTGCTAAGAAAAAGAAGACTATCCGTCTGTTCTGGAATGAAGTTCGGCCTTTCGAGTGGCCATGTAAGAACAACCGCCGTTGCAGAGAATTCCTGTGGTCAAAACTGGAACCTATTAAGGTGGACACTTCTAGACTGGAGCACCTGTTTGAGTCTAAATCCAAGGAACTGTCTGTCACAAAGGTACCTCTGGGCTCCTGTATGTTTCTTGATTTGTAGTGGGGTAGGCTGAACAGATGTATTTACTATAAAATACCCTTCTTCATGTTGCTTTGGCTATTTGATAAAAAGCCCACTGATATAAAAATGTGACCTTTAGGATAGTTTTCCTGTGTCACATGCTGCGTGTAAGCTACATAATGGGATATCAGTTTGCTAATATACAAAGCAGCTTTCAGAGAACCAGATAACCCTGAGGGAGAGACAGAAAGGTTAATCTGAGCACAGCCCAGTGTTAGCAAAAGACAGGTGAACTTGCTGATTTGCTAAACTCAGAAGGTCAGTTTATTTAAGCTTACCACCAGGGATCATGATAGTAGTAATACTTGGAACTTCAGCTTTTTGAACTTTGAACTCAATGCTTTTTTTGAAGGCAATCATTCAAGTGATATTTCTTTAGATGATCTCCTAAGCCACACACTGCAACAGTCTAGATGTTTCCTAATAGCTACATATTTAGCATCCTATAGCTATTAAATATGCATCTAGATTTCTTATTTTTTATAGATGTTTGAGAATCTGTCGGCATGACTAACACAGATGTTACATTCACTTTTTTAATAGAAAACACATGACATCATTGGGCATCAAATGGAAACTAATGGTTCATGAACCCTGATGAAAAAACTGAGATACTCTATCAGATTGTATCTTTTCAAAATTCAGTGCATTAGTAATGCCTCCTTTGCATATCTTAAGGACTTTTTAAACCCTTGTAACTCAGGGTGTATTCTAATTTTAAAGCATCTGAGGACCTTAAGGTATAAGAAAACATTTGTAAGGTAATATAAACCTGAAAGAGCTTATTGTCGTGAGTCAATTCTAACTCCATGTTGCTTCATCTGTTAATCTTTTGGAGTGCGTGTAAAATGTGACAGTAAGGACCAACTCTGAATCCAACACTGTGTAGCATACTGAAGACTAGAGTGCCCTTCAAACAAGGTAGTGCCTGTAGTTGTTATGTGATGCTGAAAGGTCAGTTAGGGGAGCTATAATTGGGCATTCTTCTTTTAAAATCCTCATCGAGTTGTTTTAAACTACTTCCTGTTCCTTGCTCATTGGCCTTTACCTCACTGTCTATTTCTGCCCAGTCTCAACAAGAATGTGAATCTAAATCATTTCTAGCCTTAGGGACTCTGTCAAGTCAGAATTAAAGCTTTCTCATTTGTAAATACAAACTGCAGAGAGCTAATATAAAAAACGAAGCCCAGTTAGTCTTGTCCTTCAGTTGAAAGTGAACCCAGCTTTTGTCTTGTCTAGAAAATAGCTCCTAGGAATGTTGTCCTGGACATTCACTCTTGGTGCATCCAAATCTTGATTTTTCCGGACTGGTGCCATGTGTTGCTAAGCCAACCACACGCCCTTTTCTAGTTTCTATATTCTGCCTGGCATTTGGGAGATGAATAGCCAGGAGTAAGACAGCATTCTGTGTTTCCTAAGAGTTACCCCCACAACCTAAGACGGCATTCTATGTTTGGCAAGTGTTACCCACAACTTGTTTTGCTGACACCACCCCCTGACCCACTGATCCAATTGGCCAGCCTCTTCCTCCTCCTCCACCCGTCCTGCACTCACTTCGTTGCTCTGGGCTTCTTGTTGCTCATTGCCCTTGGAAGTTGCCAGGGAGAGGCTGTTCTTGACTTAGCATTGGGAGGGATGAAAAGAAGTAAGAGGCTGGCAGTGAAAGCACTTTTAACTTCCCTTTTACAAAGGAAACAGCAAGATTAAGTGTCCTCAACGAGATCCAAAATGAATGGTTCACTTGCCTCCCTCTTTGGGTTCCACTATGCTTTGGTTAGTGATTTGGTTGGTAACAAGATTTTGGCATCTGTGCTTTCCACAGCCCAAAGTTCCATTCTTACCTGAAATAGGTAGCTACTTCTTAAAAGACTTGAATGCCTAGCTGATGGACATTTGCTTAGTTTTGTGAAGTATATTCCGCATCTATAGATTCTACCAACTTGCAGATGGAATTGCATCTGAACCTGTACAGGCTTTTTTTTGGCATTCTACTTTAAATAATACAGTGTAATGACTACGTACATGGCATTTACCTTGTAGTAGGTAAAATAAGTAATATAGAGATTATTTAAAGTATACAGGAGAATTTGCATAAGATATACGCAGATGCTATGCCATTTTGCTTAAGAATCTTGACCATCCAAGGATTTTGGTAAACTCAGTAGTCCTGTAACCAGTCCCTCATGAATACTGAGGGACAACTATATTGAAAAGTTCACCAAGTTGATTACAGAGAGCTCTACAATAAGATGCAGATTAGCAGGAGTTTATTTCCAAAATGCTACAAAAGGTAACAATGCAAAATAGAATTAAAGCATATCATTGATGAGATGAATCCACTTTGTATATGTTACCAGTTCAGTTATAAGAAATTTCATTTCTGTTCCTAATCATTGGCTGTGACTTTTGTTAAACAGTTACAAACGGCCACTTCCAAATTCCAACTCATGAGAAGTTTTTCATTAAACACAATAGACTACAATAATGAAATAGGCTTCATGAGTCAGCACAAAAGAAAGGGAATTGGTGTTAGTTTCTATTTGAAAACTAGCACCATACTAGTGTTATAGGGCATGACTGTCACCATCTAAGTTACCCCAAAACAAAGATCTCATGAGCCGGATCCAAGACTGGACTGACCTTTTAATGAGCATGATGAGAAAAAAAGATGTGCTTTTGGGTTTCCATTCAAAATAGTTTCTGAAATAGGATCTACATTTCTCTTTCAACAAGAAAGAGATAGCTTTTTGGTAAAATGACTTTCATTGTGTTTTGCGGAGAAAGAAAAAAAATCTGAGGCTAAATTCCAACATGTGATGTTTCTACCGCTGGTCTGATAAGTGATGAGTCACATAGGAGACCTTAAAGTCCTCCCAGAGAAACTGTCAGGACAGAAAGCCCTTGGAGGATCTGTACTTGACACCATCCTGAGGAGTACCAGGAAATAGTCTTACGACCCTTGTGCCTAATCAGGACCGGCAAACCCTCACACCTCTGGGAGGCATCGTCCCTGTCTTAAGTCACCACCAGACAGACAAGCGTGGAGTGGAACAGGAGATCAGAAAGAAGTGTGGACTCTGTTTTCCCTTTAAAGATATGATGCTGTCTTATTCTGTTGTGTTCATTAAGTTTATCTAAAGGGGGGAACTCTAGAGTAGATATGGATAAATTAGAGTTTTTAACCGAAAGTTTCAGAATAGATCAGCAATTGCTAATGATGACTTTTTAAGAAAAGGTGGGGAGGATGATTTAATTGGCCAGGGGATAAGCCTCAGCCTGGGTTATTTTTAAAGCACATTCTAAAATACAGTCAAGGTGGTAACTCACTGATTTAAAGTGACAACTGAGGTATCAAAGGAGTAATACCTTCCTACACCCACTATACCCACTTGAACATTGGTGTCCTTGAGCTGATTTATTTTTCTGAAAAAAGAACAGAACTTCACTACTCTAAATTCGAATTCTGAACAAAGGGAGTGTGCTCTTTTATTTAATATCTAACTCAGAAAATCTTAATTCTGCCTAGAAATTCCAAACACAATTTGTTTTTGCCTATTGTGCCAGCATTGGTAGTGTCCCCAAGTCTCCTGATTAAAGTGGTAGATAACTACTGACTGACTGGGCATTGGCACCTGCTGTCAGAAGCTCAAAGGGCAAATATGGGAAACTAATACCTTTTTTCTTTACTTAATAATAAAATAAGCCTATTCTGGCAAGAAATTTTATTCCTAACTAACGGTTTTTCAGCCTTCATTTAGGCTTTGTTTTCTGTTTCTTGTGCTTTATTTTGGTTTTGGCCTTTGGGTTTTACTTTAATGTGTATCACAACATCTCCCTTATTGTAAGACTTCAGGAAAATTCCATAGTCATCTCATCCTTGTGATGTCTGTACTGGAGCATCTTTGTAACTGTCACTTTCTCAATAGTTTTGAAACTGTCCTGTGGCATCAGTCCTGGCAGTGAGCAGGGATAGAGGAGGGAGGTTTTACCATTTCTAGAACATATGCCTTGTGGAGCCAGACCCAGGGTCTCTGACCTCGATGCTGAGAAGTGTGAGCAGAGGTTGGTCTCCTTTCATGGAAGCACTCTTAAACTTAGCGGTATTCTCCCAGACTTGGAGTTCTCCACATAAATCATATCCATAGTCTAGCTTCTATTTTCAGCCACAGCACTTTCTGGAGTGACAAGTTCTGTATGTCAAATGTTCACTTTTTAAATATCGCATCCTCTACTGCTAGTAAAATTACTCTAAAAAGTCAAAGGAGTGATTGGTTATGTCAGCATTTCAGGGAACCTTAAACTTAATGCCTATTTAGTACTATTTAAATTTGCTTCCCCATCTTTTTTTAATTGCTGCTTGAATCCTCACCTTTTCTTTTCCAAAAATGAATGGTTTTAATGGAAAATTAAGATCTCTTCCTATCCTTAGGATGTTGACTGAAATCGGGTTGTGGTCACTCTTACACGGTAACCATATAACCTCCCAATAACCGTTTAGAATCACATTTGAGTCCTTCCTTGCAGATTCTAAGATATTCGTTCTTAGAGGGAATAATTTATTCTACTCAAAACCTCAGCATGTGCATTTCCTCTCTGTGAGGCGTTTGTCAGCTGCCTGTACCAACGGTTAGTGTTTTGAAACTCTTTGGGCAGACTGGTGGCTCCACACTGCTTATCTCCATCTGGACCTGAGTGCATGGCTTAACTGTTCTAGAAAATAGTCCTATTACTCTGTGTGAGACTCTCTGTGCCTTGGAGTGGCTAAAATTACAAGATCGTATCTTTCAGCATTCATAAATTGATTTGAGAATGGATCTCTAACCCAGCTAGCCACCCGCCAGGTGAACCTGGCTGCAGAGCACTGTCAACGCCTTTCTGGAAGCCTTGCCATTTAGCAGTCACTACTTGGCTTCCTCCCCAGTGCTTCTCAGAGATCCTGTACCTCTTTTGCCCTGGAGTGCTAGCCATTGGATGCCTCTCTCTGGAAGGATCACCTGTTTTCCTCCAAACTGGATCCTTACCATAGCTGGGCACCTCATGCAGAAGGACTTATGTTGCCTTAACCACACCTTTTGTGCCCCTTCTTTCTAAGAGTCCTCTGCTTTTGAGAGACAGGGTAACTTCTGTCTCTCATGCAACTTGGCTGTTCACACCCTGCCCCCCTCTCCCTGTGGTGCCTTTGGCCAAGACAAAAAAAAAAAAAAAACAAAAAAAACAATAAAATCCCTACATGGCATCTAAGCCTGAAGCATTTCTCCAGAGATGGTCTTGCTCTGGTATGAAAAGGCTACTGTGGGCATATTGGAGGCCCCCTGCTTGGCACGGCTTTGAAGGAGGAGCCCTGCTGTAAGAGCTCAGTTTTGCTAGACTTTCTGGAGCTAAAACAGAGCTTGACTTCTTCCCTGGGTCCCCATCCATCCTTAGAGAAGCAAGTTCCCTTTCTCCATGAACACTTATGGACTTATTTGGCAAAATAACATGTTGAGAGGTAGCCCCACAGTGACTCCCCACACTGCCTCACACCCACCCTTGTACTCCTCTTCCTCAGACATAGTTCCTGTTTTCACTTCAAGCCATCTCCCTAGTCTAACAGCCTGTGCCTGGGTCCTGGGCTCACAAATGCCTGCTTCCAACTTCTGTCCTTCCTCAAGAGTCCCTGGAACTTGCTGAGGGAGACTGAAGAGATTTTGGCCAGTTGACCTTTTATCAAAGAATTGGGACAGAGGCCTTAACTTCCTGTTGCCTTAGAATTAACCAAAAATGTCACCAGCTTCCTGGCCTTCCTCATATAAGCATTTTTTGTCAGCATCTGAAGAAATGTTCTCCTCTGAGGACTATGCATCTGAAAGGCACTCAGGAAATACCTATTTCAGGAAATGTGATAGCAAAAAAGTCAATTAATATGGGAAGATACAAAACCAATCAGAAAGAGACTGTTGGAGAATTGAACTTCTCCTGCCTCCATTCAGACTTTGGGGGCCTCGACTATCACTTGATAATGTCTCAAGACTGCAGTCAGCAGGGATGCTAATGCACCCCACTAGCAAGGGATTCCTGGGGGGGTTGTGCCACATTGCCCTGTGGCCATTCCTGCATGAGCCTGTGTTCCTGCTTCCTCCCAGTGTCTCATCTTCCTACAATGAGGATCTCAATTGGTCCACTCTGTCACAGTGTTCATTCACCGTATTGGTTTGTTTCAACTTTTTAAGAATATCATTGACTTTTTAAACACCTATAACCTTTCATATTTAACTTTAAAATATATTTTTCTAATTCCAAAAGCAAGTCTTATTGAAATTTTGATGGAATTATTTTAAATATATATGTTAAATAAGAACTTTTTGGCATACTTACAAATTAAGACTTCCTAAGAGCCCAGCATGGTGGCATATGCCTGTAGTTCCAGCTCTCTGAGAGGCTGAGGTAGGAGGATCACAAATTTGAGACCAATCTGGGCAAGTTCGTGAGTAAATGAAACCCTGCCTCAAAAACAAAAAATAAAGTGGGCCATGGATATAGCTCAGTCCAAAGGCCCCAGTTTTAATCTCTAGTACCAAAAAGAAAAAAGATGTTCCTACCCAGGGATACGTTTCTTGTTCATTCAAGTCCTTTCAACCCTTTTAAGGACATTTCACCATTTTTTTTCAAAGTAGGCTCTGCTTTGTAGTGATGCCTCAGGAGATTCTTGGTTTTGCTTTCTTGTTCAGCTGTTGTTTCATGAAATGTCTGTTTTCTGGGTTCCAATTTAAATGCAAACAACTTTTTAATTTCCTACACATAAGCTACCTAGTGCCCTCTCTTCTTTCCAACCCTAGTTCCATCTCTTCCCCATCACATCTCACCCACTAGATGCCTTCAGAGGGCCATTCCTTTTTCCTGACCAACTTCACAAGGGCTGCTCCTCTTTCTCCGACCCCTGTTGTATAATCCCCCACCATTGACCGATTTCCTAAATGTAAATCATGGACAATCACCACTGCTTCCAATCAAAGGGATGCAATAAGGAGAAGGGTGTCTGAGATAGACTTTCAGCAGTGCAGGTTGGATGGACTGGGGAGGAAAAGAGCTAGGAAGCAGGAGGTTGGTGGCGGCTGCTGGGAGGGGCTAGATGCTGGAGAGTTAGGCTCTGGGTGGAGGTGGCAAATCTGGAGAAGGAGGAATGGGCATGACAGGCTTTGTGAAAGAGGGGTAGACAGTAGTTGCACTGTCATGGAGCCGTTTGAAGGCCTTAGTGAAGTTCATTATGGCTGGTGTGGGGCTTTGACCCTGAAGGACATCTGAGATGGATCAGAACTGATGACTACACATGCTTGGACAGGGACTTGTGCTCCTGGGCTGTCTTGCTCTTGCAGGCACAGCACTAGGTTATTGTCAGAGGGATGGATGGGGCTGGACAGCTCCACACAACCTACACCCTCACCTTGGTCAGAACTAACGGATCCTTGAGTGTTCACAGCATCAGGTGCAGATTTGCTTAAATTATCAAGAATGGCACTTAAAACACCTCGGCCAAAATCTAAGGATTGAATAATTCAATGTCAGATGTTTCTTTAATTTTTATTTTTTCTTCATGCTGTACATGGAAATGCTTTAAAAGGTGTACAGTCTGTGGGGACAGCTTTCTCAGTGTCTCACCATGCTCAGTAGCTTGGTGCTCACTGGTTGTAGAGGAGTGTGTGGGGATGTCCATCACTGACTAAGCTGAGTTTTATTGAGGAAGGGACCCAGGGCATGTCGGATACAGTCACCATGTAGGTCTGTGCAGGTTGTTTACCACACATGGATGCAAGCTGCCAGGGAAGAGGCTGGAATCTGAGTGGAATTTCTTCCAAGCTGTTTGTGGGCAGCTGTGTGTCGTGGGGCTCTGTCTCCCAGAGGGAGCTGCTTTTTCTCTTCCACACCAAGGCCCCAGCTGGGCTGGCTGGGCCTGCATGGGCACCCCTCCAGCTCCGACAGTGACAGGACTGTGTGAGTGAGAGACTAGGGGCTAACAGTTCCCAGAGAAGCCGTACTGCCATCCCTTATGCTCACAAGATGTCTGCAGCTGCACCTTCACACTTCATGTCCACATTCTTGGCAGGAATAAGGAGACACACAAAATGTCTGTCCCTTTTTAGCTAGGAAAACAAAAGCCAGAACTAAGCCACAGTGCTAGTTTTAGATGCAAAGGGTCTAGGGAGGTAACTTTTAAACTGATTCATCGCTAGTCTACTGAAAATAAGTGGGGTCTGGTGGTGATGCAGAGAGAGAGAATAATGGCATAGGTTTCCCTGCAGAGCCTGGAGAAGCAGGCACGGCCCACCCCAGCATGGGCACTGAAGTGTCTAACATCGCTCTACAGGGGTTGCGCCTGTGTTCAGCGTATTGTTAAACCTTTCTTATTTCTTCTTAGTATTCCTCATAAAACATACTATTTTAAATGAGATTTAAGAACTAAGTTAATAATTTTCAGGAGCTCTTCATAGTTTATTTGATTAAATATAGAGAAGACAAAGTCTGCCCTGCAAAGCAAGGATGCATCTATGCCACATGTCCCTGAGAGCCGCTGTTCAAAGCTGATGACGTGTCACACCCACAGGCATTGCCTCTCCTGGCCACGAGGCTCCAAAACAGCTGGGATGCTTGCAGTGGTTTTCTTCATGGAAAAAAAAAATGAGTTTATTCCCCAATGTGTATTTAAGGATCTAAAATAGAATTTTAGCAATTAAATTTGGAGGCCAAGGAGGACTTCAGTAGGACTTCAGTCCATTTTTCCCTGACGACTCCCTGGGCCTAGTGTTTACCCTATTTCCATATGGCTTAGCTGCTCCCAGGCCCAACCAGGTTCCTGCTGTGAAGGAGAGGGTGAGACAAGATGGTCAGTAGGGGCCTCTCTGCTAAGTTTGACTGGAGCTCTCAGCTGGCTTGTGTGGTCTTCTGAGATGTGGCCCCATCAAACCTATGGCATCATCCCTCGCCCTGCCAGTTCCCAAATGCCTAGGCAAAGCTGCTGTTTATCACCTTACCTTCCCCTTGACCACAGATTGTATCCTACATATGCTGTAGGCCCAGCTCAGTGTCAGCTGTTACAGACTCTGACCCATTTCACTCCCAGGTGCATTACAGCTGCCCTGCCACTGAATCCCCTTCCACAGAACCCCACCACCCTGCTCAGTGTGTTTTCCCCTTCAGCGAAGCCACTCTGTCTTACTGAGCTTTATCACCCTAGGTAGAATTAGGAGAGTCATCCTCCCAGCTATGTTTGCCTCAAGGGAAACCTGAGCAAGGGCAGAGAGCTTGCTGGACCAGATCTCCTCCCATTGTCCCCTATCCCCACTGCCACCCCTGCCCTTACCTTCCGGAAAGCTAAAGGGGAAGATGGGGAGGGAGGGAGGGAGAATTGTGGTCACAGGTCTTGGAGGTCACAAGTATTGGCTCAATACCTTACATTCTTTGTCTGCTAGGGCTGCCTTAATGAAATACCATAGATTTAGTGGCTTAAACAACAGAAAATTTTATGCTTCTGGAGGCTAAGAATTCCAAGATAAATGTGCTGGCTGACTTGGTGCTTTATGAAGACTTTCTTCCTGGCTTTCACATGGCCACCTTCTTTCTGTGTGGTGCAGGAAGAGAGCTGGCTTTCTGCTCTCCTATAGGGACTGTAAACCCAGGAGGAGAACATTATCCTTGTGATTTCACCTAAACCTAAGATCCTCCAAAAACCATCACAGTGGGAATTAGAGCTTCAACCCTTGAACATGAGGGGAATGCAGACCTCAGTCTATAACACACACTTACTGAGTTTTGGCCATATGTTAGTCCTGGGAGGCTTCAAGAATGAGGGAAGTCTAGGGTGTGACCCTGAGAGGTACTCAGGCCAGCAGGAAAACCACACACCCAAGAGCTCACTGCAGATGCCAAGACACCTCTTGTTCCCTGTCCATATCGGTGGCCTTGATGCCAGCCTGTCCTTCATTCCTCTTCACCAGCATGTAGCTTTTCATTTCCCTTCCTTAGATGGCCCCTCTTACCCCACCCAATGTGCAGCTAGACCCATATCTCAGTATAGCAGGAAAGGTGGAGGTGCTGTGATCTAACGGACATAGGGTATTTGGATGGTGACAAGGGCCCTGAGACACTTCAGCCCATGATCCAGAGGGGCTGACAGGTCAGCCATGCTGGCCTCTTCTCATCAGCTCTGTCTTCCCAGCATATGTACCGACCCTTCTGGGCACACACCATCTGTCTGCGGGCCAACCAAGACACAGTCTGACACCTCACAACCCAGAAAGAAGCTCTGAAAAGTTTTAGTTTTATTTTCAGTGCTTCTATGGAAAAACACAGGGTTTTTTTTCTTGCAGAATATCACATTTTTCCCAATTGAAGGAAAATCAATTTTATTTTGTAATGTGTCTGACTTGCGAAGTTCCACTGCTGACCCAAGCTTGGCAGCCTCTCAGAGCTTAGTCCTTGATCTCTTTCTTCTGAGCTGAGCGGAAGCCAGTCTTTCCCCTGAGCTGAACTGGGGCCATTTGTTTTCATCTCTAAATACAGAATGAGTTTGCTTTTAATAATGAAACACATAAAAGACCTAGGATGATGCATTAATTTTTGGTTTTCCTTGCTTTATCACCAAGAAAACTGCTGCAGATGGAAAAAGGCAGGAGATCATTGTTCTAGATTCCAAGCGGAGCAATGCCATCAATATTGGTCTGACAGTGCTACCCCCTCCAAGAACGATTAAGATCGCCATTTTGAATTTTGATGAATATGCCTTAAACAAAGAAGGAATTGAGGTAAGAGAGCTTCATGCATTGTGTTCTGTAATATATGACATGCTTAAAATGTTTATTACATTATTGTATCCAGTATGATCTTCTTCATGGGGTAATTACCTTTTACTGTCCTCAGCCAAATTCTGAATAATGTTAGTAATTCTTGTTTTTACTCAGGGGTGAGGTAAGCTTTACTTTATCCATGGTATTCAGAGATTCTCACTCTTTGGTTCATGTATGGATCTCCTTTGACCACATGCTGCTTGCCTCAAATGAAAAATTATTCCAACTCTTTTATAGTAGAGATAGGGTCTTTCATGTCATTTCACACATGTTTAGCAAACACTTTCAAATGTAGAGTTTTTAACAGATGCTTACATCAGTGTGAAGGACTTTCTGTCTTGGTACTTATTGGAATATGTAGAGAGGTATTTGGTTTGATAATATGGAAAAACAAGCGACTGAGCCTATAGCCCTTGACCTCAAAAGTGGAGAAACATTGGGTGACATGGCAGTGATTTTGTGACTGTTAAGCAGAGCTGTGGCTTACCTGCTGAGCTAGGGCTCATGTTCTGGCTAACCTTTCCCTCCACCCAGGCTTGTGCCATTTTGGAGTAGGTGAAATACCTTATTCTAAAATTGGAAGAGGAGTGAGCAGAGTTGGTGGCCAACACACAGATTTCTACACAGGAGTGATATAGCATGAGGGCCCACCAAGTCAGAGTAGGGAATCTAGGGATTTTACTTTGTGCTATTGGCCTATCATTCTATTGGCAAAGAGCTCCAGACTCCTTTAAAGCCATTCTATGACTGGAGTTCATCCATGCTCAGTCTTCTTGAGCATGGCAGGAGCAAATGAAAATGAAGCCTGACTCCAGAGTCAGAAAAGTCAGAAGTGAGGAAGGGCTTGGGCAGTGGTGCCAGTTTTGGCCACAGCCCTATGTGGAAGGGAGTGATGGGCTCACAGAATGCATAGGAGCTGAGAACAGCAGGCCAGGCCTGCCTTTGTGCTTCGGAGAGAAGAAGCCTAAAGGGGGAAAACTACTCCTAGAAGCTTGTACTGGGTTAAATAGCACCCCCAAAATTCATGTGCACCCACAATGTGACTTTGTCTGAAATAGGACTTTATGGAGTAATCAAGTTAAGGTGAAGTCATGCTGGATTAGGATGGGCCCTAAATATGATAACTGGTGTCCTTATAAGAATGGAGGTGTTTGGAGACAGACACAGAGAAGAGAATGCCATGTGATGACAGAGAATACACAGGGAGACACGTAGGACAGAATGTCATGTGACAGCAGAGGCAGAAATTAGAGTAACGTGTATATGCCAAAGAATGCCAACAGTTGCAGGCAAGCACAGAAGCTAAAAAGAAGTGAGGAGTAATTCTCACCTGAAAACTTTAGAAGGAGCACGGCCCTGCTAAGTCCTTGACCTGGGACTTCTAGTTTCTAGATCTTGAATAGAATTTTCTTCTAAGCTACTCAGTTCATGGTCTATTGTTAAGGCAGCCCTAGAGACCTATATAAGGCCAAGTCAGCTCTACTCTTAGAAATATGTGTACACTCTTCCAGGAATAAGGACACAAGGTGATGCCTGTTCTTCCTGGATGGAGAGGAAATGGGCTGGAGAGTCAGCAGGGAGCACATCCGTGTGGGCACAGCCAGTGGCAAGGAATGTGCAGGTGACAGCAGGCAGAGTGAAGAGAGACACTGAGGCAGCTGTCTGGCAGGGAGAAGGGGAAGGCCAGGCATCTGTGTTCTGGTGTCCTCCAGAGACGCACAGAAGGGTGGGGCCTGCCATCAGGTGAACCTGGATGAACAAAATGGAAAACACTTTTCATTGAGGGGAAACCAGGTATGGGCCTGGCCATCGTGTTTACTTATTAAGATCCTTTAGAAATTGCAAAAGCTCAGGTTCACATATGGAGAGGGTTTAAATAGCTAGTCTGGTTGAAGGAATCATGACAACTTCTTTTAAAAATACTTCTGCAGGTCAGGAGGAGTTGAAAGTCCATCAGGGAGAGTGTTTCCTTTGGCTTTTGTTTTTGTTCTTTCCCAAAATGTAGCTTTCCCTCAGTGGGGGAAGTTTCAGATATAAGATTTACACAGATTTTTAAATGAACCAGATTATCTTTTTGCCCTGTCTGATCACATTCTATTTGCCCACCCTTTGGATCCAAGAAGGAATGTCAGTGTAGCATCAGTGCCAGTGAATCTAATAAGAATAGGTAGGTGCATCACACGCATTCTCCTCAGACGTTTGTGAGGTACCTGTTCTTCTGCTCCCTGTCTGAAAGGTGAAGAAAGCAAGTCCCAACATTAGTCTCACAGACCTGTGAGAGGTCCAGTAGAGTGGAAGCTCCAGACCCTGAGTCCACAGGTCCAGCCGAATGGAAGCTCCGGACCCTGAGTCTATGGCTGGCCCAGGAGGGATACTTGGGGCTGGGCCATGTACCACAGGCCATGAAGGGGAATTGGAAGGAAAGACGGAAGTGTCCACAAGGCCACACAGTGTACCTCACAGCACTGCCTGTGGCTCCCCTTAGCCCCCCACCCCCACACAGGAGTAGCAGATATAGGAAAGAATTTGAAGTGCAGTCTCAGCCATAGAAAGTACAGGTGAATCCTCACTAATCATGAGTCCTCAATAAACCCACTTTTTGGTCATAATAGAACTGGAAGTTACATTTTTATCACCTTTCCTCTAAAAGCAGGGTTTCTCAAAGTCAACCCTACAGCCATTTTGGATGGGACAGTCTTTGCCTTGAGATTATCCTGGGCACGGCAGGATATTCACCAGCATCCCCTCTACCCACTAGATGCCAACAACATCTACCCTCCCCTACCTCGACCCATAGCAAAAAATGTCCTTGAATGTTGTTAAACGTCTCCTGGAAACAAAATCACCCAGATTGAGGAGCCCTGATCTAAAGGCTGCCTGTGAAAATCCAGAGATTATGTCTATCCTTGCACAATTCTTAGCCATAGCTGGGAAGACTTCAGTAGAAACAACCTCTTGGAGAATGTGGAATCCAGGATACCATCACCATTACTATTTCTGGCCATTGATCTCAGGGACCTGAGGGGCATAGAACAGGTAGTACTGAGAGCTTGTTTGGTAGGCTTGTTGTTTAAGAGTTAAACCAAGACAGAGAGCAGATGGCAATTGTAAATTTACAGATCTTTGCTAATAAGATTTCCAGCTAATATCCAAAGGGCTTTAGCCAAACCATCTGCTTCTTGGATACATGCACCATGGCATGGCACCACAGCTAAGCTCTGTGTACCTAAACATAATTAGGATGTATTAAATGACATCCTGTGGCTTTGCCTAGCAACCAGTGGTAGTTACTTAGATTTGTCATGCAAACCTGAGGAAGTAGTTAACTTCATTAAGGAAATAGTTCTGAAAAATATTAAATTTTAGTAAATTACTTTAGGGCCATCTCTAAAGAGCATGAATAATATTTTTTCTAAGTAGAAGGCCACCAAATTATCACAAATAGTTTTGCTCCCCCACCCCCATTTTTAATATTTAGAGTCCGTGTCTACTCAGAGGGTAGCACAGTCAAATGGTCCTGAATGACATTTCTCTCAGCTCAGTTTGGCTGCCAAGCCTGTCAGCATTCTGGAGACAGCAGTTTCCTTTAGTCTTGCATACAAAACCACAGCATCTTTCTGAATAGCTGGTGTTGCAGGAGGCCTGTCCACTAGGTCCTGAGTGAGTGCTGAACACACACAAATGAACCTGTCCGTGGAGAGCCACAGCTCACTCAGCAGAGCAGGGATCCAGAGTGCTCTGATGACTGGATGTGGCTGTGCTGCAAATTTTGAATTTTTAGTTCAATCCTCTTAAACAGTAGAACT
The DNA here is from genome assembly GCA_004027595.1 of Dinomys branickii. Classification (NCBI taxonomy): domain Eukaryota; kingdom Metazoa; phylum Chordata; class Mammalia; order Rodentia; family Dinomyidae; genus Dinomys; species Dinomys branickii. The sequence goes on along the minus strand of PVLD010000940.1, from coordinate 110,664 downwards.
GGGGCAGCCTCCAAGGTTGTTATCCAGCCCTGTCTTGGTGGCTCCAGCCTAGCCTCTTCTGTAAATCATTGCACCTGTAACTTTGATCCAATAATTTTTTACCCCATAGGGCCTTCATGAACAATAGTAAGAATAAAGGAGATGCTATCAACATGTTTAAAGAAGGATTTTTTTTTAAAGTTGCTACTTGAAAATAAGTACACGGTTAGAACACGATTTTTTCCCATGAGAATAGGCAAATTGTATACAAACCAGGCCCAGACCTCAATTCTCCAACTTTTCATTGTCATCACTAAAATCCTTGCTATAGATTCTTCTCCAAAGCTGGAGCTAAGATTCTGTTTAAAATTGTAAAGCAAAGTAATTACTTATTATGGTCTTATCTGGAGGTAAATAAGATAACCAAACCTAATAGCATTTAAGTCCATAGAAAAGGATGCTTTTGCATTTTTCTCTGAACTATAGCTTTCATATATAAAAAAAGCAAGTATACTTACAGCAGTATTAAACACTTCCTAGGAGGAAGCTTAAAAGACTGAGGTTATCATACTTTGGTCTGGTTTGACATTTCCTTTCCTGGATCATGCAAACACTCATAAACCTACTGACATGGTAGAAGAGTAAGTTACTATCTTGTACTTGTCCTGCTATCCTTTGTTCATGGGTAGAAGGACCATCAGCTCACAGCAGGTGATTTTGACCTACTGTTCAACTGTCTTACAGCTGTTTTTATTGTCAGTGATGTGTAAAAAAACAAATAAAACAAATTGGCAGATGGCAACTTCATAAACCAACAGTGAACAAATGGTTTAAATTAGAGAAGTGAAAAACAAAAGTGGAAATGTTTGATCACTTGCTCAAAGGAACAAAGCAACCAAAATCATTGCAGGAAAATCCCTTCCGAACGTTATAAATGGTGTTTGCAAGTTTTTGTTTCAGAATTTTTGTCATGCCTAAGACAATACAAGCATTAATGAAATTAAAATACGAATTTTAGTTTTTATTTTGAAAACCAGCGAAAGAAGCGATATCCACTTGAATTGCTTTGATGACTTTTTAGTACCCACCTGAGTGGATGTCGAGGTAGGAGGCTGGCAGGGGGCAAGTGACAAGCACCTTGGCGAAATCTCTCCCCGGGTGCTCACTTTCCACCCCCCAACCTCAGTGTTTGAAGCCATGATGGAGAGTGAGTCGACGAGGACTCACCTGAACACATACCTGGGTGACCTTCTGCAGCCTCAATCCGGCTGCAGCACAGAACACACATCCTCGATGCAACTGTGTGTCCTTGGTTTCTGATAAACAAAAGACAGCTCTCCTGTTAATGCTTTCATCAAACTCAGGACTACCTCTGCCCCACCCAGAGACACATCCAGATGCACAGCTATGTAAACATCTGCATAGTGGTGAATCAATTACCCAGTTTACTTTTTTAAAAAAAAATTTAAACTAATACAGAATTAAGTTGACTTTTTTGATACATGGTTCTATGAGTTTAAAAACATACATAAATCTTGTAATAACTGTTGTAGTCAGGATTGAAGACAGTCCTGTCCCTCCCTGAAGCTGTTAGGTTGCCCTTCTGCAGTTGCACCCCCAGCCCTGCCTCTACCCTTTAGCAACCACTGATGTATCCTCTGTCAGTACAGTTTTGTCATTTTGAGAATGTCACAAAAGAGGAATCACACAGTGGGTAACGTTTTTGGCTTCTTTCACTCAACATGATCCCTTTGAGTTTCCGCAGAGTCATGTGTACCTGTAGTTTTTCCCGTTCATTGCTGAGTACTGTTACATTGTAGGAATGTAGCACAATCTGCTTATTCATCCGCTGAAGAAATTTTAACTTGATCCAGTTTTGAGCAGTTATGAATAAAGCTACTACAAGTGTTCGCATGCAAGTTTTTGTGTGAAGAAGTTTTCCTTTTTGGAGAGTAAATACTTGGAATATAATTGCAGGGTTATAAGGTAACTTCTGTGTTTAATTTTTAATGAGCTCTAACTTGTCTTTTCTTTATCTTAACAATGTCTTTTAAAAAGCTAAAGTTTTAACGTGGGCAAAGTTCAGTTCACTAGCCTCATTTTTTTGTGGTAACAAGTTAAGAACTGTTTGCCTAATATGGGTTACAAAAGTTTTCTTCTTTGTTTCATTTTAAAATATTACATTTTATTTTTAGATATATTATCCATTTTGAATTTGGAAGGTTTGAATTGAGGTTCATTTTTTGCATATGAAGTCCAGTTTTATCAACACCATTTGTTAAAATACTATCTTTTCTCTTATGAATAGTTTTTGTAGCTTTGTCAAAATCAGGGGGCCATATTTACCATTCTCAAAGTCAGGTGGTGGTGTGATTTCTTCAAGGTTATTATCTTTCAAATTCATTCTGGTTATTCTAGTTCTTGTGTCCTATGATACAACTTTTGTAATAAGTTTGTCAATATCAACCAAAAAATTCAATTTTGATTGGGATTGAGTTAAATTTATAGATGAGTCTGGGGAAACTTAACATCTTGATTGTGAGTCTCTTTAATCTGTGAACACAGTATGTCTCCTCATTTACTTAGAGTTTGTACGAATGCCTTAATCAGTGTTTTCTAATTTCCAATGTACAGATCCTGTACATTACTGCCCATGTTTCCATTATAAATAATACTTTTAAACATTGCCCATTATCAGCACACAAAGATTAAATGGATGTTTGTGCGCTGGCCTTATACTGTGCAACACTGTTAAACTCCCTTTTTTGTTTTAGAATTCTTTTGCAAATTCCTTCTGCTTTTCTACTTAAACAATCATGTCATCAGCAAATATGAACACTTTTGCTTTCTTTTCTAGTCAGTGTGATTTTTATCTCTTCTTTGCACCTGGCTAGGATTTCCATGTAATGTTATGTAGAATGGTATCAGTAGACAGGGGAGTTTTTTTTAAGATAAAAGGACAAAAGCATATTAACAAACACACATATATTTACAAAATAACACAAAAATATACGAGCAATTAAGAATTTCAAAGAGTTTTTGTATTTTATAAAAATAAATGTACTTTGAAACTTGTAAGAACTGTAAGCACAGTAAAGTCTTTTTACCTTCTTCACTTCCCACAATTCACTTTTTACCAGGCACAGATAAAGACAGCAGGTAGGTATCACTCTTTACAAATACCATCATAATTTTTCTCCAGTCAGACTTGAATTTCAATTATTTAAGTATTATCAGTTCTATAAATAGCCAAAGCAATTAAAATGGTTTATATCACATGAAATGAAAGTCAATCTGACTTCTTTTTAAATGATTAATTTTTATAAGCTGTTAAATTAATCCATGAGAATTGCTACAAAGTATATGTTCTTGACATGTTTCACCTTATGTCCTGGGGAACAAGGAATTGTTCAGTCTTCCATATTCCAGCTTTCTCTAACTTTCTGTCTTCCTTTCTTGGCTAGACTGCCCTCCATGTGCAAGACTAGAAAATTTTGAGCACGTTGTTTAAAGTATGTTTGGTTATGACAGTATAAACCTATATGAGATAAAAATATAATATAATTTTTCTAGCACTTGATTGGAAAATCATAATATGAATTCAAAAACATTGAAGGTGTGAGATAAAGCCCATCATTAAGAAAAACTATATTGTATCATAATCCTTTCTTTCCAGAAAATTCTAACCATGATTCCCACCGAAGAGGAAAAACAGAAAATCCAGGAAGCTCAGCTGGCCAACCCAGAAGTGCCCTTGGGCAGTGCAGAGCAGTTCCTGCTCACACTGTCCTCCATCAGTGAGCTCTCTGCTCGGCTCCACCTCTGGGCATTCAAAATGGATTATGAAACCACGGAAAAGGTGAACATTACTAGAGAGGCAGAGTCCTATGGCTTGTGTGAAAAGGTCCTGTTTTTATTATAAGTATTAAGGTGGTGAAGTACCATTCCTGGCACAGAGTTTGGAGTACAGTGCAAGTTGATAATGACATTGCCCTGAGTGGTCAGCTGCCTGCCAATGAGAAGTTCTTCTAAACTATCTGCGTGACTTCTGCTTCACATATTTGATTATGGGAACCAGGATGAATGATTTTGCAAAAATTCAAAATTGTTTTTGGCTGTCTTTATTGTAGAAAATTCGGAAGATACAGAAAATCATGCTACAGAAAATTTCCCGTCATCCCTGTCTGCCAGGTGGTATTCACCAGGCTGCCACTGACCCCAACAGCATGCACTTAGGTACCTTTTGAGAGAATATCTTCAGTAGAAAATTGAAGATGAGACATTTCCAGCAGACGAGAGGAGACTAGAAGGAAAAAGACCACAAGCGGAGGGCATAGGGACTCTGCTTGGGTAGGGAGTGGAAGACAGAGAGCTGGATGGCAGCCAGTGGGGAAGGAAAGGAAGCGGTGGGCAGTAAACTTCAGGGGGGCTAAGTTGAGAGGAAGTGCAAGAGGGAAATAGATTCACAAGCCCAGGTAAAAGGCTGTGACTCTCTATCCTGTAGCAAAGCATCTCTAATCCAAAAGTCTGAAAGTCAGGTGCTCCAAATTCCAAAACCTTTTGAGGACCAACATGATGTCACAAGTAAATATTCCACACCTGACCTCATGTGACAGATCACAGTGAAAATGCAGATGCATTAAAAACATTGTGTAGAATTGTCTTCAGGACATGTTTAAAGGATATACAGTACATGAATCATAAATATACCTCTCATTATGTACATGCATGTATTTTAAAGTCCCCCCCCCAAAGAAACCAAAAATATGAAACATCTGGTCCCAACCATTTCAGATAAAGAGATACAACCTGTACAGTAGTTAAACTCACTAGAGAATCAAGCAGGGATGAAGACCCCTGGAACCTGTAAAGTGACTAGTGTAACTCAGTAGCGAAACCAGTCAGCCCTCTGAGGTAATTCTCTTTAGAAAGATGAGGTGATTTCATGAAGGAAACAGACCCCCCCGGGCCGGCCTTGGTTAGGTATTGGCAGGGCCAGCCTGGCAGAGAAGCAAGGTCGCTGAAGCCTTAGGCTGGACCTCCTGGCCTTGGGATGCAGGTGAGGGCAGGACCCAAGAGCGATGTGGGGTAGAGACTACAGTTGAGAGGAAAGACGAGATGGAGGCCATAGGTCTATAGAGCAGAGTAGAAGTGTCAGGGAGTAGACCTAAGACCAGGACAATGGTCTAGAAAGCACCCAGGCCATCACAGAGTACCTTTTGTGAGGGAGAGGAAGAGACAGAGATGGTCTGGAGACAATGAAGCCACAGTTTCTGGAGTCATCTACCTAGAAGGAAAAAAGATACAGGAGGACTGTGATTTATGTGCTGAAGGAGCACAGTAAGGAGGATTGTACTGAAGTCAGCTGCAGTTGGGAGCAGAGCAAGGGAGGAGTGACCTGGAGGCTCTGCTTGGGCTTAAATGATGGGTGGCCACAAGAAAGACAAAGTATTCAATTCGATATCCAGTAGGAGCTGTTTGACCTCCACTATGGAGTCTTTGCGGATTAGACTGCGTGCCATCTTTTGGCCTATTATTTTTTTTGTACCTGGGAACAACAAATGCCTATCATATGAGATCACTTTGTGCTTGGAGGAGCTGTATTTGTTACTATCTTATATTGTACAGATTTCTAAAATAAAAACAGAAATGTACATTCTTCTTTATCTTGTTTTAACTAAAAGGAAGTGGCAGAACCACTTTTGGACCTAAAGGAAGGAATAGACCAGTTGGAGAATAATAAAACCTTGGGATTTATCCTATCTACTCTTCTAGCCATTGGGAACTTTCTAAATGGAACTAATGTAAGTTTTCCTTCTCTTATTTTTTGGCCTCTGCCTTGTGACAAAAATCCCTGCCCCCATTTACTGATGGAAGTTTAACCTGTGGTCCCCAAAGCACAGTAGAACAAGCACAAATATATCTTGTTGCAGATAATCTGGAGGGAATTTCGTCCTTAAGATATCAGGGCCCATTTATTTGAACTTGAACCTTGCCATAAATGAGAAAGCTTAGAAAAATAAGCACACTATTCCTTACAAAGTATGGCTACTCCCAAATTGACACTGGGAGAATTTTTACCCTGTTAGTTATTGTTGTTTCCTGAGCTTATCACTCAAATATTTATGCTTATACACATCCTGATACTTTTTTGACACTTACCCTTTATTTTATAATTCCCTATACAATTGCATTTACCAGTGCTCATTACTGTTTTCTTTTTTTATTTTAAAAAGGATAAAAAATTTAAAAACATTAAAAATGATACAAAATTTCAAAACAAGATGATAGGAAATTAACAATGGTTGTTATATTACATATTGTAATCTACAAAGTAGTTGTTCAGATTACCAAGTATAAGTATCTAAATTGGTTGAAAAATTAAGCATTAACTTTTCCTTTCAAAAAGCCAACAGAAATTAGTGGTACAATTATCTTAGCTATCTTGTGTGTGTGTGTATATATATATATATATATATATGTACATATATTTTACTTCCTTCTTTTCTCCTTTCCCTCATTATAGTTTTTTCCTTTTGAGCAGTTTCTTTCCTTTTCACAATATCTATCAGACCTTTCAGATTTTATTTGTTCTTTCAGGTTCTTATACTAGGAAACCAATAAGGTGTTTACACATGCAGGTCTGCTTTATTTCACTTATGAGTGTGGTCTCTAGTTGCATCCATTTACCTATCAAGCAACTTTGTTGGTGTGGTTATTGGCCTGGCTGTGGCCAGAACACAGACTGTACCGGGGCAAGGAGAGAGAAGCTGCAGGTACACAGGGACCAGAGAACAGTCCCACAGTACCTGACTGATGGCTGAGGCCTGGGGTGGGGCCCACAGCTGTGTGGGAAAGTGCTGGAGGCTTGGTTCATTCTCCTTGTGGCTGGTCCCCCAAGTGAGAGACCTGAGAAGCTTCAGCCCCAGGGAAACTAAATATTGTCTACTGTGGCCATGCTTTGATTCTAACCATCTGTCCTGTCCTAAGGGCCTACGTGAAACTTGAGTCTCATCTTTAATTTAATATCACCAAACAGGCCAAAGCGTTTGAGTTAAGCTACCTCGAGAAGGTTCCAGAAGTCAAAGACACAGTACACAAGCAGTCGCTTCTCCACCATGTGTGCACCATGGTGGTGGAAAACTTCCCAGACAGCTCCGATCTGTACTCGGAGATTGGGGCCATCACCAGATCAGCCAAGGTACGTCTGTGGACAGCAGGGACGGCCCTGCCTCAGCCTCTGCTGTGGAATCGTTGTCCCTCATCTCAGAGACACACAGTCTCTTTTAAGTAAGATGTTCAGCCCTGTCTACATTCCCTACGCTAGAGTTTGTGGATGTGATTCACTTTGTGCCGTGAACTTTTTCCTATCTCTGCTTCTCACTCGGTTTCTTTCCTACTGAGTTATGTCAGGCGAGCCTGCCACTGCGACCCTCATTCCTACATTCACTGTTCTGAGTATTGCTCTCCAGGCTGGATTCCCCAGAACATTACAGCTATGCAGCCTGTTTTGGGTGGGCCAATGTGTCTAAAAGATGTCATTTGGCTCCTCCTGGGATCCCTACACAACCTTGCAGGGAGATGTGGAGCTCAAAACAAGGCAGGCCTGGCCCTGCTGCCCACACGCTGGCTATTCCGGTGATCTTACAGGGAACTTTTTTATAGGGCTGTAAACAATAGCTAGCACTGGCACTCAGCTGCAAGCTCTTAAAGTAAGTGCAGAGTTGATATCTTTATGAGTTGCCTGTGGACTCCCAGAGGCCTCTGGGGCAGGAGGATGATGGAGGCTTAACAATGCCCAGTGGAAATCTGAACATACCAGAACTGAGAGAAATGGTAGTCCTGGAAACTCACTGGGTTGGGGGCACCCTTGAATAGGACCCAGGAGCCAGGTCAGTGTGGGGGAGCCTCCTGGAAACACAGGGCTGGGAGTAGGAGCTGTGAGTACGGCTGGGATGCACTGGAGTCCGTAGGAGAAAGGAGACGGGGAGGCAGAATGGGAAGGATTGGGGTGGGGGCTCCATGACTCTCCTTCCAGGAGTCCTGCCTCTCTCTGCCTTCCCCTACAGGACTGACTTGGGGACCTGGTGGCTGGGGGGCTCTTATCTGCTTCAGAAGTCACAGCCTGGCAGCCACCAGGTGCACCATGCAGGGCCCCTAGCTCAGGGAGCTGGCAGAGGCTTCTTAGAATGTGGAGCCCTCTGTTTACCAGGACCCCTAGCATGTTATTATGTGACCGGCGCTGTTCTTCAGTCTTTATAAGTATTACTTCAGTGTCTAACCCAGGTAGAAAGCCCCTCTGAGTGCCGCAGTGGAGGTACTGTTCTGACATCCCACCTGCACCTCCTCAGCCGACAGTTTTGTTAGGAACTCATGACTAAGCCAGCTGACTGTCTGGATCTCCTTCATTCAGAGCTGCCCAGAACAGTCAGTTCCCTTCTTGCATGTGGTCCTTCGCTTTTTACTGAGAGCTGCCCTCGCTGGAGTTCACTTGTAACCAAAGTGTCCCTGCCCCAGGAGTCCTGACATGACACCAGCCTTCCCAGAAGCCCACTGGATGTTTGTCAGTTAGCTAATGGCTGCACAACTTACCCTTGCCTAAAGATTGGCCACACATGCCAAACCTGCAGACAGCCTCTGCCTATAGACTTTGGCCATTACTGGAGGTGACTGTTGGCCCAGATGCTCGTGACTTGTGACCAAAAGCCACAAAATCATCTTCCACCTCTTCTCAGATTTCAGTCCCATTGCTTTTGTGGTTTTATAGCCGCAAGAAATCCAGGCCATGTCCCTCCAGACCTGGGGCATCCCAGGGGCTCAGTGTCTTCCTTCTGTTGAGGCCACAGGTGCTCTCACAGAATCTGCCTCAGTTGACATGAACCCTCCCTTGTCCTTCTGAAGTGCGCCTAGTAGTCTGAGGTTGCTCCAGCAAGTTGTTCCTGGGAGTTCTCCTCTAGGCCCCCTGGCTGTGGTCACTGGCATCTGAGCTGTTCGCACCTGAGCAATGGTAGCTCATTTCCACATGTCTTTAGCTTCATCTAACTTGCATACCTCACTCTTTCCCACCTTTGCTTTCTCCCCATCTACCTCAGTCCCCTCCCATCACTTTGCTCACTGGATTATCTGTTTCTCCTTCCCTCCTTATCCTTTTCAGTTTCTTTGCAATCTCATATTGCTAGCTATTGCATATGCCTCTCCAGTATACTTTTTATGACTAACCCTCTGACTAATGCAATTGTTAGCCTGTAAATTCTACTAAAGCATTAATTACCCTAGAGAGTATCATCTCAGGCCACTTGTTCAATCCAAACTGTTTGCACTTCCCTAAATACGCAGTAGGTGCCCTGTCACATCTGTTCTATGGATGTGTAACTTGAATTTGCTGCCCTAATCTCTTATGTATGCAACACACACACACACACACACACACACACACACACACACCACACACACACACACACACACACACACACACACAGGCCTGGCAAGGTACTGCACACCCTTTAGAGCTTGCTGATTACTAGTCTGTATGGTAAGTCTCCCAGAGAACATGAACGTACATGAATGTGGTTTTATTCAATGGCTTTCTTTGTGTTTTTAGTGCCTAGCATGGGGACTGGTGTATATTGGTTTCTCCATGAGTGTTGCTTGAATATGTGGATGGTGGATGAATAAACTAACTTGTTGCACAAATCATGAAGGAAATCACGATGACAGGTACCATGACAGCAGAGCCATCCATGTAAGACTAGGATGTGTTCCTCAGCCTTCAGTGAAATGTCATCCCTGCAGAACAAGGGTACTCTGAAGTTTTATGAGACACCTACTCAGTTCATCTTGTACTGGGCTCCTTTAGCTCATGGTTTAATTTACAGTTCCCAAGGCATTTCAAAACATTTCTTTCCAAATTAGGCAAGAAAAGGTGACACATGTTTTGGGTTCATTTGGAGAACAGTTATATCACTAAATAATTTGATGTCAAGGTAATGACAAATACACATGTGAATGATTTTTAGGCCATGAATGTGTTTGCATCTCAAGATGTAAATTTGGTTTTGATGTTTGCTTCTTCCTGCAGGCGATTTGGTCTCCTGGTTCAGGTTGGTGTCCAGTTGTTTCAGCACATTTGAAGTGTTCTCTTTCTGATTTTCAGGTTGACTTTGATCAACTTCAGGATAATTTATGTCAGATGGAGAGAAGATGCAAAGCTTCATGGGATCACCTCAAGGCAATTGCAAAACATGAAATGAAACCAGTTTTAAAGCAACGAATGTCAGAGTTCCTAAAAGACTGTGCAGAGCGAATTATAATTTTAAAGATTGTACATAGAAGGATAATTAACAGGTAAGTATATTGAGGAACTTATAGAAAGATAAGTTGAAATATTTTGACACATTGAAAATATTCTGTAAACCAAAATCTGATGGTTAAATTTACACACACAAAATGTTGCTGTACATTCTTGGTACATAGCAAGTATACCTATGATACAGATGTTTCACACGTACTTCATTTTTTCCTATACAATAACATAATGCCCCTGAATCTGGAAATTGGATGGGATAGCAGAGATAATGTGATCTAAAAATCCCACTTGATCAGGAATTGCACCTTTAAGTTCTCTGATAAATTGCTGCCTCCCTGCAGCTGCTTCAGCAATTTCACGTACCAAGAACCTGCTCATTAAAAGTGTTCCTTTTCTGCCTGATCTATAGTTTGCCCTCTGAGAACCTTCAAGTGGTAGATTCTTTGGTGGCTTTTCCATTCTACATGCGCCTGGGTGCAGGCTGGGTCACACTGCAAGTCCTCTCCTCTGGACCAGCCTTCCTCAGAATCACAAGATCCAAAAGGCCCCTGGAGACACAGCACTGATAGCTCAGGAGGTTGGCCAGGGTCTAGCATGGCTTCGTGGCTGCCTGGGACTGTTCTTCAGTGAGCGGTGCTGGTAGCCAGGATTAGATCCTGGGTCATTTAATGTCCGAGGCCAGAGCCACCATTTATTTCATCACAGAATGTGGTTGTGGAACTATCGTCTCCATCCTTCCTATCAAAGTCGTGTAAAGCTATTGTGGCTGCTTCCCTCTCCCTTAAGCCCACAGAGGACTTCCAAAAACCCTTCTCTTCTTGGCATGAGGCCCCTCCCAACTGGTGTCATTTGCTGCTTTGATGATAATTGTGCTTCCTGAGTCTTGATATGCCCTGCAAAGGAAAAGGAATAGTTTTAAAGTGTTGGAGAGGACAGAGATAAGGCACAGAATCTTCTCTTAGGTTGATAAGTACCCAATAAGCAATATTTTTGGAGTTGAGTGATTCAACTATAAATTCCCCAAACTGACCTTTCAGTTACCCTCTGGATCTTAGAAAAGATTTTCTTAAATTTCTTACTAAAAGTAAAGTACACTATGCTTTTATTGTGGTTAAAAAGGGGAGGCAGGGAATGTGGAGCTTGTTTGACCCTTGATGCTTTGAATGATGCAAGAAATTCCCAACTTTACAAAGTAAAACAAATTACACAAACAGTTTCCATTCAGGATAGCATAAAAATGAAGCAATTTTAAGAAAGTCTTATAAAACTTATTATTAATCATTTTATCCCAGACAGACTGAAAACTCATTTTGGTGATAAATCTATGCCTTAAGATAAATTTATTCTCATTGTTCCACCCAAACTAGTCATTTGGATGATAGCTGAACCTGCCTGACAGGCCAGTAACTCATTGCTGGGTAGGAAAGGTTGAATGGCTAATGGGAGGTACCAGGTGGAAGCGAGCCCAAAATACCTAGTAGGGGTTGCCTGGGCTGCATTGAGTCAAGAGAAACTGTCTTGGGCCATATATGAAGTCTATAGTATATTTAATATATATATAAAACAAAATTTCCTGTACCTTCAAATATTGTAGTATAACAAGCAGGCAGCCTATGGGCCACAGGTTGGACATGCCTGTGAACCCTGGGTTCAAATGAAGTCCTTAACAAGAGCCCTGCATAGGAAAGTGGTTAAAGCAGGAACTTACACATTGGAAAACGAGACCCAGAAAGGTTGGGGGCCTGTAGCTTGTACCCATGCAGTCATCTTGGCTGAGCAGATCAGCCTATATGCAAGTCTTCAGAGCAGAACATTGTAAGAAGTTATATAACTGTTGCTTCAACTAGCACCTTGGTTTTAAGACTATTATTTGACTTAGAAACTCTTGTTCTGGGTGTTGGAGCTGTGTGTTAACCTTTCCTTATGTCTTGCCACCCCAACAGCCTAATGCACTGTGTGGATGTATAAATTCACTCATTCCCATAGTCTTATTCGACTGCAGTTACACTGTGAAGGTCACTGCTGGACTCTCCAACCTGGTGAAGGGTAGGGGAGGCCTAGTGGACTGCATTTGAGGAATTAAGGCAGGAACAAGACAAGCACCAAATTAGAACCCCATTCTCCAAAATCCACCCCTGCCCAATCTGGACCAGACTCCCATTCAGTAATACACTGGAGCAAAAGTGGGTGATGAAGCCAATCAAATACGTTTGGTTTATTCCTTAATGTGCTAATGAGGGACGCCAGCCCCTCCATAATCATAAGACCTTTGTGTCATGTGGCAAAGTTGCAAAGTGACAAAGTTAGCTAACAGTTCCTTAAACGTTTTACCCTCTCAAAGTCATGCTTGTTTTGCCCTTCTAAAGGTCTTTCCCTTTTCAAATGTATACATCTGAATATTTTTTCAGATGTTAATTTTATTGACTGATTGTTACTTCCCTTGTTTGCAAAAATATATGCTTCAATCACATTCTAATTTATGGCTTGGATCTTCTCTGGATCCTAAAACCCAGTGCTCTAGAAAGTAGAAAATAAGGATCTTGGCGGTGCTTATGTATAAAAGAGAACCCAGAAAGGTCATGTACTAAGAATGACATAAAGTAGTTATCCAGCTATGGCTAATGAGTTCTTTCTTTGATTCATCCTGCATACTGATCTTGAACAGTGATAGAAGTCCATTTAGGAGTATAGTGTATCACGCTGTTGTAGCCTACCGTCATTTCATGTATTTTATACAAATATATAATGTCAGTTGGCAATAGGAGCCAGGAAGCACAGGTTAGAGTATAAGTGGGATAATTACTTATTTTGGTGGTACTAGGGATCAAACCCAGACCCTTGGAAATCCTAGGTAACTACTTTATCATTAAGCTATATCCTCAGTATAAAAAGCATACAAAAGTACAAGAAGACGGTATTTTGTATGAGGTAGCCAAGAAGGGCTTCTCTGAGAAGGCAGATATCTGTGGGATGAGAGAGCACTATCCACTCAGCTATCTGTGGCAAAAATGTTGTAGACACAGCAAACAGCTGGCACAACTTCAGCAGGCCTATGATTTCAGTGTAGTAGCCTCTTCAGCTTCCTCCCCCACCATTAGCCCTCAGACTACCATCTCCTCACCCTCTGTTCCCTTTGTGCTCTGAGTTTCCTACATAATACACAGGGGCTGTCACTGGGCATAGTGGCACAGGTCTGTAGTCTCAGTACTCAGGAGGCTGAGGCGGGAGGACTGCCATGAGTTCAAGGCCAGCCTGGGCTACATAATGAGTTTAAGGCCAGCCTGCAATACACAGTGAAAACCTGTCTCAAATGAAACAAAACAAAACACAAAATAAAATAAAACGGGGGCTGAGGCCTTGAGGTGAGCTTATTCAAGGGGTAACCAGGGATCTAGAGCAACTGGAAACCCCAAGAATGAAGTCACAGAAATAATGGGGTGGGTGACACAGGGCCTTGTGTGCATGTATTTTGTTTATCCATCTCTTGGTGGACATTTTAGGTTGTTGCCACTTTCTGGCTGCTGTGAGTAATGTTTTGGATGTATAATTATTTTCATTTTTTTTCTGGGTTCTCTGCATAGGAGCAAAATTTCTAGGTCATATGGTAGGTCTACCTCTAACTTTTTCAGAAACTGTCAGTCTATCATCCATAGCAGCTGAACCTCTTACATTTCCACCAGAAAGTTAGGAGGATTCAGTTTGTCCATGTTCTCACCAACACTTGTCCTTCTGATTCTAGACATGTTAGGGAAGATGAGGTGACATCTCATTGAGGTTTTTAGCTGTAATCCCTTATTGACTAATGATGTGAAGCATCTTTCTATGAACTACTTGGTTATTTGTCGTTATCTTTTTAGAAGAAATGTCTATTCAAGTCCTTTGTCTGTTTGTTTCTAACTTTGAATCATAAGATTTCTTTAACAGATTAGAAACACAAGTCTCTTATCATACATATGATTTTCAAAATATTTTCTCCCAATCTAAAAGTTGTCTTTTCATTCTTGATAATATTTATTAAAGCACAAAAGTTTTTAATGTTGAGGTTTAACTTCTCTATTTCTTGTTTGCTTATGCTTTTGGTATCTATCTTAGGAAAACATTGTCTTATCCAAAATCATGAAGATTTATACTTGTTTCCTTCAAAGAATTTTGTATCTTTTGCTAGCGTTTATTTAAACTTTTATTAGTATATGTGTTTGCAGTGTATAATGACCACATTCACTGTAGAGAATTGGTCCAGGAGCTTAACACATTCCGGTTTTTGCCTTTCTTCCCTGCTTTATTTCTCCAGCATCAGATTCATTTATAAGAACTTACAAAGTTATTACTGTATATACAGATTGAAAACCAGATTAATAAGCCAAAGAATTGGCCTTCATTTTGTAGCTCCTTTTACTTTAAATACAAGTTGTACACTCTATTTTATTTTTCAGAAAAAAAAAGAATCAGTGCCCCTCATTTAAAAAAAATACCTATATACAAACTGTACAAATCAGAATGATCAAATCGAAAAGTTTTTGTTTAGAAATAGTGATGTCATTTATATAATGCTGTATGTTCCACATAAAGATTTCCCTCTGTTTTCTACTGTCTTTTTTCAATTTCCTGATAATTAAATATTGGGTATGTTAGAAAATTTTTAAAAAGTAGATTCATTAAAGGAATTGTAACAATATTTTTATTTCTATTCTTGTTTAACCTATAAACTGTGCAATAATTTCCTTAAGAAAATATTTTACTGTTTTTTATAGGAAGGTTTACATATCCACATAGAAAAATGTTAAAGCAGAAGTAAAGCAAAAGTAATCCCCTAAAATCATGTCTAGATATATAACCTCTATCAATGAGAAAATGAATTGAACATTTGTTTGCTTAGGATTCTTGAAACTCAATGCTCCAAGAATGAAGAACAATGTCCTCCGAACTGAGAGCTTGGCTCACTAGTTTCCTATGGAAAAATTTTAGATAAGTAATTTTTGTTCCTTAAAAGTGAAGTCATTGCCCTTACAATTTTTTTCCTTGTAGATTCCACTCCTTTTTGCTTTTTATGGGCCATCCACCTTATGCAATTCGAGAAGTGAACATCAACAAATTCTGCAGGATCATTAGTGAATTTGCACTGGAGTATCGCACCACCAGGGAAAGGGTTTTGCAGCAGAAACAGAAACGAGCCAACCACAGAGAGAGAAATAAGACCAGAGGAAAGATGATCACTGATGTAAGTTTCCTGAAATCAGTCTCTTTATGTCATGTACTTTGAAAGTAATGTCAGCCATAAATCCTCCCATGGTTTGGGAGCTTGATTGTGTGTGGGGGGGTTGTGTGTGTGGGGTGTTCTTTCTTTTTAAAGTGCTTCCAAATTGTTCTTCTGTAATTTCTGTGAAAAACTACTGTACAACAAACAAGGACGTAGGTCACAGAAAATTAAGATCATGTGCTTGGGGAAGGACTGTGTAACTCAAATTTGCATGTTATATGATGTTGATGATATAAACACTTGGTAAAATTGGAGAAGAAAAATACCAAAGATAACACCATTGATCAAAGGAAAGCAAATGTATTGATTTGCAATTGATTCAGGACTTTAATCATGACAATAGTGTTACATAACTAGTCAACTGACACATGAACCACCCATTTTGGTCATTTGAATGGAGAAATAAATGCAGTTGCTCCAAGACATGATCTAATGGGTCCATGGCAGTCCCTTGAGTCACAAAATAACAAGGTGGGAAGAGATGCCAGAGCATAGTGAGTCCAGAACTTTGCCTACAGCAACTGAGGTACCCCAGACACTTCCAATGTCTCTCCTAATCCAGGGTTCTTCATCTCCACCATCTCAGTCCTGAGCCTGTCCCATTCTTGGTGCAGTGAGGTCACACATGGAAAGCGTTCAGTAAGTGGGGGAGGAATAACGGGACATACAAAGATTCCAGAGACCAACAAAGATACCCAGAGCCAATTCCTCTTTCTGATAGGCCTTCATGAAGCAGAAAAACCCGATTGGTATTTCACGCAGCTCACCTGTTACCAGTGGGGTCTAAGTCCAGTCCTGATGAGAGGAAGGCAGCTCACCTGTTACTAGAAGGATCTAAGTCCAGTCCTGATGAAAGGAAGGCGTTTTCTGGTGATTCTCCTTTCCTCACATTTGTTCTTACTTGAACCTACTCAAGAAAAATAAGTTCATTTTATTTGATACCAATAGATCATATTTGCTACCTGTTGAAGGCCTCTTCAATGTGATTTTTTTTTTTGTTATTTAGACTGGTGCCCATGAACTTCTCACACTTCTGCATATATCTGATGCACATGGGTTCCCAGTGGTCTTGGGAGTGGAATAAGCGAAAAGCTTCAGCTGCAAGGAGGGCTTACCTCGAGAGGGCTTAACCCAGGCAGTTAAATCTCAGCTGAACTCAAGTCAGGCAGATTCCTTTGGGGAGGAAGAAAAATCACTGAAGGCTTCATGGAGGCTGCTTTTTATGCCCATAGTTGTGTCCATGCTGTCAGCAAAACAGGGAACATAGTTACTGCTAATTAAGAGTCCACATTCCTGAGGTTTCTGCTTTCATGTGGAAACCCAGATGCATTTACCAAGACATTTTGTTGTAGTTCAAGGCAATTCTGAGGAGACCCATGAACTAATAAGTCCAAGTACCCTTGTTTCATTAAAATTTCCTGTACTCATAGGAGGGCAAGGCCACTTTTCTTTACAAGGAGTCCTTCCTATGGATCTTGGCAGTTCTGAATGCCGGTGCCATTATTTGAGAGTCTTCTGTCTCTTAAAATCAGACTCAACATGATTTTTAGCCTGCTGGAAGATTCAGGAAGCAAACTGACTCCACATCGGCAAACTATGGCCCATGTTTTATTCCAGAGTATTATTTTAAAAGGTTTTTTAAAGCAATCATTTATTTTTGTGGAA
Organism: Dinomys branickii; assembly: GCA_004027595.1. Classification (NCBI taxonomy): domain Eukaryota; kingdom Metazoa; phylum Chordata; class Mammalia; order Rodentia; family Dinomyidae; genus Dinomys; species Dinomys branickii. The sequence continues at coordinate 93,457 of PVLD010000940.1, read as the reverse complement.
ATGAAGCACATTGGAGGGTGAAAAATCACAAACACAATATGAATTTCTTGCCAAATTCTTGAGATTTTTTTCAACAGATCCCACTAATTTTTAAGTTCTGTGCTTTTCTGAAAACATTTGGCTTTCTCAGACATAAACAGAGGTAAATGTTTCTAGAATTTGATTTTAAAAAATTTAAGCTCTCCTTAAAATGTGAAGCATACAGCTTTCTTCAGGGTGCATTATCAACCTAGTCCATGGTTTTTAGAGGTCAAAGTGGCATTGTTCATGTGGAAAGACTGCCATCTGCTGAAACTTTAGGATAGTGTCACCAAGGCAAATTACAGCCTCCAGTTCCACCAGCTCTTAGGAGTGTTCATTATATACCCACCACTGCAGTAGGTACCAAGGAAGAGTATAAGAGACAAGCTTATACCTCAAGGATGTCAGCATCTGGTTAGAAAATGATATACACACAACTAAAACCACTAAGGCTAAAGGCAGACAAGGATTTAGAATCATAGGGCCCCAAACACTGAAGCTAAAAGAGATTTTGGAGACAACCCTAGTAGGTCACTTTGATATAGATGCTGAATAAAGGAGGATGGAAGTGGTAGCAATTAAACCAAGATGAGAGGGCCAGGGTTAAACTCTCAAGACCGCCTTTCTAGCATCAGCCAAAGAGCAGACCTGGAGTGTTGCCCCTCCTTTGTCTTTGCTGCTCTGGGGCAAACAACAGACAGGCTTCCTTTCCCAAAAGCCAAGGGCCCCCCCTGGCAAGGCTCAGAGAGAGTCTTGTTCCTCATCTTCCTGTTCCAAACTGGTTCCAGACCCATGATGAGACAGACAAAAGCAATGCTAGGTAGCCGCGGCCCTTCTGCTTCCATCATCACTGCAGTAGGCTGGGAGAACTCAGGCAGGTGAATCCCAGGACTCTGCAGTGAAGGCACTGGGACTCTGGGGGACAGCGCTGACTTCTCTTGGCCTTGGCTTCCTCATCTATAGGAAGGAACTGACAGTTTCCTTCAGGATATTCAGAGGACTCGGGGGATTTAGTATATGTGGCACCTTGCCTACTTGCTGCTTGCTGAAGAAAATATCTGTCATTCCAGTTAAATAAATCATTAGACAGAAAAGTAGACTGGGACGTTGCTTCTCATCACCACACCAGGAAAGGGGCGCCAATGAACAGTATGATGTATTGGAAGCATTTGTCATTTTAACTCCCAAATGTGTAGGCTGTAATCTCTGTGGAAATGTTTAAATTGAATTGTGTCTAATCAAGAGATTGACATGACTTTTGGCCCTCAATTTATTTTTAGAAAAGGGATATTTTAATGTCACTTACATTTATCTCAAGTAATTGAAAGAACACAGTCCATCCCAATGGCCACCATGAGGGACAAATGGTACTGTATAAAGCGGACCAGAGAGTAATAGCACACATTCGGCTTAGGAGTTGTTCCATGTGTCTACCCTGGCCTCTGTATGGGAGGATTGCTATGCCCAAGGCTCACCCTGGCAGAGAGGAATCCACCACTCAGGATGAGAGGGGGGCAGCAGCTGGTGAACACAGCCAGGTAAATGAAGAACAGTCTTACTGAGGCCCTGGTAACCAGAAGGCAACTGTGGGCTCAGCAGGCTATGGCCAGCCACGGGCAGGATATAGAGCAGGGACTGAGGTCAGCAATGGTCAGGGACCCAAGTATGCTGATTATCAACTTCCTGGGCAGACTTCGGAGATTGGCTTGGAGCCTTGTAAGTCCCTCATCATTGTGTTCAGGGCTGATCTTAGAGCTCAGGGAATAAGTATCCAGAAGACGGTAGGAAAACGGGGCCTGGCAGCTTTCAAACAAGACGGTGTATCCTGGCTGTGGTGATCAGTTCCTTTTTTCTGTTTTTGGAATATGATGTAATGTTAAGATGATCTCATCTGTGCTGACTTCTGTGCCCTCTAAGAATCCTGTCTTTTCTGTCCTGTCCTGTCCTGTCCTGTCGGTAGACTGATGACGAGGATGAAATTGAGGTATGGCTATCAATATAAAGAACACTGCCTTTGACCTTGCTGTGAGTGCTGTAGAGTCTAACCTACCGCAGTCAGCATGGAGTGTCGGCCCCATTCCCATTCCATGCTCTAAACCATGCATGGACATTTGCTGGTTGATTTTCCTGTGATCACTAACTGCCTGACAAGGAGTGAAAGGTTTACTGTACTTTCCAAGCTGTCCGCAGTCTAGAGTCACTAGTGACAGGCTCAGCAGATCTCTCCCCACTTCTGAAAACATGGACAAGGAATTTTCCTTCTACCCACCTTTGTGAGCCTTTTGTCAAACTCATCTGTGAAAACTAGATTCTAGAGTCCTACAACTATGGGAAAGTGGCACAGTGCCTATGAACTTCTGATGGGTTCCCCTTTCCTTGACTGGCCCTGTGGCATCCCTAGATCAGCCTGGGTGCAGTTTTGGAAGGGCGGGGGGTCTCCCCTGAAACTGGGCACAGGTGCAAGAACCAGAGGCCAAGCAAGACTGATGGGCCCTAGAAAATGAGGTGGAAACAGTATAGGTGGTGCAAGCCACAGATATATCCCAGACTCTGTCGCCTTGGCTAAGACTCTAGAGGAAAAGAGGAAGCCAGCAATCTGTGAAGCTGTGCTTCGCACATGTTCATCTTTTTGTTCTTCACCCAAATATTTAGCACTGCATTTATATAGTGTTCTAGCAACTTCTTTAAAACATACATGCCCTGACTTTTAGTTCAGGTGGAATTACAGGAAATCTTCATGGGTTTGTGATACTTATAAAATAGCTAAATATTTAAAATAACCCAAAGTAGTGAGTGCTGGCAAATTCAACTTCAGATGAATTTGTATGTTCTGCTCTGTTCTGCACCCTGACATTAACCTACTCAGGGCATTTGCTAAGTCATTTATTTTTGAAGCCTCAGTTTCCTTTTCTATAAAGCGAGGTGGTCTACATCTAGAAGGAAGCATCCCCTATTTCTGAACATGTGATTCTGTGCCTAAATCCCATTTGTGTAATTCTACCATCATAAGGGATATTTATGAAAAATTTAAGTGCTTTCTGGCACTAAATTTGAAAAATAAAGCTCAACGTATTTAACTAATAAGCATTATTTTAGTTCTTATATCAGGATTTAAATCTGATTTTTTTATAATAAAGATTGAGTCCAAGGAATGCTGAGCCACATCCCCAGCTCTTCTTATTCTATTTTGAGGTAGGGTCTTGCTAAATTGCCTAAGCTGTACTCAAACTTGTAATTCTCCTACCTTAGCTTCCCAAGTAGCTGGGATTACAGTCATGCACCACCATGCCTGGTTTGAATCTGATTTTTTAGCTCTTCCTAAAGTTGATGTCACTCACCTCTAGCTGGTATGTCCTGGGGAATCTAAGTGAACCAGTGGATGGGTGGAGCTGCTTCTGGGGCCAGTGGTTTTTCTTTTTTGTTAATACATCTTCTATGGACAAATACTTTGTTATTAGATAATAGCCTCAGTGACTGTCAAACTAATTAATGCATTTGCAGAATGTACAGGCAGCAGAGAAAGTTTTCCTTAACTGAATGTTCTCTAAGCTTAAGTTGGCTTTTTTAGGGAATCTCGCCTATATCCTAACTCCACTTTGGTTTTACAGTCAGGCAAGTTCTCTAGCAGTACTCCGGCACCACCAAGCCAGCTACAGGGTCTGAGCTACGCCGAGGATGCAGCTGAACACGAGAACATGAAGGCTGTGCTAAAGACCTGCTCCCCATCCGTGGAGGACTCCAGCCCTGTTCTGGGCATCCGTACACGCAGCCGAGCGAGCAGAGGTAACCCGGGAGGGCGGGCTTCACGTGGGTTGGCTGCTCCATGGGAGCCAGTGTCTCTATCACTGCCTGCAGGTTTCTGTGCCCAGTGAGGAGCTGTGAGGGGCCGTGGGTTCCCCAGGACTTTCAGTGCCAACCTAATCACACAGCAGCTTCCTTACTGGCTCCTTCATGACCTCACTCCAGTAGCTTCATCTCAAAAACACTTCTAAAAGTATAAATTTCCTGACACAAAAAGGGTTCTTATTATGAGTGGATCCTGGGCTAAAGCTAGGGTACAACAAGCTGCAGTCTACAAGTCAAATTCAGTCCAACACCTATTTTTGTAAATGGGGTTTTATTGGAGGACAGCCATGTTTATTCATTTTTGTATTGTCTGTGGCTGCTTTGCACTGCAGTGGCAGAGTTGAAGCATTGTGACAGAGATTCTGGGGTCTGCAAAAACCTGAAAGGTTCCTTTACAAAAAAGGAGAGCTGACCCCTGGATTAAAACACCACCCCCGTTTCCTTTGTTAACATCCTTTGAAATAGAAACAAAATTAAAATTTCAGGATGGCAGACAGGTAAGAGTTTCTGGATTTGATTTATAATCAAAAGGGATTTTTTAAAATGTAATTAACAGATAGGATGCATTTTACACCTGAGAATGTTCGTGTTTCCCTGATCTAGTCTGATGCCACGCTAGCCACACAGTTCCTCATGCATATAGAGCTCAGCTGTCCACACTGTCTGATGTGTAAAGCACTTGTGGTAGGCTCCTATCCTGTGCTACACGGGGCTTCCACCCTCCTGTGTTGTTGGCATCACCCTTTTCCATGCATCCGATGTTTCCCTGAGTGCCCTTGTTGCTCATGCTGTCACTCAGCTGAGAATGCCCTTCTCTCCTGCCTCTCCAGTTCCCCTTCACCTCCGAGACCCACCCCTCCCCCCGCAAGCCCTCTGTACCTGCCCATGTCCTCCTCCTCTTTGGTACACTCCTAAACCACAGTTTGGGCCTCCTGAAGAAGATAAATTGCTGGAGATGAGATAGGCTTTCTTCTCGTGGTATTTGCTTAGCACACGCTCTGTATGCAGCTAAAGGAAACCATATAATGTGGAGTAGGGAAGAGGACGCCAGAAGTAATTATGCTAGGAATTACCATGTCAGGTAAGCTAGGTTATAGATTACCTCATACACCACAGAAATGTGGGAAGGAAGGAATAAATGAGCAAACGAATAAACTTCCCTTCTGGCATCTTCAGAGGCTCTACAGAGTCCTCAGACTCTCCAGATGACAGAAATTCAGCTAGAATCCAGAACGTTCTGAGACAGAGAAACCTGAGAAGGACCCTCAGTGACTTCTAACTGGCTTTGCTCATTGACATGTACCTTCAGATGCTTGTTATTGTCAGTTCTCTTAAATATATACATATAATTACAGTAACACCCTTATAAAGGAAAAAAGATAAACGCATCTCTGAGTTTTCTTGGAAAAGAAAGTGGGTTGCTACCATACAATACAAATGGCTTCTTGGAGTTTCTTGTAAACCAAACAGCCCCAACTTCTACCCAAGAAGGATCTCAGTAGGAGCTGCAGGCTATGTTCCAGAACGCTAGAGGTTTGGTGGAGTTTATTTGCTTTTTTGGACGAAATTGTTGATTTTCTTACTTCATGTAAGTACAGTGTTACTGAGTCTGGTTCCTTCTCTTCTGCTGCCATGTTGGACTTTTCCTTTGACCTGCGGCCTAGGGTATGCCAGAAGAAAGGCAGCCTCTCTCTATCCTTGCCCCAGTGTGATGCTAGCTGAGATGTAGATGACCCAGTAGAAAAGTCATATCTCCTACCTCAGTCTTAATTTCTGAGCTATATATAACCTACGTAGTTTGCATATATTGTTATATCAAAGAATCAAAGATTAGGCTCCTGAAATTTTATCTGTCCAAATGCTATGTTTTCTAGGTAATTTTAGGCATAAAATTGGGAGAAGAAAATAAATTGACATGACAGTTTGACAGTGAAAAGGGATCTTTTAGTGGCCAGCAGCACAGTCAGCTGAAAAGACCCAGAAGCCCACGCACTAGAACAGTGCATACTGATTTCTTGATTGCTGTGTGGGAGGAAATGTGCCCTCTTCTTGGCCAGTGCTGTGAAAAGCCTTCATTCCGAGAAGTGACTAGGGAGAGTATTTGTAAATAAGACAAGGAGATAAGGTGGGGAAGGTAAAAAAGTGACAAAAATAGTATCATCAAATCTTAAGCAGTGGAGCCTATCAGTGTAGAAGAAGCATAGAGCAAAAACAAGAGTACAATAAAACAGTTTTCCATTGTCAGGTGTGGGGCAAGCAGTCACATGTTTCCTGTGGTACCAAAGCCTGAGATAGCCCACGTTCCCAGGAACTCCTGCAGGCTTTGGGTATTAGAGGTGACATGGCCCACAGGAAGTTCAAGGAGAGCGTTAGTGTGGTCTGGTGGCCCAGCCTGAGCCCCTGTTGGGAGATGCAGGGGTGGTGCGCTGGAGGCTGTCTTGGGAGGTGAAGTCCAGTAATGGAACACACAGGTTGTACGACTCCTAAAATACCACAAACAAGACACTTGTTCCCAACCAGAAGGGACCAAGAGAAAAATTCTTGAGCTTGTGCAGTGTGGTTTAGCCTCCCTGATTGCGGGAGGGGGCTTAGAGAAGGAGGCTGGTCTGTTTCTCTGCATGTTCAAACGCGCCTGTACCTGCAACCTATGCACAGATCTCAACCTCAGGGTGCTTAAAGAGAGAAGTGGAGCAAACTAAAATTAGCATCTGGCCTCAGCCTAGCTCTGTACCTGGCTGTATCTATAACAGGAAAGAGAAAGGACTAAGAAGGAAAGGAAATGGCTTCAGTCTCTCCATTCCTTTATACATAAATCCCAGTGCACAATTAAAATTACAAGCCAGGGGAAGAGTATGTGCACATGACTGACAATCAAGGGAGTAAGTAGAGAACAGCAGCACCTCTTGTGATGCAGATGTTGAAATGTACGATCAAGAAGTCAACTGACAGGTGGAATGACAATCCCTGACCTGAAATTATACTACAAAGCTACTGTAATAAAATCAACCTGGTACTGGCTCAAAAAGAGACCTGAGGATCAATGGAACAGACTGGAAGATACAGCCACAACCACAATCACACTCAGCCACCTAATATTTGACAAAGGGCTCAAACAAGCTCACTAGAAGAAAGGTAGCCTCTTCAATAAATGGTGCTAGAGAAATTGGCTTGCCACTTGCTGAAGACTGAAAATAGACCCCAGTCTATCACCATGCACCAAACTCAAGTCAAAGTGGATCTCAATATTAAAACAGAAACACTAAACCTATTGGAAGAGAAAGTAGGTAAAAACCTTGAAGACATAGGAGTAGGCAGAGAGTTCATGAACAAAAGTGAAACTGCAAGGGAAACACTTCGAAGAATCAATAACTGGGACCTCATTTTACTGAAAAGTTTTTGCACATCTAAAGAAATCACCAGCAGAGTAAAAAGAAAACCCACAGACTGGGAAAAAATCCTAACTGGCTGCTCCTCGGACAAAGGCCTTCTATCTAGAACATACAAAAAATTAAAAAACATGAACCTGTCCAAATTCAAAGACCCACTCCAGAAATGGGCATCTGAGATGAATACACACTTCTCAGATAAAGAAATACAAAAGGCAAATAAATATATGAGAAAGTGTTCTACATCTTTAGTCATTCGAGAAATGCAAATAAAAACAACATTGAAATTTCATCTCACCCCAGTAAGATTGGCCAGCATCAAGCAATCATGCAATAACAAATACTGGCAAGGCTGTGGAGAAACAGGAACTCTTCTGCACTGCTGGTGGGAATGCAGACTGGTGAAACAACTGTGGAGATAGGTTTGGAGATTCCTCAGCAAACTAGGTCTAGAGGTCCCACTCAACCCAGCTATTCCCCTTCTGGGTATTTTCCCAGAAGATCTGAAAACATCATATCATCATGATATATGCACACCCATGTTTATAGCAGTACAATTTGTAATAGCTAAATCATGGAAGCACCCCAAATGTCCATCCACAGAGGAATGGATTAAAAAACTGTGGCATTTTTACACAATGGAATATTATTCAGCTATAAAGAAGGACAAGCTTGAGGATTTTATAAGCAAATGGTCATGGTTAGAGACCATACTCATAAGTGAGGTAAATCAGATGTACATGTGCAAACAGCATATTGTATCATTAGTGTAGGAACCTGGAGGTGGAAATATAAATTGGGAGGTATGAAGGGAGACTGCTCAAAAGTAGAGAGCAATCGGGATGAAGGGAAGGAGAGGAGGAAGAGGGGGATAGCTGTGTAGGCATGTATATATGTGCAGGATGGCTGACATGGTTGCACTATTGTATCATGTAGTTTTGATGTAAGGAACAATTGATGATTAATTGTTTGATCAATCTTGTATGTCTATTTGTATTGTCCTGAGCATACACTTTGAAGTTATCAATGTGTAATACAACAACCATTGTTGATGCCCTGCCACCCTATCTGTAGTTCAGTTTTTTTTTTTTGCAGTACTGGGCATCGAACTCAGGACCCTGCGCTTGCTAGGCAAGCGCTTATTCCACTGAGCTATATCCCCAGCCTGTAGTTCAGTTTTTGTACTGTTCTTGTGCTGCTGTGTGTCTGTTTGTTGGTGTTTTTGTTCTTTTACTTTTAAAATTAAAAAGAAAAGAAGTCAACTGACAATTGCAAAGGTTATTTAAAAAATAAATGAAAACATAGATGGATGGGTAAAAAGGCAGATGATTTCAACAGCAAATTAGGATCTATAAAGGCAATCAAATGAACATTCTAATGCTATAAAATATCTGAAGTAAAGACCTCACGGGTAGGCTTACTGGACTGGACCCATCAAAAAAGAAAAAATTAGTGAATTTAAAGACAGGCTAATAGAAAGCACACATGCTAAAGTTCATTAAGAAAATAGAGCAAAATAGAAGTGAGATATGGGACACAATCAAATGACCTAACATACAGCTGAAGTGCCAGAAGAAGGTGGATATGAAGCAATGTTTGAAGGAATAATGGCTGAGAATTTCCCAAACAAAGTATTTATAACAGAAAAGATGTATGACCTTCTATGGACCAACAGTAGTAATGATTGCTAACTTTTCAATAGAAACTTTGACCAGAACATAAATAGCATGACCTCGTTATGCTGCTAGGAGAACATGCCTCTAACCTAGCATTCTGTCTTCAGAGAAATTATTTTGCATAAATGAAGGCAAACATTTTTCTTTATAATAAAATATTTATTTTGATTAATTTTTCCTTATAGATTGTTTGAGTTGGAGCTCCAAAGGAGAAAATAAAGTATTATCTTTCCAGCTACAATTCATATACCTTTAGAAAGTGAAGATAAAGTAAAACTGTGCTATTATGATCTAGAATGTTCTGTTCCCTCTGCCACATCACAGTATATGTAAAGATCTTTTTTGCTAATATTTGGGAGATGAGTATGAGCCACATGACCCCTTGGGTGTGCAAGTGATGTGGCCAGTGTTCCCCTGATAGCTGCATGTGAGTGCAAAGATTCTAGGAGGAACCAGGAAGAAAGGGAATAAATGGTGTACAGGAAATGAGGACACTATCTAAGGATAGAGGGGATAAAAGCAGAATCAGGCATGATTTCATTATAAAATTTGAGTCTGACAATTAGGAACCTATGGCAAGATGTTCCTTTTAAGCCTTTCCTGATAATTACACTGAAAGCAGAGCCCTGAGGGTGTATAAGATGGGAAATATTGGTAATATCAGAGGGAAGATCAGGTAAGTCCTTCATGTCTGGCTCCATGCTCTGAAAATGTATTTTGACCAATGATAATTGATGGAGGTGTGTGAGTGTGTAGTGTGTGTGTGTGTTTGTGTGTGTGTTTGGAAGGGTAGTTTGGTATTTCAAGACAAGACATAGGATGATGTGTTGGTTTGGGGCCTATTCTTGCAAGGGGAACAATATATAATACAGAACACATACTTTATATGATTATATATGATAGTCACCCAAAGAACGATATACAAGAGAGTGCGGGAAATCCACACACTAAGACCAAGGAATCCAGCTGGGGGCCTGGATCCCGTGTCAGTGTCCTACATGAGTCCAGCTGAATACCTAGAGCTCATAACAATGCCTCCCTGGAGGCCCAGAGCCCACGACAACGTCCCATGCAGGCCTGTTTCACGGATCTGTGCTGGAAAGGCCCAAAGGTCAGTGGTGGAATCTAGAAAGTCTGTTCCAGCAGGATGAAGGATCCGCACTGGAGCCAGGAAGCAACTCTCAGAAGAACCAGAGCTCCCCTGAAAGGTACCACAGCCATCCTCAGCAACAGTGAGGTCCCGAGCTCCTCTGATGATCAAGATGGCTGAGTTCCCATCAGGGAAGCCAATACTGCAATCTTCTCCTGGAGACCAGCAACACACCGTCTTCCCCTCCGGATCCAGAAAGCAACGCTTGAAGTGAAGACCAGAGCTCCCCCAAAGTGAACCAAAGCCATTTTCAGTGCCAATGAGGTCCTGAGCTCCTCAGAGGATGAAAACAGCCAAGTTCATCAGGAAAGCCAGCATGACGAGCTCCTCCAAAACAACCGACAGTTTCCACCAGATCCAGCAGCCTTTCTCCGCTCCCAACAGCCGTAACTTTTCCTTCTCCAGTTCTGCCTCTTGCGCTGCTGGCAACAATCCCCAGGTGCACCTCCCACACCCAGCGCCATACTTACTCAGTTCAGCTGGGGGTTATAAGTAGACCACCAGTTATCAATCCACTGCAGATGATGACTCAGGTAAATGAGAAACAGGAAAGAAAACTAGTGGGTACAAGCCAGTTGTACCATTGATTACTCTGCTCTGAAGGGAGTCATTGTCACAAAGGCTCTGTAGCGGTCTGGCAGCTGTGACATCAGAGGCCTCTTGGCTGTAGTTACAACATCGAGACCATCCTGAGAGTGCAAGAAAACTCAATAGAAATCTCAAAATTTTATTTTTGGGAGGTGCTTATTTTTAAAAAGATTTCATAGTGTGAGAAAATGACCTTCTGATGGGAGAAGTAGATTGAGTTCCCTTAAGAACAAGCAGGAAAACTGCAGGGTGTGGTTTGTGCACGTGCCACTGCTGCAGATAGACCCTGTTAAAAAGGTTAGCAAAGTGAACTTTAAGAATTATATCAACAACAACAACAACAAACAAAACCATGTTGTTTGAAGATACTGTCTTACAGTCTTGGGTCTCTCATGCATGCAGGTTCTGGAACTCCTCCTAAAAAGTACAAATTATTTAAGCCAGTCATGTGAACTTTACTGGTAGAAACTATGACTATAGCATACTTCATATTTTCAGTAAAGTCCACAAAACACGCATACCCACACAGTCCACTGTGTAAAACTATTTCTATCAATTTTTTTTTGCTTATTCATTACCAACCAGGTGCTTGCAAGCCTCAAAACTTTAAAAACAAGGGAGATGAACTAATTTTTAAAATGATTACCAACAGTTATTATTAATGCTTAAACATTATAAAAATCATTTTTAACATTTTTTTCCTTGAATTGGGAAAAGTTGGCTGTTCTTTTACTTTTGCTGGACCTTAGGTGGCAGAGAGATAGGGGACATCTGTGTTCTATTGTCAGTGACTCTGACAACTCCAGCCTGTAAGCTTTTGAAATCATACACATATTACAAGATGAAGTGTGGGCAGTAGAAATAAATTATTTTGAATATATTATACATCTTTCCTTCTGTAGGAACATACTCAGAAATCACACAAAAGATTCCACAGAGTTGATCTATCACAAAGGCATGGTCTTGATCTATAAAATTAATTTGTAACTGTTGGACATTACTTGTGAACTCATGTTCCCATGTCTTGATGATGCTTTCTTCTTACTATTTGTCTATAAAGAGATCCCTTGATGGTGGATTTGGACTGTCTTAACATATAGTTATTTATGAACACAATTTTCTGGTCAAGAAGGGGTGACTATTAAGAAATTATGTTAGTATCCCTATTACTTATTGAAGAAAGCAATCTTGTTATAATTTTTAAAGTTATGTAATACAAAAGTAAACTGCATATTACAAAATCACTTGGTTTCTATTTAACCTGTGAAAAGATAGGGTTATTTGACATTCAGAAGGTACAAGCAACCACTACTAGCTGGCTCAGTAAACCCTTCTGTAGGTCTCTGTTATTGAATATGCCCTGCTGGATGGCAGTGATGTACACAGGGTGTGGCATTGCTCATCTCCTTTTTGGTGGTCACAAAACCTGGCAGGTGAAGACAACACACACAGGGGGAGAGAGTTAAATAATGAGAGACAAGAACATGGCAGTGTTATAGGGTGGTGTGAAATAAGTGCCCCAGTACAGGTTTGTGCAGATCCTGGAGGGTCACCAACTCTGAGGCTCTCACTCTGGCCTTTGCTGCGGTCCTTTGTTGACAGATCTCAGCTTCTTGGAAGAAAACTGGTGTGTGTTTTCCTCCTCTGAGCGGCTGTGCTCTCTGTTTCATCTTTCAGGATCCACTAGTTCATGGACTATGGGAACTGATGACTCACCTAACGTCACAGACGATGCGGCTGATGAGATCATGGACCGTATCGTCAAGTCGGCCACCCAAGTGCCCAGTCAGCGAGTGGTGCCAAGGGAGAGGAAGCGATCTCGGGCCAACCGCAAATCTCGTGAGTGCTTTTGAGGAGGGTGAGGGTTTCAACTGGTGAGGGCTCTTCCTCTCCCTTCTGTGAGACTCAGAAGGGCAGCTCCTGAGTGGCTGCCTGCAGCACCCACCTGCACTCCTCAACAGAAGGTATTGAGCTTTGCTTTCAGTGTTGGCCTTGTGGAGAAGAAGGGTTGTAGCCCTACCTGTCTGGTGTATTACTGTGTGTCCAGGCCATTCTCCATTCATACTTTGTCCCCAGGAAGGTCCGAAAGGCTTCTGAATGTCCTTCATGTGTGGGGATGGGCACAATGGGGCCCACTGCCAACTCCCACCCCGGATGCTTTGGTAGAGGCTGCTTGTGTCCTTCACCCAGGGACCATTTGCTGGGCTGGGGACTGATTCCCTCCAGGGTTTGCCATCCACGGACACATCACAGGTGAAAAGGTGGGGTAGCAAGAGATTCACTGGTCATTAAGATGCTTAAAATAGTTCAGTGTTTTACTTTCACCACCAGAGGATTGAATGAAATCAAAGTGACTGCTTTTGCCCTTTAGCTTGTACCTTCTGACTGCGCCTGTCCTCTGAACTGGTGGATGTGGTGATGCTTTTGTTGGTGGTCTGAGCCAATTGACTATACTAATGCCCTGCTCTCTGTGGGGAAACAGGGTCACTGTGAATCCTTTGGCACTTGGCTGCATTAGCTGGGGCGCTTCATGTTTCAAGAGTGCCTCTAGGCCCCACTGTTGGCTGGGTCACTCACAGAGAGCTTGGTTCTCCTCCAGCTTTGCCTTTGAGAATAAGGGGTGGTGAGAAGGAAAGGGGAGCCTTGTTGTCTACCACTATTCTGTATCCCCAAAATGAAAGGGAAGTGACCCAAACAGGCAGGGAGTTCTGTAAGAACTCAAACGCAGGCACCCTCAGCTTGTTACACTGGTGAAAGTCACACAGAGGTGACGGGGCATGGGCTGCCTATGTTGATGCTTGTGGTTCTGCCTGACTCACTGCCATGCTTGTTTCCAGGGTAAAGAATGCTAAAACAGATTCCTGCAGTCTGCCAGACTCTGCTCCTTCCACATGATCTGCTTCAGTTTCTAACGGGAACTTTCCCCAGAAAGGAAAATACCTCTGTGTGGAGGTGGGGTGGGAGTAGGGAGTTTGATTCTCACTTGGTATAAGGGGAGGGCTAGTAATCTATTTCTCACTTAGTATAGTGGATGGGTTGAAAATCAGATAAGCTCCTACATGAGGTTGATGCTGCTGGCCCTTGGCATTCAGTAGGACTAACAAAACTCTTGAACTGTAGTTCTTAGCTGGATATATAGTACAGTAGTCTGTAGAGATTTTTAAAGTGTAGCTATCTTGGCTCACCCAGGCCAACAGCTTCAGAAGCTCACTGGTGAGGGCTGAGGCCTGAGTCCCTGACCCTTGGGAAGTTACTGGTGTTAGGAGGTAGACGGTCCCTCTAGTATATGCCTCACCCCTTTTGTTGCTACAATCCCTCTATTTTTTAAATGGAAAACTGCCATTTCGATACACTGGCTTTCAACATCTTCAGGAGCATATTCTCACTTCCAGCGGCACTATCTAAAGAAGGGGCCTTTGCATTTATTTTTCTGCTCTTTTGCCCCTTTCTATGCTCCTGTGAGTCCGTTGCTTGGGTTTTCATGTACCAACTTGACAGGGACTCGCTGCTCACAGTGGGGCCTAAGACAACAGAGGTATCTCCTGGAAACTCACTCAAAATGCAGATTCCTGGGGCCCTTTTCCAGGGAAACTGATTCAGAGTCTTCATTTAAAATATCTAAGCAACTCACATTCATAGTAAGGTTGAAAAGCACTGGGCAAAGGAACCAAGAGTGATACTGCCAGGCCCTGAAATGACAGGCTCTTCTCCAAAGGGAAGGGATGGGGCTAATGTTTACTAGCTGAATACAACACAAGCAAATCTCATTTTATCCAAGCCGAGTGCACCAGTTTGCATTTTTGCCTATTCCTTGTGATTTTCATTTATATGTCCTACACAGTAAGAAGGCTGGGCCCCTTCCAGTTGATATTGCTTCTTTTGTTATGACCTGTCCTTATCATTTGCCCATTTGTCTGTTGCTCTTTTTCATAAATTTACTTCTTAAATTGCTTTTTAAACGAAACTTGTGAAAGGCTTTCTTCAGTAGTTCCCCTTTATTCCCTTCTTGTTCCTTCCATAACTGGCAACAAAATGCCAGAGCTGCTTACCTGTTAGCTCCTGGTCTTACGACAGTGGGCAGCCTCAGTACAAGGTTCAACACGAGGAGGGGCAGAGTAGGCCCCAGGGGGGAGGTGAACTTAGAGAAGGGTGGGGAAAGGCTGCCAGGCCAGGGAGTGCCCTGGTGCCAGACAGAGGACCTCACACAGAGGACAGCATGAGACATTGGCCTGGCCCATCCTCGGAGGCCAAGGTTGTGGGCTCCTCCCTCAAGTTACCTGTCTGCATTGGGCCCACCCTGCTGTCCAGAGAGAACCAGATTCTTAGAATGATAGTGTCACTGGGAACAGTAACACCATTAAAATTACTTTTCCTCTTCAGTCTGGCCAGAGAGAGAGCCTGATTTTGTGGTTGACATAAAATAATTTCCTGTGGTATCATTTCCATTCCAATCTTATGCAAAACAGCCATCTATTCTTTTTATTTAGCCAAACACATCTTTCTCTGTGACATAGTTACCATAACAAATACAGCACTGTGTGCATGTAAGTATTTATCTGTAGTTGATCTAATTTATTAGCAGAGGCACAAGCAATAGAAATTTAAGACAGGGAAAGTTAGACTTTGATTCCTATTATAAAGGGTTGGACAATAAATGCTAGCTTTTCACAAGAGGTTAAAGGAATAAAAAAGAAACAATTTATAAAATCTGTGTGAAATTTGGTGGTCTAAGCTTCACCATGAAACAATGCTGTGTTTTATTTGATTGTTTAATAGTGGCAATGAGGCAAGTGGATAATGAACAACCAACATAGCTGGGTTGCAACTCACTTTGCTAAAGACAGTTATAGTTCATCTGCTGCAGGAAACTAAACTGAGTGTATACTATAACTTAGAAATGTATAACCTGAAAGTCACTCAAGAATCCTCACCGATAATTAGATGTGTGCTTCACGGCTGATGCTGGTGACTAGGTTTATGCATATCAAGCGTCCTGCTAACACCTGACATATGCAGTCATTTGGCACTGCCAAGGGTTTCTTAACCCATGTACAGTTTCCCATGGTGCAATTTCCTGCTTTTCCAGCTAGTACAAGTCAGCATCTCCTTAAGTAAAATGTTTCAAATTGTACAGGTGATTTTAAGCCTGTCTCTAGCTCACCCTAAGGGCCCTCCCAGATTCTAGCCAAAGCTTTCCATTCTGCTGGTGGCTGTGACCCAAGGCAAGTGTTCACAGCTCTTGGGTTTTTTTTGGTATATTTTGGTTTCTCTCTTTGTCATATTGTAGCATGTGTTTTGGCCAGCGTTGACTGTCTTCTGAGGCTTTTGGATGATGGCCTTTCCCAGAACATTCTCAAGCTCAGTAATATTTCACGGATCCTTCACAACTTAATGCTACGCAGCTGGCTCTGGCAGCTGGGGAGGAGAAGCAGTCTCCCATCCTCTTCATTCTGTCCTCTCTTGGACATCTTTAGAGGAGTGTCTACCCAGCTGCTCTGCCTGGCGTCACCAGGAGCTCAGCCTGTCAAAGAGCAGAGCCTGGCTTAGGGACTCACAGTCAGCTTTTATCTCTTCCCAGCAGAGCTCAAGGCTTGTGATAGTTGAGAGAGGATGGGTGTCCTTTTATCTGCTGAGTTTCTGTTTTAGGCTCGACCTGTAAGGTGACATGAACTTCGGGGCTCAGGGCTATGTTTCTGTAAAGATACCATCATTTTGATGTGACCTAGAACTAGTTGAGAACTTCAGGTTGGTCAAATCTTTGAGAGTAGTTGCTCAATGGGAAGATGCCAGGAACTGCTGAGAAGGGAACTCAGGACTTTGATTTTGCACCCTGATTCCAGATTCCTTGCCGTGGCAAATTCCCTGACCTGTGTATGCCTCTTGTGATCACGAAATTTCCTGTAGACAGAGAACTGTTGAACCTTAAAATCCACTGAAGCCAGTTATGGTGGCAGACACCTGCAATCTGAGCACTCTGCGGGCAGCAAGAGGACTAAGTTGGAGCCAAGCCTGGACAATTTAGCAACTTGGTGACTCCTTGTCTTTAAAGAAGGAAAGGGAGGGAGGGATGCAAGAAGGGAGGAATGAAGAAAAGAAGGAAGGCCTAGGGCTATAGCTATGTGTGAAGGCCCTGGACTCAATCCTTAGTACTACAAAGCAAAACAAATGACACCACCACAACAAAACAATTAAATCTGCTTTAGGAAAAAGTAGTGATATATCTCCCAAAATATTTAGATTTAGCCATGTACCTGATCATTGCACAACGTAGTTCATATATTTTTATGTTTCCAGAGTGGTATTTGAAAATACCCAGTGATTTCTTTCACCAATCCTGTTAAGAAAAATTTCCCTACATTTTTAAAATTAGTTATTCCTTACTTATCCTGAGCTAATTATATCTTCTTTTATAGGGCAAGTTAACCATGGCCATAGGCCAATAGCTTTAAAATGCTCTAAGAACAAAATAAAATAAGATATTAAAGAAAGGAACTTCTTGTCTTCTCAGTATCAAAATAATACTGTCATTAGTGTTTACCCAGCACCTAGTGATTTTCAAGAGCTCATTAATGATGGACCAACCTTAAAGACAGCGGGGGGTGCCCACCTATGTGCATCGGACAGAGGACTGGAGGGTAAAAGAAACAACTCAGGAGAGAATCGGCAGCCCGCTCCATGACCTGTAGTGGAGAGGCCTTGCAGCACAGAGGCAGCCTATGCTCCAGAGTAGGGCTGGCCCAGAGGCCAGCGCTCTGACCCAGTAAAAGTCTGAACGTTGGGCTCAGATTAGCATTGGACATAGAGTCTGAAATGTTTCACTGCTCGCAGTGAATGGCTCTCTGGTTCGTTTGCACACAGATCACCCTCCCATCTGGGGAACTGGCACCCTGAAAGAGGAGGCTGGCTTTTCACTCCCCTCTTGTGCACGTCCATGCAGCAGACACCCATATGACCCAGAGTGGAGGGAGGCTCAAAAGGAGGGAAAAGTGACAAAGAGAGGAATCCCAAGGATGTGTCCTTCCTGCCTCTGAGAGCTGTTCTGAGGGCAATGAGGGTTCCTGTGAGGGTGCTGTGGAAGGCCAAGCACCTGGGTGATGTTGAAGCATTTCACTGTCTTTGCCAGTGAGTTCAAATGGACTCCTACTCCGCGCTCTAGAGTTCACATGTGTACACAGTAGGAATGGAGACCGGATTCGACATTAGTTGGCCTCACTGGGTCTTGGGCGTCTTAGTACAATGAGGACAGTAATGGGGGTGGTTAAGTGATGCATGGTTAAGTGACATGGTGGTTAAGTGACAGTTCCCATTCCCTTCTTCCTTCCTTCCCGCCCCGGTTCTCTTGTGCTTGTGCTCAGGGAACCTGATCAGAGTGGGAATTTGAAGCTGCCTGCAGTGCTTAGCAACTGCCCTGCACAGCAATCCTGGCTCCTCAGTTTGTTGCTCTGCTACATCACGCACCCCACTCTGTGCCATCACCATCTGCCTCACCCAGAAGGAGACCAGACCTATCATCACCTGTTCTCTTCCCTCCACCAGAATGCTATTATGATGGGCTTTTGCCTGTGCACATAAAAGGCTGCACTGCTAGCATGCTCTTGGCTGGTGTTCCCGTGACATCCTAGAGAACTGGTGGGCCGGGCTTAATCTGGAAAGGGGAGGCAGTTTTGTCCTCGTGAGGGCTTGAAATATCACTGAAAACTCTGAATCTGTGAATTCCTGAGCCACCCTTCCTTCCCATGTGTAGACTTCCTAGGTTTATGTGGTTTCTCAACCCCGAAATTTATTGAACATCTGTTTCATTTCTCCATTCAGGCTAAACTTCACCCATAATATGTCTCACGGAAGGCAGCTGGCTTTTGGATTTCCACTAATTACTTTCTGTTCAGTTCCTTTTTAGGACTAAATAGATTCTTAAGGAGTACCGGATATGAACTGAGCCAGTTACAGGAGGGAAAGCATTGCTGTAGGGGTTCTGCTAAGCAAGGAAACCATAACCAGACCAGTGACTACAGAAAGCACCAATGCCAGGAGTGTTGTCTGAGAGCTGTTTCAGGAAAAGAACTTCATTCTGAGTTAGCTGAAACTCAAAGACTATAACCCTGTCACCACAAAGGCTGGAATCTGTAACCTTCCTAAGGTCCTGCCTTTCCCTTATGTCAATCCAATGGCAGTGACTTAAATCAGGGCTCTCAAACCCAGGTGGCTTCCTGATTGCGAGGGAAGATGAAAACAGTGTTGCAGGCCTCTGCTAGAGACCTTTTGCAATGGATCTGGGAAGAGTGAACAAAGTTAAGTTTAAGTTTACCATGTTTGGAAACCTCTTTTTTGTTTTTTGTTTGTGGTATTGTACCAAGTCTGTTTTAACTTTTTATTTAAGAAAATTTTAGACTTACAGAAAATTTACAAAACAGGCTGGGGACATAGCTCAGTGGCACAAGTGCCTGCCTAGCCAGAGCAAGGTCCTGAGTTTGATCTCCAGTACCCCAAAGAAAAGTTACAAAAATAGTACAGAGTTGCTTTGTATTCCTTAGCTTTCTTCCCTTAATATTATCACTTTGTTTGGCCACAGAAAAGTTTATAAAAACTAAATAGTTAGCACTGAAATAGTATGCTAATTACACAATAGGCCTATTCAGATTTTACCAGTTTTTCCTCAGAAGTCCACTCTTGGTTCCAGGATCTTACCCTGGATCCCACATTACATGGAGCCATCATGTAACCTTAGTCTCCTGATCTGTTCAGGACATTTCATGAGATATTTTGAAAAGTGCTGGTCAGTTATTTTATAGAGTGTCTGTTCATGTGGAAAACCTCTTGCTTTTAGTGGATGGATTTTATGTGGAAAAAAAAGAATGAAAACAAGAAAAAGAACTAGTTGGTTAAATTATTGACTTCAACTAAGAGCAAAAGCAAACAAAATCTACAGGAAGTCTAACACCAAGTTACTGAGGAGTATTCACTTAAATTCCCTGTATGTAATTCCAAAGGGCATAAGTAGGGTGTCACTTTAATTCCATACCACAGACAGAACAAGAAGATGACCAAGGGACTGTTTGGAATAGCAGCAGGCTTGTTCTCCCTAACAAGTACATTTAAGGGACCTTAAGTCCTATGGTCCTAGATGCAGTGGGCCCCATATAAAAATCCTGTAGCATCTTATTTTTAAAAAAGCCACACCCAGAACTCCCAAATCATGGTTGACATTATATACAAACACAAACAAAACTGTCAATGATTCAAAAGCAAAAGAACAGAAATGGATCTCTGTCATTTAAAAGTAAAGCCTGGTCAACTTCTCATCCACTTGAGGGTGTCACAGAGTGTCCTGCCAGGCTACAGCAAGGCACATCCATTCCAAATGTGGGCTGTGATCTAAATGTCTTGGCTCAGATCCTTTTATACTCCTTACTGTGTGAGGTCGGGCCACTGGGTTGATCTTTCTGTGCCACCAGTTGTTTACTTCTTAAATACTTTTACTTTTAAAATACAATGAGGACAGTAATGGGGGATGATAACAGTACCCATCTTACAGGGTTTCCTTAAACAACCCATGTGAACATTCAGTAAATGGGACCTGTCATTGCCATTGTTCTCAGACTGGACTCATTTATCAAAGAGTGAGCATTTAGTAAAATTGAAAAGCCCCTTCATTTTCAGGGAGGGAAAAGAAAAATAAGGTGTTCTTCCCGATTCTCAGTCTTGCACTGCATATTGACAGCAGAGGTGCCTTGTGTCAGAGTCCCCTGGCATCACGATGGCATTATGAGAGCTGTCACAAGTGTGTAGGGCACTGCTGGCACCAGCCAAGTGACCCGTGCTATGTATGGAAGAGCCATGAAGCAGATGGGGATAAAGTGTTTCCAGTCTGTTCTCAGTTAAGCAGAGTTCATGCAGGGGAGCTGGTCACATGTGAAGGGCTGGAGTGCATTAAGGTGGGACGTGGAAATGGGGAATGGAGGCTACCCCATCTATACCACTAGACCATCAGCCAGCCCCCCATAGCCTGACATCTGAAAGCTCCCCTACTTAATGGGGGGGGGTTGTTTCTACTGTGGAAGTTTGGATTGTGCAAGTCTATGTCCTGCAGCTCCTGTTTGTGAGTGCCCTTGTTTGCATAGGTCCCCAGCCTTCCTTTATTTTCTGGAAGCTTTGAATGGGAGCTGACTCCCTATCTGGACGTGTTCTGCCCTGAGGTTCCTGCTTACCCCACATACCTGTCAGGCCCCTCATTCCCTGACCTGGAACCTCTGGGCATAACAGTTGGTGCAGGACAGCAGCTCAGAAACACTGAATGACCATGAACTGACAAGCAGAGAGACAACTAGGCACACAGAGGCTCTTACTAAGTGCGCTCTCAAACTGGGGTACAAAACTGCTTTCAGTTAATAACTTTCATTCCTTATGTTCTTTCAGGTGGTAAAATGAATTAACAAAGGGAAGTGTTAGAGTCTCAAGGTCTTTCTCATTACACTAAAGGATTCACATCTTTCTAAGAGAACTTATTGGTATTGTCACGAAGGCCCACGGAAAGTAGGGTTCCATAAATAGGGCAGATATTCCTACATGTATTCCCTTTCAAGGAACACATCTGAGAAATAAAGGGAACTAAGTTTTTCCCACAGGAGAGGACACTTGAATGCAGACAGGAAGGTGGTCCTGGGAAGGTGGGAAGGTGGTCCCAAGTGATCTGGAGCATCAAAACAGCAAGTGAGCCCACAGGGGTGGGGCATAGTCTCCGTATACCAATATGGGTATCATTTAGCCTCATTTTGTCCTCTGAGGCTCTCTCAGATAGGCCAGCCCAAGGCTTATACCTGTTAGGACACTAACATGAGCTATAAAGTGCTAGGGTGCTTTTTCAAGTATTTATATGAACTGAGTATGATAGCTGTGGGAGTATGGAAAATGTGTGAAGAGAAGTATTAGAGATTATTTAAACTCCTTCCTTGGTAAAATGCCTAACAGCCTGTGGGGGCTTCTGCAGTCATTTGCCCAGGAGTATATCCCTCAATGCACAGAGATGACTGTCCCTAGGCACATGTCCCTGCCACCTTCTGTGGCTGATAAATTTTGAGCTACCCTGTTAGTACTGCATGGGCTTGTGTAGGCAGTATTGTCTTGATGAAGAGGTCTTAGCAGTCTTTCCTATTTGAAAATAAAAGATATTTTATCTTATTTTCTGGTATTAAAAAGATTTTTCTTTAACAAACACTCAAAAAGTATTTAAGAACATAAACAGTTACAAACTAGTATTTTTATTGCTGCCCCATAGAACGAATTCCATTACTCAATTAAATGCAGTCTGCTTTCAGCCAAGACCCTAGAGCCAAACATTTTATCTGGCTGAGTTTTACACTGAGTCTGCAGTCTGGGGGCCTGGGGTGGGGGAGGATGAGCTAGCCTTAAGAGGAGATGTACATAGATGGTTCTGGGCCCAAACCAAGTTTCAGAAATCAAGTAGATTGGCCACCATACTCCTCCTCGTAGATCCTGTGCCTCTCAGAAAACTCATACTTAATGTTTGTGAGTCTTCCATGGGCATTTTGATCTTTTTAGCTAAATGTAGAGTGCATAATAGGTTTTCAGTTGAAAGATTAGATGTTGACCTCTGTTCCAAGTGCTGATGTCTGGAAGAAGCCAGGAGATAGTCTCTGCTCATTATACCGAGGCCCAGGTCTTTTATATCCTTTGCTACAAGTTGAATGAGCTTTGTCCAGGGACTGATGGGAGCAGGTATGGATTACGGGTGTTACCTGCAGACACATGAGATGAGGCCCTGGCTTTTGAGTAGGGGATAAGCAGGAATTTCGTCTGGCAAGACAAAAGGGAAGGCATTATGGATGTTGTACCTCCTTCACACTTCCCTGAGATTCACAGGTTGACTGATTTAAGAGTTAGGATAAAAGGTAGATTCGTGATATATCTCTTCTGAAAATAGAATGAATATCCCCAAGTCTATTTGACCTACAAAGAAATAACAGAATAGGCCAAATATTTGTAAATCAAGGGAAATTTAGTTAGTCAGCATTTCAGATGAAAAGACTTATTTAGGGGGGAAACAGCTGCCGCCCCAGTCACCCTCACTCAGCATTTGTTTGTGGTGCTACGGCCTCATCCGTGGTAGGCAAGTGCTCTACACTAAGCTACATCCTTAGTCCTCAGCCTTTGTTTTGACATCAAAATTGAGCAATACCAATGTGGAGTACCTCATATTGTCAAGCTAAACACAAGCCAGTTGTGTATCAGTTGAATATGAATCTCCCTCCAAATGCCAGTGGTGGCCCCCAGTGAAGAGAGTGGAGCCCCTGACTTTCTTGAACCTTCTGTTTCACAGAGGACATCCACCCAGGAGCAGTGTGTCCATTTAGCCCCTTGGAACACATTCCGCAAAGTCACTGACTATTCTGAACATTGTCCCCAAAGGCCTTTTGATAAGTTGAGACTGAGACCCCTAACACAGAGAAACTCATCCTGACCATGCTGCCCACTCTGGTTTCTGGTGGTACCTGACTCCAGGAGTTCCTGGTCATGCCCCAGGTATCACTGCTCTTCCTGAAGATTTGCAAGATTGAGCTTGCTGAATCCCACTAAGCACTGGATATTCCATTCTTAATGTCAGTGGAGCTTATGTTTTCCTATCTGTAATTACTTCCCCAGTTCTGTTACTCTTTATGCTGGGCAGATGCAGTGGTCTCCACATACCAACTGTCCTTCTTCAGTTTGTAACTATTTCTTGAAAACCCTGCAGGAGTTCCTCCCCTCCTTTTAGATCCTTTCCCCCTCTCCAGGATAGTGCCCTCATCAGGCGAGCCTGCTGTAATCCCAAGATTTTCTCTGCAAGGGAAAGAAGGTACAGAGCATCCTGGGTACCCCTAGCTTCCCTACGGGTCTTTGGGGAGAGGGGAACTGTCTCACTGATAACACTGCCTTCTCTTCTTCTGTCTTTGGCTGTGATCTGCATGTACCATGACAGTGCGAAGGACCCTGAAGAGCGGCCTGACTCCAGAAGAAGCCAGAGCACTGGGCCTGGTTGGAACTTCTGAGCTGCAGCTGTGATCCTCGGGGTACCTGCAGGAGTGTGCAGAGCAGAGGACAAGCTCTCACTGGACAGAAGCCCACCATGGGGTGGAGGAGACTTGACACTAACACCCAATGGTTCTGAAAGGAAGTGCTCACCTGTTACCTTGTGGCTTTTGTTGCCCTCTATACATTGATGTGGGTCTCCAGAGATCTCCTGCACGAACGTTTTTCATCGTGTCAGCTGTGTTTCTCTTCTTTCCTTAACACCTGGTTTGTTAGTTCCAAAGTGTGATACTTTTTTTGGGCAAAGAATGGCCCTTTTAAGGAACAAATCACTTCTGTCACAGTTATTATGGTAATATGAGGCAATTTGATTAGATTCACATACTGGGTCTCCACAACACCAAAATATCCAGATGTAAACTCCAATCTTGTACTTAAAAGAAAGCACAGATTGTTTACCAGTTGTGGATTTTAGATGTACTAAATATTTATACAAATTCATAAATGTACACCATGATTCAAATACTAAATAAATAGAGTTGAAAGCCATAATGAGAAAATGTGTTCATTCAGGTGTGGGAATTTAAACAGCTGTTCAAGCTCACTTTTTCAAGGCCTCTTCTAGGGGCATCAGAAGTGCCCTTTCTTTGAATGACTTACAAGCCCTTTGGGTTGTATTTTTCTGCTAGATTGAGAATAGTGCCAGCAGTGTGCTCTTGGAAACGCCTGATTTGTGTGGGCATCAGTTCTTGTCGCAGGATACACTAGCTGTTGTTACTTAATAGCCATCCTCCCTTACCCATAGGCTCACTGCAATGCCACACATGTCTGAACTTCTCACATGTTTGAACTATTCTGCACTCACATTTTTACCTTTTATGTACAAATGCATCGTAGACAATCATAAACCACCAAAATCAGTAGAAATGTAAAGCTCTGTCCACAGAGAACCACAGAATTACACACTGAGTACTAAGCTCTCAAGCACTGATGATCAAGAGCTACAGCATCCAGAGGGAAGGCGCAGGGAATTAAGGCCCTCAGCAGTCACAGAGGAAGGCTGAGGGGCTGCTGCCTCACAGAACTGAGCCCTCCACAAAACCTCTTGGCCAGGGGTCACCCTATTCCCCAGGAAGAATGTCTGCCTTCAAAAGCAGACAAAGGTAAACCATTGCAGGAGATATTTTGAGAAGTTAGATTATTTCAACTTTGCCTCACTTTCCAAGTCCATGTGCTTCTTCACCTGGGGTTATGTGATTTAAAGACAACATGGCAGCAGTGGGACCTAAAAAGCCAGAGATAATAAATTCATACCATGGGTCTCATAACTGTGTGCCTCCCTCTTTAAAGCAGGCATTCGTGAAATGATACCTGATAGAGGTGAGTTCCCTAGAAAAGGCTGGACGAGTTATATTTGTGGATCACAGACCACTGATTTTATTTAATCATGACTCAAAATGATACATACTATATTAATATTCACTTCCCTTATGGTTCTAAATAACACGAATATTCCATATATGGTTTGGTGGTTTGTGAGGACATCACTTTGTTGCCATGGCAATGAATATAGACACGGACTATCTGTAGCACATGGGACACTGATGGACAAACAAAAGGTAGCTAAATTTTGTCACACTGTTTGGTGAACAAATACTTTGATGCTGTTCTAGAGGCCCTTGGTGTTCTGTTGAGAATTGTTACTTTAGAATAAAGAGGTCACATTTGGAAGGAAGTGACTGAATGGGTCTAATGTTAATCACTTTAGGAATCAAAGACTTCTCAGATTCAAGGAATGTTAATAAATTTCTTGCTTAAGGTAAGGAGGGTCTCTTATTGGGAAAGATATTCTGAATGTTCCCTCTGTAGTATGGACATAATATACAGCAGATTTCCCTAGTGTGTGGCTTGGACTCCCAGCTGTGTCAAAAAATACTGATATCTCTGCCCTTTCCCAGGGATTGTGACTCAGTTGATCTGGAGTGTGGCCTGAACTTTGGAATGTTTAAGATCATCTTGTTTCTAATACAAAGATCAATTAGGAAGCCATGGAGTCACAGGGGTATTTCTCTCTCTTTTTTCCTCCTTGGGGTAGGAGTTGGAGACTGAAGATGGTGTTCATTAGATCTTCACAAAATCAAGCATAACTCCTCAAGGCAGGACTGGTTCTTAATCACTACTGTCAGCCTAAAATGAATGATGAGAGACTGGCTCTCCAAGGTAAGAGTTTACTCAGGAATAGCAGAGGGACTGTAATGCCAGTTATGTTTGTTATGGTGAACTACAGGTGCGTCTGAGTCTGGGGCAAGGAGAAACTTTTAAAGACAAAATACAGCAGTTAATGCAAGTTGTTTTGAAACAAAGAGAACACTGGCTGCCGGGGTTTACTGCAGGAGCTGATGTCAGTTAGTCTGTCTCAGACTGTTGGGAAGGTTTCTTGTGTGCATATAGATAGTTATCTTTGTGTGGCTATTTGTAGCAAAAAAATTTCCTGTGGGGTTTTTTTTGAAAAATAAGGCCATGTCAGTGTGCTCATTTGTGGCCTTTTGGGTTCATTTTATTAGGTTAGACATAAGTTTCTCCATTTTGGTGTTGATAATTTTCACACTGTCGAGGAACAGATCAAGCAGGCCATGTTTGAACACAGCCTTCACACTGGGTATCCATGCCCCATATCATGGAAGGAACATGGGCAGTGGTTTAAGAAGCCAGCTATTGCCACCTCTGTCTTTTATTCACCCAAAGAAATGCCTCCCATATCAGTGGCAGGCCAGAACTGCTAAGTGAAACAACCCAGACACTAATAGTCAAAGTGTACCTGTGAAAGTCCCTGAGAACTCTGCTTGTGGGTGACTATTCTGGACTCTCTTTCCACTGACTGTAGAGTTCTACTGAGGAAACAGATCCACCAAAAAGGCCTGGAAGAGGCACTCTGCCCCACCCCCCAGAGCCCCACTCGGCCTCTGGGGTGTCCCAGGTGCTCCACCCTGCCCCCAGAGCTCCACTTGGCCCCCGGGATGTGCCAGGCGCTCCACCCAGCCCCCAGGGCATGCCAGGAGCTCTACTCAGCCCCCAGGGCATGCCAGGTGCTTTGCCTGGCCCCCAGGGTGTGCCAGGCACTCCACTCCACCCTCAGAGCTCCACTCTGGACCCAGGGCATGCGAGGCACTCTGCCCAGCCCCCAGGGCGTACCAGGTGCTCTGCCCCCCCAGGGGGACCCACTCATTCCCTGGAGTGTGCCAGGTGTTCCGCTCAGCCCTCAGGGTGTGCCTGGAGCTCCACTCGGCTCCTGAGGCACGCCAGGTGCTTCATCCAGCCCGCAGGGTGTGCCAGGCACTCTGCTCCATCCTCAGAGCTCCACTCGGCCCCTGGGGTGTGCCAGGTGCTCTGCCCAGCCTCTGGGGCATGCCAGGAACTCTACTTGGCCCCCAGGGTGTTCCAGGCACCCTGCCCCACCTCCAGAGCCCCACTCAGCCCCAGGGCATGCCAGGCACTCCACACTGTCCACAGAGCTCCACTCGACCCCTGGAGTGTGCCAGGTGCTCCACCCAGCCCCTGGGGCGTGCCAGGCCTCTGCCCCGCCCCTGAAGCTCCACTTGGTTCCCAGGGTGTGCCAGGTGTTCCGCCCGGCCACTGGGGGGTGCCGGGTGCTTTGCCCGACCCCCAGGAAGACCCTGAAGACTCACCTGAGCCTATAGACGCGGTTGCGCTGACAGAGTCTAGTGGTTCACTGTGTAACTCCACCTACCCGACTGAACACTCGACAGCTGTGAGGGACTACCAAAGGGTGCTTCTCCACTTCCTGCCATAGTAATTTGTGTACACCCACATAATATACAGCATATTTAGAAGCAGCCAAGTCTCTGCCCAAAGTAAGAGCATGAGGGAGTAAATAAACCAAAAGTGCAGTTATTGCCAATGGGAAGATCACTGACAGGGTGGTAGAACAATGGTGGTGAAGTAGAGAAAATTGATTAACTGAATGAGCCATCATCTATATAACTAAGTAATAAAGACAAAGATAATATTACATAATACAACATCCAGTGGTAACCTCCTACTATTTTCTCTGTAATCTGGTATTTCCTTTATTGTTTTTGTGTTAACAAATGCAAAGACAACACTATGTAATACAGCATCCAGTGATGGTTTGTTACCACCAAGTACCACTGTACTATGTACAGTGTATCACTGTACTATGCTGAATACTGGCCACCCAAAGGCACCAGGTTCTAATCCCAGGATTCTGTAATTGCTACCTTATAAGAAGGCTTTGAAGATTCGATTGAGGATCTTATTATGGGAAAATCATCATGGACTGTTTGGGTATGTCCTAAACCCAGTTATAAGTATTCTGAAAAGGAAGAAGCATAGTGAGATTTTATGAACACAGAGAGGGTGAAGTGAAAATAGAAGGTGAAATTTATGTTGTTTTAAGGCACTAAGTTTGTGGGTAATTGTTATGGCAGTCTCTTAGTTTTTTCACTGCTGGGACAAACATCCAACTATTTCAGCTTGTAGTTACAGTCAGTGGTTGGCTGGCTCCAAGGCAGACATGGAATAGCACAGGAAGGCTGCTCACATTTCACAGTGGCCACAAAGCAGAGAGAGGAGGGAGGAGCCAGGAAGGAAGATACACTCTTCCAGCCCATGCTCCCAGTCACTGGCCTCTTCCAACCAGGCCCCCACCTCCTGACGGCACGTTAGCAATATGTCTCCATGATTTACACACCTTCCAAAAGGCCTTCCTGAGTGCATGAGACCTTTGGGGAACATTTTTTAAAATCTAAATCATAATATAGTCGTAAGAAGCTATACCACCACAACAAATATGCACCATGGACCAGTGATGGAGGAAACTGCAAAGACTGGGAAATCAGCTTGGAAAAGGATAGCCATAATCCCTTAGCGAGATCACCAGGAGCTAGTGGAGGCAGTGTCATCTGAAGTTTAAAGATTAGGGCTGGGAATATAGCTCAGTGGAGCAGCACCTGCCTGGCAAGTATGAGGTCCTGAGTTTGATTCACAGTAGCCAGTACTGTGAATTCACAGTACTTCATTCAATGAAGGTTTGTGTTAAAATACACAAATTTTGTTGAAAAGGTATTTGGTAGAAAAATTAGTTGTTGGCTAGGTAATTCACACAGGGACTGAAAGTGTATCTTTGTGAGCATTTGATTTGTATTATTCAATAGTAGTCCTTATGGTCATTCTATATTTTCATTTAAGGTACACACTACTTTCATCCTTACTATTTGAAAGGCCTGCTTACAATAGATTTTGGATATTGAAAGCATCCAGTTAAATATCTGAATCATTTTGCTTCCTACATATGTCAAGGGTAGTTACTGGACAAGACATGGGTGCTAGGTGCTGTAGGAAGGATTAGAATGTATAATTATAAAGACCCCATTTCTGAAACTACAAATCTTGTCTGATAAAGATTTTTGAGCCACAGTCCATGAGCATGGCAAGAGGCAGTCATGGAGATATTTGAATGTCAAAACATCTTAACACTGGAAATGCACTTCATTATGGCATCTGACAGATGGTTTGTGAGCTGAACTAAGACAGTGCTGCCTCTAAAATAAAGCAGTGGCTTGTCTTCCCAACTTATGTAAACATTTACACAGTGTCTTCGCAATGTTTTTCCATTAATTAATTTTGCCTTGTTAGCTGTTCTATTTGTCCTAAAGTATGAGGCAGCTTTTAATTTAGTATAAAATTATGTATAACTGATCCTTTTTTAATGGTTCCTGTGACTCCACACCAAGTAGGATGGCTTTCCAGAGGAACACAGTCTCTATCTCAGTAATGACTGAAGTCACACAGGAAACAAGATGATCCAAAGTTAACCAAGTTGTACTGGCACGAAGTACTCAAAGCAGGCTCTCCTCGTAGGCTGGGCCTTCACGGAGCTCTGAGGTAGACGGAAGCTGAAGCTGAAACCTCAGGACGAAACTGTAGGCATAAAGGATTTTTGTGTGTGTGTGTGGTACTGGGGATCAAACTCAGGACCCTGCGCTTGCTAGGCAAGCGCTTATTCCACTGAGCTATATCCCCAGGCCCTATAGGCATAAAGGAATACTACAGGTATAAAGCTGGAGTTTTGGAAACGGGGAATGGCTGAGAAGAGTAGAGTTGGATGGGTCATGTAGAAAGTAACTGGAAACAAAGTTTGGGATCAAATTAAAAATGACAAATGGGGAAAGTTAATACTACCTTTTCTGAGTTCTTATGCATGTACTAGCTCATTCAGTAGCCACAATTAACTTCATAATGGAGACTGTATATTCTATATGAGAATGCTTGGCTAAAAAATCTATTGACTTAAACCAAAGAAAGAAATTCATCACAGAACTCTAAGGGGTAACAGCATAGGAAACACAAGTACCTCCCCTCCCAGAGTCTAGTCAACTGTAATGAAAAGGACCAGAGTTATACTGCACAAATAATGCTATCAGGGACTCTATACGGTATGTGAGTGGCTACTGCTTTGGTTACATTATAACCTCTACAGCAACTGTTAGAGTCTAAAGCAAAGAAGTATAGCTCAAAACTCAATAAACGGGAGTTAATTTTGAAAAACCAAAACAAAGATTAAATAGGGATATAATTAAATTATGATTGGCCATGAGCTGAAAACTGTTGAAACTGGATGATGATACAGGGGATTAATTATACTATTATATTCATCTTTGTAAATGTTTAATAATCCCACAATAAAAGTTTAGAAAAAATACATTATGCAGAAATTTCTAAAAGGTCACTTGTTCTTCCTATGCCAGTCATTATCTATGATTTACTGGATTAAAAAGTTATGAATTCCCCATGCAATAAAAAGCACAACTACTCAGATGCACTAAGTAGCAAGTTTTGGACTCAGTAAACACCACTGTCATCATCAGTTGATTAAAATTCTTGGTGCCTGGAACCTTTCCTGGCAATTTTAAGTTCCTGGGTCTGGAGTAGGATCTGAGTACCTGATCCATATTAGGAAGTTTTGAGAGCACAGCTTTAAGGGGTCAAGTCTATGGGCTGTCACATGCAAGCTCCTACTTTTCATCCCTATCTCTGATTTGGTTACCTCCCTGCAAGTAGTATGATGATACAGTGTTTTATGTACAACCTTAAGGACATCAACACACCATGAAACACTCTGCCATCAATTGTCACTTTGTAACTCCACCACAGTGTCTCTGGCAGAGCCTATTTTAGTTTCAAAACAAATCTCTGAGTGTTTTCCCTCAGGCAACTCATTTGAATCCCATATTGCTACATCTTTTGCCAGAAGCATAGGGCCAGCTTCACAGGTGGCTGACCCAAGTAGCCCTAAGGGCTGCATACTCAGAAGGGCCTCCCACTGATTTACTGCTCTCCTGTCACTGTACTAGAACTCTTTATCCTTGAACTTACGTTCCGTAAGTCACAGACAGGAGCAGAGACATGTGTCCACTGCTCCATAGTGTCCCACACATGACAGCTTTCGTGAGCATGAGATTCCATTGGACCCACAATGTGGCAGAGCTTAGTCAAACCAGCATAAGGCAAACATGTTATGCCTATAACCGAATACATGGTGTACTGAGAGCCCCAAAAAGTCTTATTTTCTGTTTGAAATAGACTTGCTTCAAATAGAAAGAAGGAAATGGTATTCTAGAAATGTGAATTATTGAGGAACCCTATCCTATCCTTGCTTACTCATGTTATTTTTCTGTATTAGCCAACTACTAATGCTGAAGAACAACATACAAAAAAGGAAAACAGAGCAGCCCATACATCTTTGTCTTTTGTCTTATCTACTAGTAGGGTAGGTTGGTAAGATATACATATATCAAGAGGTGAAATAACAGCTCATCAAGTTTTATGCAGTTTTTCTGCTATTCTGGTAAGAGTGAAACACACAGGCATACGGTATGTATACATAAGCTATAAACTACAAATGTGTAATTTTGGTGACTGCATGAGTTCACGCTTTTATATTTGTAAACTGAAATGGCACAATGATAAAATGCAGTTAATAATTTAAAAAATTTTAGGTTTTCTCTACTTAAAATAGCTTTAAGTAGCAAGCAGAAAACCTCACCATTAGAGGCTGTAAGACCATGAAAGAACATTTTAGTACTTTTCATGGTACTGTTTTTCTGTTGTTATTGTTGGGGTTCTTTTTTGAGAAGGGTGGACTTTCATTATGTTGCCTAGGATGAGCTTCTAACTGTGATCCTCCCCAGTGGCTTGGACTCCAGGTGTGTGCCACTGCATCCAGCTGTTTTCCTGTTTTGTACAAGAGGCCCACATCTTCAATTTTGCTGAGCCCTGCATATTTTGTAGTTGGCCCTGCTCTTCATGGCTCTGTCCCTTGAGGCAGGTCTCTAGCCTGTTCTTCACCCCTTTCCTGACAGCCTTCTGAGGACTCCCACTGATTATCACTCATCTAGTGGGCACCATTGCTCTCCTGGTCCCTTTGCTGCTGCATTGTGGGCTTTAGAACTGGACTGAAACTAACTGGTGAGCTCCCCGAGTGCTAAGTGAAAGAGACTGGCTGGAAGATAACGTGATTTGTTGATACCTTTTCAATCTTGACTGGTCTTGGAGAAAAAGTCAAATCCTGATTCTTTTGTTTTCTCCTTGAATTATTGCATTTTTGTAAATGCTTGAACTGTAATAACCTAAACAATTAAAAGGGAGAAAATAGCTCCCAAACTAGGAAATATCTGACATAGTCTTATCATTGTTGAAAATGTTCAAAAATATTTAAACGACCAGAGTAAATTAAAAATGGTTTTGGAACAGCAAAAATAAGAGGTACCATTTTTAACACTGCCATTAGCAGTGAACCAGTACGACTGATATAATGACGTATTTTAAAGCAAATGAATATGCTATTAACATGAAACTCCATGTATGCTTCCAAAGACTTCTAAGCACTCATGTTGCAAAACTTTGAACTATTATAAAAATGAGGAAGCAACCAACTAGAGTCTGATACAATCCTTGAAGGCCAGTTCTTTCTCTTGTTTTCCCCAGGGGCTATGAACAGTAGCCGATGGAGGGAAGACTCGAGTTCCTGTTCCATGAACATCACTATAGCTAACAATCAAACCAGAGTCAAACACTTGATGAATACTCATGTGGTGTCAGAGTCACGAGCAGGGAGAGAATCACAGAGACTTCCTTTAGCTCCCCAGTAGGTCACGGAAAAGGGCGTCCTGGATAAAGTGTACAAGGGATCCCGGATAATCACTGCAGAAGAGGGCGGTCACACACGAGAGTAACGAGAATAAAGACAAGCTGGAGCTGAGGCTGACAGGGGTCTCTGGGCCTCACTCCTCAGGGCTCTTTCTCCCCCAACCTGGGGATTTCAGTACAAAAGCTGAAGGACTGCGTAGGTGACTCCCTATCCCTCTTGGGAAGTACAGGGAAGGCTTTGTTTCTGCCCAGTGCTGGGCCAGAGTGAGGAAACAGACATTCCTAATTACAAACGTGAGCAACTTTCTGTAATTCCATTAGATGTAGCAGGTAAATTCAAAATTATCTTACATCAAATCTTAGACATAAGCATGGCAGCACATGCCTATAATCCCAGCACTTGGGAGGCTAAAGCAGGATGATCACAAATTCTAGTTCTGCCTGGGCCACTTAGTGAGACTTGTCTAAAAAGAAGATGTAGTTCAGTGTTTTGGGTTGCTCACCAGTATCACAAATTTAAAAAAGACAGAAATTAGTCATATAGGAGGCCAGCTAGATGCCTAGTCCCCCTATACATCTATAGGAAAATGATTTCTGAATTATAAAAATCTTTCAAAGGAACTCAGAACTCCACCCTGATCTAAGCAGGGACGGCCTCTCTTAAGGTCTGCCCAGGACAAGACAAAGGGGGTAGACGTCGCAAAGCCGTGAACAGGCAGGTAAGGTGCAGTGCTTCTGTTCAGTGACTAGCTTCATCAAAGCTGTGTGAGAGGCCTGCAAAATGGTATCTGGAGTCTGTTTTCTCTCTTGTTTTTAAATGGCTAGAAAAAAGTGTAGCAGAGGTACATATCTCCTTAAAAAATAAATTGACAATTTTGGAATAAAATTAAAAGTAAAAAAAAATTACAGGACACTGATGAGGAAGAGTTTATAGGAAACTGAAAAATGAGAATAGTGAAATGTGTTCCTGGTAAAGCATATAAATAGTATACAATTATATCTTCAAAGATTTCATGAAACATACAACCCATGAGGGTAACTAACAAAAATTAACTCATTTGAAGATCAGTATAGAAATATTCTAATATAGTGATGTCCAAAGTAACTTTCTGTGATGATGGAAACATTCTATATTTCTGTGCTATCCAATATGGAATCTGCTAGCCATGTGAATTCTTAAAATGTAAAGGCAACTGAGGACACGACGTTTTCATGTAATTTAAATAGCCACGTGACTAGTGGCCATTTAATTGTGCAGTTCCAGTGTTTCTTGAGTCAAAACTCAGTGGTTTCTTTCAGGGGACTCCTCCCATTCCTGCTAAGGGACTGAAGGTCAGTTGTGCAAAGAAAGGAAAGCTCTTAATTGATTTCTCTGGCCACTTAAGATCTAAAATTCTATACAACTTTTGGAGGCAGTGGCTGGCACAACCCACTAGATAGAGTGTAAGGAAAGGATGCTTGGGTAAAATTCAGTACATATGCCCTTCCAATTCCTAGCTATTGTCAGTGGGAAGATTTTTACCACTCAGAAAGATGCTTATCATTGCACAAAAGCAGGTGTGGCCATCCCTGGAGCCATCTGTGTATGGAAATTACTTCTGTGAGGCTGGTGGAGAAATGGAGGTGGTGCTCATTTGCGGATAGGGTTTACAGAGCTAGATGACGGTTTAGAGGCAGCGGGAGCTGAGGGTCCTTTCTGGCCACCTGCAGGCTGAACGGGCCCTTTCTTCTTTGGGATTACAGTCTTGTTCTTGGTCTTAAACACTTTGCTTGGATCCAGCTTGTTCATGAAGGAGTCAGTCTCTCTGGTAAGCAGATCTGTGTTGTAGGTGATGGGCTTATACAAGCTGAACCACTGCTGTAAGGCAGAATTGGGAGAGAGGGTCAAAATTGAAAGAGAAATTGCCATTCTTAGTAAGGCTGGGAGGGAGAGAGCTGGGGACAACAGAGAAAATACAGGTTGAGCATCCCTAATCTGAAACTTTTCTAGTGTCAAGCAAGAAAGTCTATGATATATTTCAAAATTTGAAAAACCCTGAAATGTGAAACACTGCTGATCCCAAGCATTTCAGATAAGGGATACTCAATTTGTATTTACTTTAATGAAAAACTGCCTTGAAAACTCTTAGCTCTTCACTAAGAGAAAGTGATGACAGACCCCATCTATACACGTTTTGAGAAGCCTACTCAACTCTAAAATAAACGCAGTGTAGTACGAGAACTAAGACTCTGAGTGCACTTCTTTCCTTCTGTTGTGATGAGCCACTAGGGGACAGTGTCCTGACTAGTCCTCAAAGTAGCCACTTCTCATGAGGTGGATTCTGGCAGCACCCTACTCCCCATCCTCTACCCCAGCAGAGCTATGAC
Source organism: Dinomys branickii (assembly GCA_004027595.1). Lineage (NCBI taxonomy): Eukaryota > Metazoa > Chordata > Mammalia > Rodentia > Dinomyidae > Dinomys > Dinomys branickii. Next base: position 58,211 of record PVLD010000940.1, on the reverse strand, counting down.
ACTGGGCTTTCCTAAGGGAAGATGTATGTGCTGGTGTTTTCTTCCTTACTGGTTTTTCAAGTAGCTGAGGGGGGGCTGGGGATATAGCTCAGTGGAATAAGCGCTTGCCTAGCAAGCGCAGGGTCCTGAGTTTGATCCCCAGTACCGCAAAAAAAAAAAAAAAACCAAGTAGCTGAGGGAAAACAGCACCCCAATTTATTGACCTTGCTTTGGTCACAGCCACCTCACAATGTTGACTGGATGGAAGTTATCATTATGAGACCTTTGGAGAAAATGAGGCCTACTCAGTGAATATCTAGCAAGGTGGCACTTGAGCTGAGTCCCTAATTTCTTGCTAATTTAATGTGTAAGAAATCACCACAAAGGAGTACAGACTGGCTCATTCCAGGCACAAGTTCTTCCAGCAATGCTTTGTGTTCTCAAACCAGGATATACATCACTTTTATTTGGTATTTCTGTTTGAAATGATGCCCAGACTTGTAATATAAAAGATGTATATCCATACACACCATACCCAGCCCATACAATGGAACACTCTGTAGCCATTGGGACAAAGTAGCTCTCCATATACTAATAGGAAAAGACTCCAAGACAGAATACTGAGTGAAAACAACAATGTGAAGAAAAAATGTGAATAGCATATTATCCTTGTGGTTTAGCAAAAGCAAAAAGGGATACTCAAAAATGTATGCTTTACAAGCAATGAGTATCTCAGGAAGATACACAAGCTGTTAACTGTGGGTTCCTATGGGAGGATGGGGAATAAGAGATGTAGTTTTTTCTCTTCTTGAATACATGAAATGCCAGCCCAAAACCAATTTATTTAGACCTAAGCCTCCAATAACATTTAGTTAGACATAAAAACTCCCAAGATTATTGATTCTGAAGGTCAACCAAGTTTGGGAATCATCTAACTAGATAAATACAAAGTGAGATTGTCCATGCAATAGAAACACCTACCTTGCTTCTTTAAAGACATGGGTTCCTGGGCTCCACCCCAGATCTCATAAATCAGAAGGGGAAGCTGGGAATTTTCAAAGTAACCACTTTCTCAAAGGATTTTTTTTCTGAGACAAGGTGTCACTATATAGTTCAGGTTGGCCTTGAACTCACTATGTAGCCCACGCTGGTCTCAAACTCACAATAATTCTCCTGCCTCGGCCTCCTGAGTGCTGGGATTACAGCTGTGTGCCATCGTGTGTGGCAGAATTTTAATATACAGCACATTGTGAGATGACAGGTGGTCTCCCCTTACCTTGGCCTGTGGGCTAATGCCATAGCCGGTGAAGGCATACTGCCACTGGGGTAGGCCCAGGTGGGTGATGAGCAGGCGATAATAGGCAGTGAAAGTATCTGTGAGAAAATGCCAATATAATGCTCTGTCCAGGAACCAGATTTCAGTGTCTTGTGCTAATGCTAAAATAACAAAGGAAATAAATAACAGAGATAGTTTAACATTTTTCCCTTTAAAGTATAAAGTTAACACACACTTAAGATTAAAAGCAAAGCAAGTAGCAGGAACATGTAATACATACAAGCTCTCCTTTCTCCTCTCCCAGTCTCTCAGTGCCATTCTCCAATGGCCATTTTTGCCAGTTTCTCTGATACTCTTGTACATTCATTTTTTTTTTTTTTTTTGTACCAGGAATCAAACTCATAACCTGGCACTTGCCAGGCACGTGCTATGCCGCTGAGCTACATCCTGGGCCCTCTCGTACATTCTTCATCATTAGTCACGATCTATCTGCCGGGCTCTGGCTATCTGGAAATACATTCAGGGTGTCTAAGCAGGTGTTCCTTTCTGAGGGGAGTCAGTACCCCTCTCCCCAACTCTATTGTGTTTACAGCTTTTCTGATGAAGAGAAACTCTGGCTCAGGCTCTTAAGTGGAGCAGGTTCTCTTAGTAATCAGAAGTGTTGTGAAAATCAACTATAAAGAAACGCAGACCAGCTCACTTCTGGGAATTCTACCTGTGTGGCTGTGTGACAACCTGGCTGAATGGAAACAGGTACTATTGTACCAGCTCTTCCTGCCTTCATTTTCTGGCATTCCATTCTTACTACCTCATATCTATCTGAGTTCATCTGCATTTAGATAGCAGTAAATCTCCCTAAGTGGCCTCCGTCATCCAGTCTCTTCCTTTCCCATAACTTTTTCTTTTTTGTCTTTTTGAGACATAGTCTCACCACGCAGTTCAGGCTGGCCTTGAGCTCACTCTGTAGCTCTGGATGGGAGTTGTAGCTCGAACTCACAATGATCCTCCTGCCTCAGCCTCCTGAATGCTGGGATTACAGGCATGTGCCACCACGCCCAGCCCCAGAACTTATGGTCACAAACATTTTCACTTAAATCCTGCCATTCTCCCAAGCAATTCTGACTGCCCTCTGTCTTCCACATAATGTCTAACACACTGTTCTACATGAGAGGAGGCAGTTTGCCTTTTGGCTTTCTCTCCTTCCTCATCTCATGTGACCCACTGAATTGAACTGTTACTCCCCCAGAGCAGTTGTACTTTCCCATCACATAGCTTCTATCCATTTGTCCTTTTGGTTGGATGTCCCTTTTACTCTGTCTCTCTCTCTCTCTCTTTTTTTTTTTTCGTGGTAGTGGGGATCAAACTCAGGACCTTGTGTTTGCCAGGCAGGCGCTTATTCCACTGAGCTATATCCCCAGCCCTTACCCTCTGTCTCATATCTAATTCTAGTCACAGTTCAAAATGCAGCTCACAGGCTATTTTTCTATAATTCTTCCACTTAGAGAAGATCTTTTCACATCTCAGAGGTAAATGCTGGTGTATCTCTTAACACATCAGAAAGATCTAGCTGAAGAGAGTTAGGCCAGCTCTGTATTTTCACGGTCCTGCCACCCAAACTGCTGTTAGTGGGCCAGGTGGTGGTTGCTGCTCAAGGGCACAAAACCTCCGTAGCCACTACCTGGCCCCTTTTCTCTTACTTTGCCAAGTGGGGTCTAGAAATTCAGAATTTATTACTGTTAACTGGCCTACATATAGAAGTTTAAAAGAAAGTGTTTCCTGGATGCTTATCTCATCCATGAGCCTGCAGGAGTCTATGAACACAGTGACCTTTTCTTTCAGGTTTTACTCCCCTATTATCTAATCCCAATGACTGTTTTGTACTACCTCACATAGGAGGATGGCTAGAAGTTGGCCTCAAGGGGAATGCTTGGAAATGATCAAAGGTGCTTTCTGGGTTTTTGCACACCCGAGAGGCCTGGCAGGACCTCAGGAGGCCAGGGAGGTATGTGCTTTTTTTGTTTGATGGGCAACAAGCAGTCTGGAAGACCACACCCAAACTGTATGACTATGTTTGTAAAGGATTCTTACCTGGTTTCCCAGTTTTGTAGACAAGGCAAACCTTCCCATTTCCATTGCATGAATCCAGCTCAAATATCACACTTCGAGAGTCAAAATGAGGCTTCTCTGGCTGGTCCTCACTGGCTATAAACCCAGAAGTTATGGTAAGGTTCAAACAAGCTCAACATACAAACACAGAGCTGTACATTAAACAAAACAAAACAAAAACAAACAGGAAAAAGCCGCCTCTCAGACATATTCTGAAGTATTATTTTGCAAAGAATTGTATGCTTTAAATGCCCTAGATCTACTGATGGATTAGGCCTTCTGTCTGGGCTTTCCCATCATCACTAGACAGGGAATCAATAAGAACTGTCATAAGGACATCCTAAAACCCACAAGAAATTCCTTCACATACTACATTTATCTCATGCCTTACACGCCTTGCTCATTTCACACATATTTTCTGTATCAAGGTTTACTGTGATAAACTCTTTAAAAGTAAAGAAGTTCAGATAAAAACACTTGCCTAGATATGTCGGTCTCCATTTGTGGGTTAACATCAATTTCTGCAATTAATTCTGAGACCAATGAATCTTGTTTCAGAGCAGCTTATATGGAATTTTCTTTTTTGCTTTTAAAAGCTTCTTTTATCAAAATTCTTGTGGATATACTTATGATCTGTCATCAGTCTATGCATCATGGACTAGCATTTCCTGATATTTATCCCCAAACAAATTTTATTCTATTCAAATTTGTTATTTTAGGTTGGCAACTGGTTGTGGTCACTTGTTGTTTGTTGCTTGCATGATTAGATCCATCTGACTCCATCCTTATTTTTAAACAATGTACTATTATTCCCTAACCAAGTTGGGTACACAGAATTCTAAGATGGCCCCCAAGATTACTGCCCCCTGGTGTACACACCACTCTCTCCTAAGGGCACCTGGGAACCTGTGAATATGATGGGTAGCCATTACTTTCATAACATTACATTTTGAAAAAAGTTCATAGCACAGTAGGAATAAATTTTTATGGCTTAATGTGAAAGGGTCATGTGACTAGTATCGAAGGACAGCATTAAGTTGCTGAAAGTGAATCCTGGCCTGGAGGTGGAACTTATATTCCTCAACTATAAGGACGAAAAGCAGGGCTGGGGATATAGCTCAGTGGAATAAGCGCTTGCCTAGTAAGCGCAGGGTCCTGAGTTCGATCCCCAGTACCGCAAAAAAAAAAAAAAAAAAAAAAAAAAAAAAAAAAAAAAAAAAAAAGGACGAAAAGCATACCCAGAGGCTGTTGCCGTAAGAAGCCAGAGGGATTATGACTTTCTCAGGCAACTACAACAGCTAGTTCCAGATTTCTTTCTATAAGAAAAACACTGTTATTTTGACACTGTAAAAGGGTGTTATGGTTTTTATCTAGGGGTGTTCCCCAAGAACCTCATAGGCAAGCTCTGGGAAGGTAGCTGGATTATAGAGGGTTACAGCTGACTTGCTGTTAAGAAGTGGGGTCTGGGCAGGAAAGGTGGGTCCCTAGGGGGTCATGGACTTGAAGAGTTTTTCTCTTTCCCTGGTTCCTTTCTTTACTCTCTGCTTCTTATCTGCCATGCCATAAGCAGCTCTCCTCCATCATGTCATCCTGCCTTGGAGCCACCTGACTCTAGACTGAAATGTGAGCTAAAATGAACCTGTCCTTCCTGAAATTTCGGGTGTTGGGTGTTTTGCTCCAGTAATGAGAAAGTGACTAAGATAGAAGGTTTCTGTTATAAGCAATTCTGACTAAAGAAACCCTCACTTATCCCCTGTTGTTCATAGGCTTTAGCAGCTATTTGACCTATGAGCCATTTCACTCAGAAGCAGCTAAGAATTTGGAGGTGGAAATGGAGAGGAAAGGAACTGTATTTAGAGCGTCATATTCCCTGAATCCTCTTGAGATTGAAGTCTTGAGTGAAGCTTATAACATTCATTCATTCATCAAATTTTCTTTAGTTGCCTGCTATGTTCTGAGGACTGAACTGGGTTCAGGAAACAAAATCCCAACTCTGACATTTTCTTCCTCAAAATTTCCTTTGTTGATATAGGCTGTTTTTAAATTTTAATTATTTTTCTCACCTTAACCCCAGGCTCTTAAGAAGCTATGCATGGGAAGGGTTTTAGCTTGGCAAAACATACTATAAAGCTACCTCTTCCTCTGATTCTAAAAAGAAAACAAGCAGGCTGATTTCTAACCCAAAGTAGAAGTTCCTCCAGGTACCTTCACATGTATCATCCTCCAGGTCTGCCAGAGTTGGTGCGCTAGGAAGGGAATACATAGAAGACTGGCTGAGCTCAGTTAGTTTTGAGATGCTGTTAATTGCCATGTTGCCCAGTGGAATGACGTGCTCTGTGGGAACATCAAAAAGAAGAATGACATAAAATAATGGCCTAGTTACAATGCTCATCAAAAGGTTTCTCCCTCAATAACCTAAGTAGAGCTACTGTTTGGACCCATCGCTGAGGTAGAGAAGGGTCACTCACTACATGGCCCCAAACACCAGCTTTCCATGCAAAAAGAAAAAAAAGAAGAGAAGAAAAAAGAAGAGATGAGAAGGGAAGAGAAGAGTAAAGCAAAGTGAAGCAAAGCAAAGAGAAGCAAAGAAAAAGAAAAACAAAAAGAAAAAGACCTGGAGGCCACAGATGATGAATAAAACCTACTGTAATATTTGGGTGCAGCTGAAGAAAAACTTAGAAGAGGTACTCAAAATAAGCTGGAAAGCCTGAATTTAGGAACGTTAATTTCAACATCAATTATGTTATAATAGTATCACTCATTCTTTCTAACATTATGTAAAAAGAATTACATTTTCTAAAGGATAACAGGTTTGTTTAGATAATAAGCCCTTTCTCTTCTTATAAGCTTTTAAGACAAAATTTCTCTCCCTATATTTGTCATTTATCCTTGCCTCATTCTAGTCTTCTGTGATTCGGGTGTAAATAATGAACAGGGAGACTGCATATTTTCCTCATCAGTTAAAAAAGGTCCCTGTTATATAGGATGCTGGACACAAGGTGGCACACAAAGATTTAGAAATACGACTTCTGAAAAAATGGGAATGGTTGAAGGCACAATGAAACAGGTATTGAACAGAACATGGACTGTCCTAGAAAAAAAAAATACCACTAAACACCAGAAGCTGCCTCTTCTACTGACTAAAACTATTCAGTAAAGTATGTGCATGGTAATGGGAATAGAAGGACTGGGACTGGGATAATTAAATTACCAAAGATACTGCAATCATGAAAAATGCTCATTTATAAAATATTCATGAAAAATCTCTTCTCTGAGGCACATCTGGGGCTGACCTATCCTCAAGATGTGGGCAACAGAGAGTCAACAGTGTTGTCTCTGTCCCCTGTCTGTCACTCCAGTTTCCCAAGCCATGTCCATGCTCTGAAGGAGGGCACTGATGCTGGCGACAAATGGTTTCTAGACCACTGGAGGAAATGAGTCTAAGCTAGACGTTAATGTTAAACATTCACTGGTAAGTTATAAAAAGTACTTCTGTGGAAGACAGGTAAGAAGGCTTTGGGAATCACCAAAACAAACTCAAGATGAACAGGTAGAGGGCAGAGGCAATGAAAGAGACTAGTCATCTCTGTAGATCTGCTATGCAACAGTGGTTAACTCCACCTTAGAGACAGCAGTGGGGAGCATGGGTGCTTTGTCTTTGGGATGTGGCTGGAGATGAAAGCAATACAGGCCAACAAAGGTGGGGCTGGCAAGTCTATGGCAGGAATGGGCTGGACTCCTGTGGCTAGATCAAGATTTGCTAGCTTATAAGCTTTTACAGAAGTCTTCACCTATATGTGTAGTGCTGCCTTTCATGTTGAGATAGCATCTACATTCTCTGACATGTCCAGAGTTGTGAGTTCCTACATCTGCAACGTAAATGTCTTGGCTTAGGAACAATGAAGGCTAAAATGACTGTCTGCAAACTGAAGTGCTTGGTGACTTAGGCTGAGGTGATATTAGGAAAGAAGGAAAGGCTGTGGTTTCAAGGTTAGAGCCCTGAAGTCTTCACCATGATGAGAATAGGGAAGGAGCCTGTATATGGGCAGCTCTTTCTAGGAACGCTGGAGGCTGGTGTTGTAGCTGGCCCTGAGAAACGTCTGCTGGGGGAGTACACAGCAACTTCATGTTTGAGTTGGTTGGGTTCCTTGTGCAGAGATTAATGTTTTCCTCCACCACTGCAACAAGAAGCCTCTACACTGAGCTTCCTGGCCAGAACCAGCTAGACACTCGAAGAGAGTGGTAGTAGGTGAAGCATGGACGGTACTAGTCAGCTTTGGGAGAAAATTAAAACTTTTGGATGTGGCATTTGATGAGCACCCATGAAAACTGTCTAGATTCAAAGACTCTAAAACTGTAATGCCCTCAGTCACCCCATCCACACTGTCCATCAGTGGGATGCTCCCCAACAGCAGGGACTGACTCACCATCTAGCTTCACACTCCAGGTCATGTGGAAGCCATTGGTCATCAGGTAAAAGTTCTTTATATCCTCAGGCATCATACAGTTATTTTTCTAGAATTATAAAGCAATGGAGTGTGTTAGATGAGGACTGGGCAAAAGGGAATAGGGCTATACCTCAAAGCATGGGGGGCCGTATTTACTATGGTTCAGATACTGAAATACAATGACTGATAATTACCTATAAAACTTCATTGGACAGGTGCTGAGGTCTAAAAGCAGACTCATCAGTTTGACTTTTTTTTCTTTGCCTCACTACATAAAGCAGACTAGTTATCTGCTGTGCCACGATATGTTCTGGTGGCTAGCTGAAAAAGGAGCTCAAAGAGAACAAGCTGAGGAGGAAATAGGAGAATGTGATAAGAGACAAGGTCTGATAATGTTAGAGCAAAACAGACATTGCCATAAACTTCAGATCCATGTGCATATGTTGTTTACAGAAATAAATTACTGGACAAATGATATTTTAAAAGTGAAGAATATATATTTCCAAAGCATTCAAAACAACAAACCTATTCTAATATTTTTGACATTTCTTAGAAAGTTGTGGTTATATAAGTATTTTATATGGATAAGAGATCCTCTAAACTGGTGCTGCAGAGAACAAAGGAACAGCTCAGTATCCTCTTAGGAAGCACAAGGAGCAAACCTTATATACTAAATAATTCACATCTGTGCACAGACCTGACCAGTCTTCTCTAGCCAATTCAAAGCACTGAGTATACAGAAAGATGTGTTTCCTGGGTGCCCTTGCATGTCTTCTAGGTGTGGTTGTAGAGGCAAAGGGGCAACATGTTAGTAACTGTGTCCACACTTGTACTGGTCTCTTCTACAATCTAATGCTGACCACTGTGTATGTCAGGCTTGTTGTAAGTCATCCTGTCACTGAGTCTAAAGTACCCAGTGAATGGGCAAATATTATGTAGCAAGACAATCTGAGTTCACTTCCCAATTCTGTCACTAGCTAAGTGACCTTGAATATGTCACTTAAATTCTGTGTGTCTAGATTCAAGAATAAATTCTAAGATGGAATCTACAAAACACTGGAGGTAGAAAGTGTTTAAGCTTGACAGAGAAAGAGAGGACTAGAAAGTTATTATTGGAGGTCATAATATTTTCAAGTTCTATAGGTGAGAAAAAAGCACTGAGCTGGCGGGTGGTTGTAGATTATTTAATGGACAAGAGCTGTTGTCTTAATGAATCAAGTTTTTAATGTTCTTTAAGAACTACAATACAATTCTCATTAGTTTTCATTTTTTCTCTTGTTACCACCTAGTTACCAACTGCAAAGATATGAAATGTAAAGCATTGGATTCTCAGATTCTTTAGGCTAATTTATTTTCTTCTCAGTAAGTTACACTACTGTGTTTGGAATTTAGAGCTTAATCCTATATGTTCTATTCTCTGTGGTTCCAGAGACAAAAACTATGCATGCAGAAAGCCTCTCTCGACACCCACGAGTCCATGCACAAGAAATCTACAGTTAACAGTGTTCCGACAAGATTCTTTTGTGTCTGTAGCTCCCAAAAGCCGGTATCCACTCAAAGATGTTGATCACTAGTGCCATCTTGTGGTGCAGACAAGGAAAATACTGTCTATCAGTTGGTATTTTTTTCTTTTTTGGTACTGGGGATTGAACTTTGCACTAAGCTATGTCCCCAACCCCTTTTAAGACATGACTTTGCTAAACTGCTCAGGCTTGGGTTGAACTTACAATGCTCGTTGAGATTACGGGTATGTGCTATCATGCCCACTTATTCTTAATGGGGATCCTAGTAGAGAAGGGCTGGTAGATTGCTTGGCATTGTTTTTAGTTAGGCTAAGAATTCCAGTAGTAGTAATATTTTTTGTTATGATATTTTACCCAAGAAATAAGTCTTAGTATTTTATACTAGTGTTTAAAAAAAATTAAAAATTAATAAACAAAAACTCAGTGAAATTATATAATACATTTCAAACACTAATATAAATTGTCAGGTAAACCAAATTGATGAAAAACATCTAAACTGTCCTAATATAAATGACTGATGGGCCCTGGCCTTACTGCTTTTCTGCTAAATGTTTAACTTTTCCGGGTGGGTATTTCAAGGTACTTTAAGAGCTCTAGGAGCTCCTTCACCCTGGCCAGAGACCTAGGTACTATCATTTTAAGTTCTCTCTTTGTTCCCCAGGAGCAATCTACCCATTTTAAGGGCTTCTTTCCACACCAGAGTCTTAGTCTTTCCTTCCTTTGGAGGGGGGCAGATGGAAAGGGAGAAAGAAGAAGACTGGCCGAAAGTGAACAGAAGAGAGGCGTAGCAAGACTGGAGGGAGAATTTGGAAGGTCAAGAAGATAGATCAGTGATGGTCAGTGTTTAAAGTAACAAATGACTATATCTACAACCTATTGTTCTCTCTAGATGTCGTCCAATCGTGATGATTCTGTTACATGGTCCCCATTTTCAATATTTTTTTTCTCCTCCCAAGGAGGCCAACTACAGTAGTTTCTTTAAGCCACTCTATAGAGTCCAGCACAAATCTTGTTATTACTTCATTAGTTTTGGGAGCTGTCAACTTGATTCCTAGAAAACCTTCAGGACAACTGGCTGATCCTCCAAGGAAAAGCTGCCCATTGCCTCCTGCTCACTTCCTCTACTTCTGAACAATTCTATATGCTACTGTTCCCTGCACTTTTAGAGGCCACTTTGTCTTGGAATGGATCGGAGTAACAGACGCAGGATGAAGTCACAAAGGTGTCCGAGGATGGAAATGAATGTTTCGATAGGTTCCTGTCCTTTCCGAGCAGGCTATTTGTGTATCTGTTTGCAACGACAGCCAGAGGAAGGGTTGCCCATGAAACCAGCTAAGGAGGAGCACTAAAACATTCCTGGAAATGTGAAGCAGTAAGACAGCACATCTACCTAAATTCCTTCTGGAGGGGGGCAGTCCGTGGAACTGAAAGAAAATGAGGGCTGTGAAGGCATCGTGTAAGACCCCAGGAGAACTCTCAAAGTCCCTCCAATGATGCAGGGGCAGGGCGCTAGTTTACTGAACCTTTTATAAGAGCTCTGGGCCAGAGCTGAACTGTTTCATACTTAGAGGAGCAGCATGATAGTTTGCCCAAAATCCTTTCTCCACACAACCATCAGTCTCCCTCTAAAATACATCGGGAAAAAACTTACAAATTTTGCCTTTATGTGAGGGTACCATACGCTTTGGTGAAGGAGCACGGTATGTGACAAAGCTAAGCCCAAACAACCTTTAGAATGGGAAGGCCCTTATCCAGCCAACAAGATGTACACGCGAGGGGACTCCGGGGGGAAGCGTTTGTATTTGTATCCCCCTTGTTTTAGAGATTCTGGATGTGGGGGCCTCCGTTTTAGGACTGAGATAGAGGACTGCCTATGCAAAAACAAGTGACTCTGGAGTGATTCTATTTTCTCTCTGACTTGTGTTTTATGTAATTCATCCATCCAACATCTATTAAAAGTCTGTTTTGGAATAAATTCTGTCCCAGATACTAGAAAAAAAAAAGAGGAGTGAGGCGAGGTGCAAAGGAGCCTGTGTCACACATGGTTTACTTATGCAAATCTGTCTTTCTTTTCTTGATTGATAAAACCTTCATTTTGCTGGAGACGGCAATAGGTCTTGCTTTTAAGACCTCAGTCTGCAATTAGTGCTGAACATCAAGTTATAAATACAAGTTCATGGAGGAGGCTTTCAAAAAAATTTCTGCTTTCATGTTAAAAGGCAACAAATAGAGCTCGAGACACGCCTTACTTTTTCTTCCTGTCTTGTGCTTGGAGTCGAATGGCCGCCAGAAAGGAAAATGACAAAACCACAGGAATAATGGTTTAACATTATCAGGGCCCGTGAATCAACTCCAATTGTCTACCTCAAGATTTGTTATGAGAAAAATTAATTCCTATTTGCTTAAGCTATTGTTAATTTAATATTATACTTCTTGAACCAAATTTATTCCTAATTTATATAGAGACAAATGTGTAAGAGATAAGTACAGGGAAGCTACAAGGGCCAAAGAGAATTATGAAGAAGAATCTGAAGAGGGCGGTGCTTCAGAATCCAAAAGAAAAGATTTATGAGCAGGCAAGACAGCTCGGTAGGGTACCCGGCACTCTTTCTTCCACAACAAACAAGAACAACAAAACAGCTCTGAGGTGTTACCACAGAGCAAAGTGAATGTTTACATTAAATCTTATTATAGTGAAAGATACACTGCTGTTAACTTCTCTCAAAGTGCCCAGCACTCCCATTGCTCTGGACAGTTTCCCATCATCTCACCACTTTCTGGAAGTTGTAGTTGTGCTCTCATAGCTGCCTTGATGTTCTAAATCAATTCAAATCATTTACCTTTTATTGTCTTTTTTTTTTTTTTTTTTTGAACCAGAAATCGAACGTGGGACCTTGCGGCTTGCCTGGCAGACACCATGCCGCTGAGCCATACCCTTGGCCCCTCCACTGTCATTTTGACTTTGGGAAAGAGCCAGAAGTTACACGTTGTCAGATCTGGTGAATAAAGGGGATGAGAACACACTGTCATGTCTGTATGAAGCTACTTTTCTATTGGATGCCATTCAATAGCAGCATTTACTGTATTTTTATCATACTTTGCAAAACACTCACAAAACAGGACCTTCATAACTGCCTCAGAAAGTGGCTAGAATCATGGGAAAGTGTTCAAAGTGAGGAGGAATATTTTGAAGGGAATGAATGACAATTTGTCTTTTATTGTAATAATTTTTTAAACACACCATTTTTGTTGATCAGCCCTTATACTTCCCTGCCGTATTTGAGACGTAGCGCTGGAGTCTAGTCTAGTGCAGGTGTGGCAGAGGCATGCCGAACACAGAGATACATCACAGCTTTATCACCTTTTCTCTTCTCTTTTTGAGACAGGATCTCACTGTATAGTTCACGCTGGCCTTGAACTCTCTGCAATCCTGCCTTAGCCTCCTGAGCGCTGGAATTACAGGTGTGCACCACCACACCTGGCTCATCACAGCCTTATAAAGAAGAGAATTAAATATACAACATTTCCACTCTGTCTCTAGATCAATCTTGAATATAGAGGGACTTTGCTAGAGGGCGAAAAGTAATAACCAGGAGGCTTCTGCCAATTCTTACGCCACAGTCACTTGAGGCATTTGTTGCTGGAGAACCCCATGTCCCCGACAGGTCCCAGCCCGATCTAGGAGCTGTCAGGTTACCACATTGCTTCACTGTCTGTGGCCCACAGAAAGAGCCCAGCCCACATGTGCCCTCCCCACCTCAGGCTCCTGTACCCTGGGTCCTGTGAAGCAGCTGCCCAGCTGCCCTCCACAGTTCACCTGACCTTACTCTGAGGGTCAGTCAGGTGGCCCTGTGTCCAGAAAATAGTGGCAGCCCACCCTAAGTAGTTCAGTGTACGGAGGCTATAGGAAGCAGATAGGCAGTTCTTGTTCATGAGTGGCCTGGCTCACTGACGTCCTCCCTAGGAAGCTGCTGGGAAGCTCTATATATCCTGCAGCTGCAAGCAACAACTACGCAGCCTGATCTCAGAAGCTTGGCCCAGTGAGAACCTGAGAAACGGAAGGCCTTGCCAACCCACTTTTGGTCCAGAGAAGCAGCTGAGAAGCTTACCTGGAACAGGTTAGCCCCCAGAACATTCAGAAAATTACCTGTGTAGCTCTTAAAACACTGAAAATTTCTTCATCTGGGCCTGAGGGTAGGCCCTGGTCCCCACGAAGGCCTGAAATACTAGCCCCTGCCCCACTATTGGACATAGCATGCTATACCCACTGGGGTAGCCCCACCCCCATAACCTGAGAAACTGACACATGTTGCATATCTGCACGGTGCCAGCAGCTGCCAGTGATTCTATCCCACCAAAGTGTGATCCCACAACTGAAGCTGAGGTTACTAAGACAGCTGCAGGCCAACTTTGACTACTACTGAAGAAGCAACATGGACTTTGGAACCAAAATCAAGGTGGCATAATTTAACCAATACCTTAGGACGTAACACCAGCAAAAACTCTTGTATTATGAGAGCCACTCTAAAAAACAAACAAACAAACAAAAAACAACAAAAAACTGATAAAAGCAACTGACTTAGCAGGGACACTCAATCAACACAAGGACACAAACATGAAAAAAACAAGGTAACATGATGCCTCCAAAGGAACAAAATGCTCCAGCAACAAATTCAAAAGAAAAAGAAATCACTGAATTGCCTGAGAAAGAATTCAGAAGAATGACTTTTAATGAAATTTAAGTAGATCCCAGGGAATACTGACAATTCAGGGAAGTTAGGAAGACAATTCATGACCTGAATGAAAAATTCAGCAATGAGAGGAAGAACCAAATAGACAGTGTGGCACTAAAGAACTCAATAAATGAAATCTAAAAACATACAGTGGAGAGCCTCAACAACTTAACACAATAGTCAGAAAAAGGACTTCTGAGCTTGAAGGCAGGTTTTTAAAATGATGCAGTCCAAGAAACAAACCAAATGAAAAAGAATGAAGAAACCTTTAAAACTTACAAGACACTATTAAGAGTGCAATTTTTTTTTTTGTTCGAGAAAGAGAAGAAACAGGAAAAGGTATAGAAAATCTATTTAACAATTGATAAACATTTTCCAAATCTTTGGAAAGATACTAATATTCACATTCAGAATGCTCAAAGGAGTTTTTACAGTAAAGCCCCCTTAAAAAAATCCTGATATTTATTATAATCAAACTGTCAGAAGTATAAGGGAAAAACAATTGTGAAAATATCAAGATAGAAGTGGCAAGCGGCACAAAAAGGAATCTCTATCAGACTAACCATAGACTTCTCCACAAAAACATTACAGGTCAAGATAGAAAGTGATGATATATACAAAGTTTTGAAAGAAGAAAATTGCCAACCAAGAATAATTTTCTCTTTTTTAAAAGGGCAAATAAAGTCTTCTCAAGATAAGTAAAGCAGAAAGAGTTTGTTACCACTATACCACCCCTACAATAACTGTTTTAAAAAGTGCTACACTAGAAGTGAAAACAGATAAAACTACAATAGTCAACAGTAGAGCAGATATACACAAAATAAAAAGAATAAAATCCAGTATGTATAAAACCCCACCAAATCCTAAATATCAATGAGGATGAAAAAAGTCTATAAAAAAACAAAAAAATTAACAAAATTATAGACCATTTCTTATCAAAAATAACCCTAAATGCAAAAGGATTGCATATCTCAACTGAAAGATACATATTAAATGGATAAGAAAAATAAAACCAATGATAAGCTGCCTACAAGAAACTCATTTCACCAGCAAAGACATATACAGTCTGAAAATGAGATGGAAAAAGATTTGGTTCCTAAGTGTGCCTCAGAGGTCCATATGTTAAAGGCTTAGTCCAAAGCTTAATATTATTGAGAAGTAGTGAAAACTTAGAGATAGCCCATAGTGACAAGATCTAGATCATTGAAGGTATGCCCCTGAAAGGGATATTGGGATCCCAGCCCCTCCTCTTTCATTCTTTGCTTCTCAACTGCCATGAGGTGAGCCACACTGTTTCTTTCTGCTGCACACACCAGACAAGTCATATTACCTCACCACAGGCCCCAAAGCCATGGGTGAACAGGCCATAGACTGAAGCTTCCAAAGCTATGAGCCAAGATAAATCTTTCCTTATTTGAAGTTGATTTCTTCTACATATTTGTTAACAGTAATTGAAAGCTGACTACCACACCATGCAAACAGAAACAAAAAGCAAGAGTAGCTACTAGGTTAGATAGATAGACTTTAAGTAAAAAACTATCAAAATAGCCAAAGAAGGTTATTATATAATGAAAAAAGGATCAATGCAACAAGAGAAAATAACAATTATAAATGTATGTACATCAAATGCTGGAGCATGCAGTTATTTAAAGTAAACTCAATAGAAAAGGAGGCAAAAGCTCTAAAACAACAGCTAGGGACTTCAAAACACCATCTTCATCAATTGACAATTTATATATTTATATAGACATAGACACAGAAATAGCCACACACACACAAACACACAGATACACAGATAGTCACACACACACACACACACACACACACACACACACACACTGTGGGGAACTGTTGAAGCTGCAGATCAGTCAGATGTGTGGGGCTAAAGCAAAGCAAGTTCAGGAACAGGCAGTGCCTGAGGTGAGCCATGTAAACAAGCTGTTCCTGCTGGGAGACCACAAGGTGCCCCAAGGTGAACTAAGCAATCAAGTTGCTAGGCAGGGGGTAGGTTTTGATTGAAAATAGCCTTCTGAGTGTATAAATAAATGCAATGCAGTAATTGGGAAATTTTTTTCCTACCATCGGGAGAGAGGGCTCCACCTGACCTCAGCTTTTTGTTTTTTGATTCATCTTCATTTTTTCATTCTCTACTGTCTGCCCCTGGGAAGTTAAGAGCTGTGCTAGATATGGTACACGTGCATGCACACACACAGACACAAAACCAACAAAGAAACACCAGATTTAAACTATACTTCAGACCAAATAAACCTAAAAAGATATTTGTGGACCAATTCAACCAATAGCAGAAGAATTCACATTCTTCTTAGTAGAACGGGGAACATTCTACAGGCTAGACCATATGTTAGGCTACAAAACAAATCTCAATAGAGTCAAAGAGAATGAAACCACAGCATATATATTCTCTGACCACAATGAAATATAACTACAAACTAACAAAAAGAACTTTAGAAACTATAGAGATACATGAAAGTAAAACTACATTCCCTTAAACAAACAATGGCTCAGTACACAAATCAGAAGGAAAATTTAAAAATTGCAGGAAGCATCTGAAAACGAAAAACAACATAACCAACCTATGGGATACAATACATGCAGTAAGAGTGAAGTTTACACTAATAAGTGCCTTCAGAAAAAATGGATTACAAAGAAATAACCTAAAAGTGCAACATAAGAAACTACAAAAGAATACAGTAAGCCCAAAATTACCAGGAGAAAAATAATAACAAAGATCAGAGCAGAACCAAGAAAGCAAAACAATAACACAAAAGATCATTGAAACAGTGTTGGTATTTTGAAAAGAAAACTGACAAAACTGTAGCAACTAACCAAGAAAAAGAGAGAAGATTCAGTAAAATCAGTAATGAAAACTGAGACATGGTCATTTGGAGCTATTATGCACAACTACATGCCAGCAAATTAGAAAACATAAAGGAAATGGATACATTTCTAGGCATTTACAAACAAAAAAATAAGACTCAAGGGCACATAAAAAACCTTAGCAGACCCATAGTGAACAATTACACCTAATCAGTAATAGAAAGTCTTCCAAGAAAAGCCTAGGACTAGAAGGCTTTACTGTAGATTTTACCATTCTTTACCAAGAATGTGAATTCTGCTGCTATTGGTTGAATTGGTCCACAAATATCTTTTTAGGTTTATTTGGTCTGAAGGAAAAATTAACACCAAGTTTTCTCAAACTATTCCAAAGTACTGAAATGGAGTGAACTCCTCCAAACTCATCCTACAAAGCCAGGATTACCCTCATACTAAAACCAGACAGGGGCACCACAAAAATTAAAACAACCAATCAATATCTTCGATAAACATATGCTAAAATTCTCAAAAATATTAATAAATCGAATTCAACAGCACATCAAAAAGATTATGATCAAATGGTATTTACACAAGAAATGCAGGCTGCTTCAACACACACAAATCAATGAATACAGTACATTACATAAGCAGAATGCAGGACAAAAGCCTTATGATCTTCTCAATGGATGCAGGCAAAACATCTAATTAAATTCATCTTCCCTTCATGATAAAAACCCTCAAAAAATTAGGTACTTAGCAATTGACCTCTTCATACTGAACAGGAAAAAATTTAAATATTTAAGATCAAGAACAAGATAAGAATGTCTACCTCCATCATTTGTATTCTATCAAGCATTAGGAGTCTTAGAACAAGAAGGCAGAAGGAAGGAAAGAAGGAAGGAAAGAAGGAAGGAGGACAGGCAGGAAGGAAGGAAGTAAGCAAGGAAGGAAGGAACGAAGGAGGGAGGGAGGCAAGAAGGAAGGATGGAAGGAAAAAAGGAAAAAAGAAAGAAAAAGAAGGAAGGAAGGAAGAAAGAAAGAAGAAAGTACAAAAGAAAGAGAACCCAAATAGGAAAGGGTCAAAATAATTCTGCAAATGACAGGATTTGATATACTAAAAAACCTAATGACTCCACCAAAAAAGTTGGAATTTATAAACAAATTCAGTAAGTTGCAATATGTTAAATCATCATATAATAATCAGATTTTTTATACACCAATGATATTGCTGAGAAACAAATCAAGGAACAATTCCATTCATAGATGCTACAGAAATATTTAATGAATTTGATCAAGGAAATGTTCTTGACAATGAAAATCAGAAAATACTGACAAAAGCATTGCAGAAAACAAACACAAAATGGAAGCACAGTTTGTGTACATGCAGTGAAGAATTACCATTGTTAAGCTATTCATACTACACAAAGCAATATATACATTCAACATAATTGCCATGAAACTATCAATGACATTCTTCACAGATATTTTTAAAAATCCCAAAATGTGAATGGAACCACATTAGATTCCACTGCCCAATAGCCAAAACAATCTTTGGCAAAAAGAACAAAATTTGAAGCATTAAAATACATGTCTTCAAAGTATTAAACGAGGCCCTCATAACTCAAACACTCTGGACTGGCATAAAATCAGACACAAAGAACAATGGCACAGAATTCAAAGCCCAGAATCAAATCCATATATTTACCAGTTTTTGACAAAGATGTCAAGAACATACAATGGAAAAAAGACAATATTCTTAATAAAAGCATTTGGAAAAATGGCTATGTACACGCTACAGAATCTATACCCTTATATCTCATCATATTCAAAGATCAACTGAAAATGGATAAATGACTTAAAGGCAACAATCAAAAGTATGAAACTAAGCAGGGCTCTATAGCACATTCCTCTCATCCCAGCTATCTAGAGGCTGAGGCACAAAGACTGCAAATTCGAGGTCAACCTGGCAACTTAACAAGGCTTTGTCTTAAGAGAAAAAAAGTGCTAGGGATGTTGCTCAGTGATAGAGTGCCTTTTACTATAGTAAATTTTAAAGAACCACAAAAATTAACTATATTTTTCAATCACACTAAATATGTCTGAGGATAATGTTCTTTTTACAATCTCACAGTTAGTAAAAAATCTTTCTCTCATTCCTACTCTTTAATTCTTACAGAGGTCTGGTGGTTATTTATCTAGCCCTACAACTGCAGTCTTCTAAGTATCAGACCAAACTGAACAGAAACCCAAGACATTTGCAGTGTTCAAGTGGCAGACTACATTGCAATGACATACACTGCATACTCCAGCCCTGAAAGAAGGTATGGAAAGCAAGTTCTAAATGAATAGACTACAGTGTATGGGCTGGGGATATAGCTCAGTGGAATAAGCGCCTGCCTGGCAAACACAAGGTCCTGAGTTCGATCCCCAGTACCGCCAAAAAAAAAAAAAAAAAAAAAAAAAAGACTACAGTGTAGTAGGTAAAATACAGACTAATGTGTAAAGTCTTGAGAGTTGTAGGAAATATATAGACCAAGACACAAAGAACAGTAAACCTCAGGAATTGCTTCAAGTGAGCAACATAATATATCACAGCCTTAACAGTGCTTCACCCTAGATAAGAATTCTGAAGGCAGTTTTCCTTAAAGGGCTACCTTAGCCCTGTAAATGATCAAGAGAAATGTTTCCAATCACACCTTTTTCTCAATGTTACCTGTAACAATGTCAACCATAGAAGCACCATGAAATAGCTCTGATAAGATTGGCTACTTTAAAAGAGTTCAACATTGATTGATGTGTCTATTTTTATGACAGAACCATGTGTTTGACTATTATAGCTTTGTAAAATACTTTGAAATCCTATACTCTGATGTCTCCAGTTTTGTTCTTTTTAGTCAAGATTTATTTATTTGGCTATTCAGGGTCCATATGAGCTTTAGGATTGTTTTCTACTACTTCTATAAAAAAATCACATGGAAATGTTGAGAGACTGCAGTGAATCTGTAAATTGTTTTGGATGGTATAGATATTTTAATAATGATGTAAAACAAGCCAGACACAGAGACAAACACTCTGTGATCTCATTTATAATATCTACAAAATTCAGGTTACAGAATTAGAGTAGAATGATTACCAGAGGCTAGGGAAAGGGGAGATACTGGTTAATGCATTAGGAGGAGTAAGTTCTGGTATTATATTGCAGAGCATGATGATGAACACAGTTAATAATAATGTGTATTTCAAAATAAAAGATTTTAAATGTCCATATTTGAAGTGAAGAATATACTAATTAGCCTGATTTGATCATTCACCAGTCAAATCCACTTGCATTCCTACAACCACAGAGGTGTTCCCAAAGAGACAATTGACCTTCTTAGTTACCTACTTTAAACTCCTGATGTCCTGCATGTCCTGTTCTTCTCTGCCCTCTCCCTTGCTCCTTCTTTACATTTTTGGAATAAAATAATCCCTCCTACTCTCAAAGCCTTTATACAGACTGAAACCCCTTTCATCTGCATCCCATCTGCCTACTTAACAACCTTTTGCAGCTTCTTTGGGAAAACGTTTTCTCAACCCTCAGACTAGGTCAGGCCTCTGGACAGTTCTCCCTTTACCTTTCATAGTACTCAGTCTAATTTATAATTATGCTTGTAACAATCTACACTGATGTAGATTGTTACTCTGAAGACAGTATGATCAAGTGGTAAGAAATGAGACTTTTAAAAAAATTATCAGTGAATACCCAGGGCTCAATATCAAGCACACTGCTTGGACTATTTTTGGAGATTGTAAGTTTCACCGAATAAATGAATGAAAGGTCAGAGGAAAATTGGGATGCACTAGCGATGGATCTGGTTAGTAGTTGTCTGCACACTTAACCAAGCTCTGCCCAGTATGATGCTTACTAAAGTGTATCTTTTCCTTTCCTTGCTTGATATTTACTTTTTGTTGTATATAACTTAAAATATTCACTGCCTCCATAGGCTTACCAGGGCTTAGGGGAGATACTTCATACGGGGAAATGACACAGAATGAGTATATTTCTGTTGCAAGTTTCTGGTCTAATGTAGTATGAGAGTTCACTTTGCAGAATTTGCATTTCTTTGGATATGTTGGGGTCTCTACTTTGAAGAAAAGAAAAAAGTGGCAAGTCTACAGAGGTGGAGAGTGGCTTAGAGACTGCCCAGATTTGGTGGTGGGGCGGGGGGGGGGGGATTAGGAGATGATGGTTAGTGGATAGTGTGTTGGGATTTGAGACAATAAAAATAACCTAAGTTTGACTATGGTTACAGTTGTACAGTTCTGTTAATGTGCTGGAATCTGTTGACTTTTGCATTCTACTTAAGTCTGTGGATTGTGTGGTATTCAGGTTTTTAATTTAATAAAGTTGCTTTATTTTTAAAAAAGGAAATGAAAAGCAGCTGTGATCTGACATAGGAATAGGTCATCTGCCCTAATTTTTCCTTCTCAGGGTCATTGAGGGCCTTTGTAGAGAGAGGAAGATTCCACACAACAATACTTACTTGTTCCCATGAAGAAATCATATGACGTTCAGCAGGGGCCTTTTCTATGATGGTTACCTCTGTCACACCTGGAGAAGATTCTAGAATAAGAAAAAAAAAAAGCCTGTAGAGTTGCAATCAGCTCACTTACACACAGTCTACACTACAGGTTGACTAACTGTTGATCATGGTGCTAGGACTATCTGATCATTTTTATGAACATTAAATCCCCTGTAATGAAAGCAGGGAACTCGTTGGTCCCTGAAAAGGCACTCAACCCCATAACCTAAGATGATGAAGTCTACTTGGTAGAAAGAATACCAACAAAACACAGTATATTACACTCAATCATTACTCAGTCACTTGTTAAAGAGGATTCTAAATTCCTAGTGATTTCACACTGAATGTCTCAGTGGGCTAAATACACACACTTATGGTGAAAAGAAATAAGGTATAATATCTTATTAAACTTTATAAGACATAAAACTTTGTTTGCTTTTCTCCTAAATAAAACTCATCCTGGACATGACTTTCTATTCTCTGAGGTACAAGATTTAGAAACTAAGCTAACATTATGAAAAATGAATTCTTTCTAGAAATATTCTGAGAATAAAATAAGTCATAGTTCTATACCCTCAAAAGAGAAAAAGATCTCCAAATTACCCAGTTCCTTCTGTTATGGTTGATACATTGTGTCAGCCTGGGGAGTCTAGAGGTTTCACAAAATGGATTCAGCAGGAAGCCAGGGTGCTTACTTTGAACACATCCTGAGCCTGTGGAAGAGGAGGGCATGGACACTGTGTGAGAGCTACACGCTCCCTGGGTGGGGGTAGGCTGTTTACAATGTAAGGGAAGGAAAGAGGTTGCTTGCAGCCGTTCCTCCCTTTTGCTGGTTGTTTTGCTGTGCTCTGCTGCCATGAACAGTTTGCCCTCTGTCATGTGCCACTCTGCCTCAGAACCAGCCAAGTATGGACTGAAACCTCCACAAACTCTAAGCTAAATAAACCTTTCCTTCCTTCATTTTGGGTGTTGGGTATTTTGTCTCAGCAATGAGAGAAAAGTAACCAAGACAGAATCTGGTACCGGGAGTGGGGTCGTTGCTGTGACTATACCTGAACATGTGGTTCAGGAGCCTTTGGAAATTGCTTATGGGAAGAGTTTGGAAAGGTTTGGAGATGTCTGGTCAGAGCTTGGCAGCCCACAAGGCTGATGGAAATCCTGCCGGTAAAGACTGGGTTTGGAAGGTTTCTGTTGGAAAGAAGGACTGTATTGGTTGTTGGACTCCATATGATGTATGTTATGGCTTGGTAGAAAGTTTGTCTGCATTTTGCTCATGTCCAGAGACTTTGCCTAAGACTGAGATTATGGGCGGCAGTGAACTGATTAATCTGGCAAAAGAAATTTCAAGGCAGTCGAATGTTGGGGCAGTGGCATGGCTATTGTTGGGGCTTTTAGCCAGATTTATATTGAAAATTAAGAGCAAAGATCCCAGCAGGATGATTTAAAATGTTGTGAGTCTGGCCGGAAAGGAAGCTCCAGTAAAGCTGTGGATTGCAAAGATAAGGCTGAGGAGATCTCTATTGCTGAGAAGGAACAAGAGCATGGAAAAGATGGCCTGAGGGCATCACAAGCAGCAAGTCTCCACCCTTTGCAGCCTCAAATCTGCAAAGGTGAAAGACCTTGCCTTGAGAAGGAAGCCAGAGTGCCATGTTCTAGAATGGCGGCGGCGGCCACACCAGGTTCCAGAATGGAGGTGGCATAGAGAATTTGCTCCTCAGCATTGGATTCAGTGTGCCCAGTGATCCAGGCACTCGATCCATAAGGCCAAGAGAGAGGAAAGTTTGGCTACTGCTCCAGGTGGCAGCAGACCTTGGCATCATCCACGTGGCCCTGGCTTTAGGTGCAAGGAAAATGCAAGAGTTCTGAGGTTAAAGAGGCTTCCGCCCAGATTTCAGAAGGCCTGAGAGGCCAAACCATGTGCCCTGGAAAGGGCAATATGTAAGGCTGTGAGTGTGAAGCAGAAGGTGCCCTGGAGACCTCAGAAATTTAGAAAAGACAGGACCATGGATCATCTAAGGAAAGCTGCAAAGAAGGAGCAAAGCAAGCATAAGAGAGAAGCTGTGGGAGCTGTAACCACCAGAAGTGCCATAGGGGTGGACTCATGCAAGCTCTTTGGAGCTCACAATGTGTCACAAGTTGCTTCAGATGCTGGATGTGGAATTACAGGACACAATGTTAGCACTGCTGGATTTTGAACTTGCTTTGGTCCCAATGGTCTATATTCCCGTTGGTCCCTTTTGGAATGGTAATGTTTATTTTCTGCCTTTAAATGTTGGAAGTGTTTAATTTTCCTTTGTACAGGGGAAAAATGTTATGGTTCTAATATAAGCATGTCTTTGTATCTGGAAACTGGTTTAAGGAAATGTATTTGATTGCCAAGTTGACAAGGGGTGGAATGTTATGGCTGATACATTGGGTCAACCTGGGGAGTCTAGAGGTTTCACTGAATGGATTCAGCAGGAAGCCAGGGTGCATACTTTGTAAACATCCTGAGCCTGTGGAAGAGGAGGGCATGGACACTGTGTGAGAGCTACATGCCCCCTGGGTGGGGGTAGGCTGTTTACAATGTAAGGGAAGGAAAGAGGCTGCTTGCGGCCATTCCTCCCTTTTGCTGCTTGTTTTGCTGTGCTCTGCTGCCATGAACGTTTGCCCTCTGCCATGTGCCACTCTGCCTCAGAACCAGCCAAGTATGGACTGAAACCTCCACCAACTGTAAGCCAAATAAACCTTTCCTTCTTTCATTTTGGGCGTTAGGTATTTTGTCTCAGCAATGAGAAAAAAGTAACCAAGACACTTTCTTTTTCTGGAATTGTGATTTACCTCCTACTCTGAGGTAAATAAAAAGCCACCTGGAAGTATAAAAGATTCCAATACTTCATCGTAGTTATCTATTCATTCATACTAAAGATTTTGAAGTCCTCAACTTAAGGCATAAAATCTATCATAAAAGTTATTATGGCTTGAATTTTATCTTTCCTACAAAAGTTATGTTGAAGTCCTAACCCCAGGACTTCTGAATATGATCTTAGTTGGAAACAGAGTTGTTGCATATGCAATTAATTTAGATGATGTCATATGGGAGAAGTGCAGATTCCCAGTCCAGTATGATTGGTGCTGTATTTGTACTACAAAGAATACCATGTGAAGAAATACATAGATGGAATATGGCATTGTGAAGATAGAGGGTTGAACTGAAGCACCCTTAAGACAAAATATGCCAAACATTGCTGGCAAACTACCAGGAAAAGGTAAAGGCAGGATCTATCTGCAAATTTTAGAATGAGCAAGGCTCTGCTCACACCTTGCCTTCAGATTTTAGTACTCCAAAACTGTGAAAATAGATTTCTGTTGTTCTAAACCACACTATGTGTTTTTACAGCAGCCCTATGAGACTCATGCAAAGCTTATATACCTTTTCTCTTTATGATATTATGTAAATTATTCCCACTGTTACTCCTCTGGTTTCATACTATGGTTACAGCAAACCTTGAAGAAATTCCAGCCATGAAATTTCTCCCTGCTCTGATACATTCTCAGCATACCACCTAGGCTCCTGCCTATACTTAGGCCTATTTCTTATCTAATGTTGCTTAGATCTCCCTTTGCTCTGGAAGATCGAGGACTTACTATGTTTGCTTCATTTGAGTTTCTTTCATAGTCCAAATGCTATGCTTCAGTAGTGTCAGTTTCTACATTGCATCAATTCCCGCAACTTCTCAAAAACCAAATCTGCACTCATATTCAGTTAAATTGTACCCCATTCCTGATACATATACCCGTATGTGCCAATGTTTCTCTTCATCTACCCCTGTCCTACTCTTAGTTAAGGCTAGCTTCAAGTCCTACCTCCTCCCTGGAGCCATTCCTCTTTATTCCAGCTCACATTGATGTCTGATTTTCGTGATACACCACCCAATCTCATGCAGGGGCTGTGCTACATGTTTGTACTTAATTATATTCTATTTTGAGTTGTATCTTGGTTATTTACCATGAGGCCTAGGTAACTATAGATAAAATTTATTAATTTTAAAAAATCTCTGGAAATATGTCAGACTGCTATACTTTTACATGGTTCATTACTCTACAATTGTGCAGTACCCTTTCTACACAACTGAAGTTTCCTCCAAGTTACTAGAACATTCACATTTTGGTGTTCAGCAATAGAGCAACTAAGAATTCTTGACTCCACCTGATCTGGGTAGTTGTATGACCTATGACCAGAGATGAATCTTCACTTCTCCTTGCCTTCGGTAAGACAGAATACTATCACTTCCCTTGGTAGGATAAGCAGAAGTAAAAGTGCTTTGAAAAAATGAAAAGCGCCACCTAATTACACAAATTGTTTTGTTTTGTCTTCTGTTCAATACCCTTTGTAAGTCATGAGAAGCAAAGTGCTTTTGTGAAAAACACTTCGAGCTTCAAAACATTAGGTCTGCATGAATCTTTGTTATGTCCCTGACTAGGGTAGGATGGAAGATGCTATCTGTCCCCCTTCAAGAGTGGTTGCACTTGACACTGTTCCACTAAAGGCTATACAGTAAATAACTGGATAATACATTTATGTACGTCTGTATATATGTAGTTCTGAGGCTTCAACCCAGGGCCTTGTACATGCACAGAAGTGCTCTACTGTTGAGCTATACTTCCAGCCCTTAATAAATGTTACTGATAAGAACATTGAGGCTGAAAGCTTAAGCCAAAATACCAATTCTCTGACACTCAAGTGCAGGTTTAACTGAGAAGGGGTTATGTGCAAATGTTGCTGTGTGTTCCTTGGCTCAGCTCTTTAGATACTGTTCTATGGAAATGTATTCTAGGTTTTATCAGTCTTAGCAGCTTACTACTTCACGTGCACTAGTATAGAATACAGAATTTTTTGCCAATGACCCAGCTGCTTATATACTGATATTGTCTGGCTATACCCTCAGGGTACTCTGGTATATAAGGTTGCAAGAGGGCATACAAAATTACTCATTCTTTCTGGTAATGTATTCCAAAGTTGGAATTTGGAACTCCTTCCTTCCCCACATGCCTATTCTACTTCTCCAGTGGGAGGTGAAGTCTATTACTCCACCTCCTTTAATTGGAAGTTCGCTTCAAATTCCTACGACCAATAAAATATGGTATACATATTCTGTATGTTTTGGACTTAACCTTCTATAGGACTGGCAATTTCCCCTTTCCTTTGAGTCCCAAGCCATTACATAATAAATCAAAGCTACTCTTCTGTGAGAGGCCATGTTGAGGAGCTCTGAGAACCAAACATGTGACTACAGAGGCCATCACATAATTCTAGTCCCAGCTGCTATTTAACTACAAATAGTTGAGAGACCCAAAATGAGCAGTACCCCAGCTAAACTCAGTTAATCCACAGAACTAGGAGAGTTAGTCAGTTTCAAACTACATTTTGGGGTGTTTACCCTGTAAGAGATAATCAGGACATACTATAGGTCAAAAGTCTGAGTCAGCAACATGTATACTTAACAAAGACCTCATATGTCCTCAGCTTGGGGAAAATACTGGCAAATATTAAAAATCTAAGTATAAAACACTGTCTCAAGAAATTTATTGCTACTTAAGCAAGAAAACACGTAAAAACATGAAAACTTCAAGATAATATATAATTATGTGTTAAACTGGGCGATACTGGCCACAAGGAGCACAATGTTTAAGAACCTACTCTCAGAAAAACTTGGAAAAAAGAATAAGCAGGTGAGGTAGAGGGCAGATAGAGACTGGCTCTTCTTACAAGCAGAATTGCAGTTGACCTCACAGGGTCTGATGTTGCAGTGGTAGCAGTGTTAATTTTCTAATCTCCTAGCTTGTGTTTTACATTAAGCTGCAGGTACTTCCTACTTAACATCTCTTTTATGCAGTAAAGTTCTCATTATACAGTTCGCTTTCCTTGGCTCTCCCAATGATATTGTAGGCTAATGGCCCTTAACGAATCCCCTTCTGCCTTACCTAGCTAAAGTGAATTTCTAAACTTAATCTAAAGTACATTCGATGGCTTGCAAAAAGAATGCTGACGGATACAAGTAGTTTGGGTTTGTGGGTTCAGAAAATGTGACTTGGTAAAATAGGAGAGGTCAGAGGAAATTGTCACATGGCCACAAAGCCAGACAAAAATACTGAGAGGCTTTGGGATGAAAGATATGGTATTATACATTTTTATGAGTCAGAGAAGCAAATATAACTTAAGATATCTTTGTGGCTAGGTAAAACTACTCAAAGGGGAGAATATATTAGTTCTGTATTGTTGAGCAATTACCACAAATTAGAGTTTCAACACCTTTTTAGTAGGCCAGTTATGGAGCTCAAAAGTCTGGCACAGCGTGAATGCTTCCATTCAGGCCACAATCAGCGCTCTATCAGCTTCACACTACTCTCTTATTAGCGGTTCTGTTTTCACTGGAAGCTTGAGGTCATCTTGAAAGCCCATTCCTGTTTTGGACAGATTTTAATTGTTGGGGTTATAGGACTGCAGTCTCCTGTTTCTTACTCGCTGTCAGTTGGGGCACTCTGAGCTTCCAGAGACCACTTGTACAATCATATTTTGGTACTCGACTGCTTTGAAACTCATCAAGTTTGATACCTGACAAATTTTGATGTGATAGTTTTCTCCTAGTATTTGTTCTTTGGTACTGTACTTGAAAGCTAGAAGTTGTCAGTGTTGATTGCCTTGTGACCAGCTATCCTTTCTAGATAAAAAATCTTTTTGGTACTTGTCACTTTTGGTATTTTCTGTGTCTAGAACCAATTACAGCAAGTACCAAGGCACCACTGTATTCCCTGTCATGTGGTCCCACTCATCTTCAGATAAGCAACAGCATAAAAAAATCCTTTTCATGCTTTGAATCTCTTTAATGTCATTTCCTGTTAACAGCATGTTTTACAATATTTGTGAACTTGAGCTTACCTGTATAATATCCCTTTTGCCATTTAACATATCAAAGGTAAAAAATTACATTAGCTTCACAATCCTGGGGTTTAGAGCAAGAATTCTTGTGGAGCAGTTTTGAGAATTTTTTTGTAGTTTTAGTGAGACATAATCTACATACAAAGTTTACCCTTTTATTGAAGTGCACAAGTCAGTGGTATTTAATGTATTCTTGTGTATTGTTACCCCCAAAATATACCTTATTCCTATCAGCGTCACTCCCCACATTCCACTCCCCAGACTCTGGCAATGATTAATCTACATGTGGTATCTATATACTTGCCTACTCTGGACATTTCATATAGATGGGATCATACAAATGGACATAGTTTTGCAACTGTCTTCACTGTTTTCAAATCCCATCCATGTTACAGCACTGTCAATAAGCTCTCCTTTTTATGTGTGAATAATTTTATATTGTATGAATGTATATTTTGCATATCCACTCATCAGATGATGAACATCTGCATTATTCCCACATTTGACTATAATACGGCCAAGAATATTTATGTACAAGCGTTTGTGTGTAAATGTTTTCAATTCTCTAGAAGTGGAATTGATGAGTAAGTGGTAACTGTTTAACCTTTAGAGGACTTACCAAACTCTCAGTGTTGCTGAGCCACTTTATGTTTCTACTAGCATTCTATGATTGGTTCCAATTTCTCTACATCCCTGCCAACATCTATCATGTCTTTTAAAGTCACTCTGGTGTGATTGAAGTGGTATCTTACGAAGATTTTCATCTGTATTTCCCTAATAACTTATAACAATCATGTTTATGTGTGTTTGTCTTTGTATATCTTCATTGGAGAAATATCAACTCAGATCCTTCTAAACTGTATTTATTCTTTATTGCTAAATTACAAGAGTTCTTTATAGATTCCATGTATGAGTCACTTTTCATAGATGATTTACAAATATTTTCTCCTATTTTATTTCTTGATGGTATCCTTCACAGCATTTTAATTTTCCTGAACTATGACTTATTCTTTTGTTGTTTATGCTTTTAGCATCATATCTA
This sequence comes from Dinomys branickii, assembly GCA_004027595.1. Taxonomy (NCBI): domain Eukaryota; kingdom Metazoa; phylum Chordata; class Mammalia; order Rodentia; family Dinomyidae; genus Dinomys; species Dinomys branickii. The sequence continues at coordinate 28,788 of PVLD010000940.1, read as the reverse complement.
AGAACTACTGCCTAATCTAAGCTCACTTAAAAACTAATCTAAGGCTCATATTTTCTTCCAAGAGTTTTACACTACATTTAGGTCTAGTATTTAGAGTTAACTTTTATATATGATTCGAGGTAAGGGTCCATTTCTGTCTTGGTTACTTTTTTCTTATTGCTGAGACAAAATACCCAACACCCAAAATGAAGGAAGGAAAGATTTAGCTTACTGTTGGTGGGGGGTTTCAGTCCATACTTGGCTGGTTCTGAGGCAGAGTGGCACATGGCAGAGGGCAAACGTTCATGGGAGCAGAGCACAGCAAAAAAACCAGCAAAAGGGAGGAATGGCAGCAAGCAGCCTTTGTTTCCCTTACATTGTAAACAGGCTACCCACACCCAGGGGGCGTGTAGCTCTCACACAGTGTCCATGCCCTCCTCTTCCACAGGCTCAGGATGCCTGCAAAACACGCACCCTGGCTTCCTGATGACTCACTCAGCCAAACCTCTGGACTCCCCAAGTTGACACAATGTATCAGTGATAACAATTTCCTTCTTCTATATATGGCTATCCAGTTGTCACTGCACTGTTGAAAAATTATTTTTCAGCATGAAGTAGTCTTGATACTCTTATTAAAAATCAATGGATTTTCCAAGTGATAATTTTTGGCTTTTCAAGCCTATCCCACTGACCTACATTTCTATTGTTATGCCACTGACACTCTAAAGACTACAATAGCACTCAGGTAAATTATTTTATTGTGGCAAAATACACAACATAAAATTCATCATTTTGACCATTTTCAAGTGTACATTTCAGCGGCATCAAGAAATCAGTGTTGTGCAATGTTCTCACTATTCAACTCCTGAAGTTTTTCAACCACCCAAATGCAGTAAATCTTGAAATAGGGAAGGTTTGAGTGAGAGCTGTCCTCTTTTTTCATGATTGTTTTGGCTATTTAAGCACTCTTGTGCTTCCATGTTAACTTTAGAATCATTTCTGCAAAAGAGACAGTTGAGATTCTAGTACTATTTGTAGTACTTAGATTTGTAGGTCAGTTTGGGCAGAAGTTTCACATTTTAATGATGTGAATTCTTCATAGAAATAAGCATTGGATAGTTTCTTATTTATTTTGATCTATAATATATTTTAACAGCTGGGCATGGTGGCACATGCCTGTAATCCCTGTACTCGTGAGGTTGAGGCAGGAGGATCACCTTGAGTTTGAGGCAGCCTTGTTATATTACATGGTGAGTTCAAGGCCAGCATGAACCACATAGAGACCTTGTCTCAAAAACCGAAACAATCATTCATACTAATTTATTTCCATTTTATTCCTTTAGATACTGTTCAATCTGGACTTGTTTTATCATTGTTAATATTTACATTGTTTTCCTCTTGTGTGAATTCCTTTCATATACAAAAGCATATCATTTGTAAGTAGAGATTATCTTTCTTTTACTTTTTCCAACTCATATGTCCCTATTTTACTTTTATAACTGCCCTGGCTAGAACCTTTGATACAATGTTGAATAAAAGTGATGGCAATGAATTCTTTTTAGCGGGGCAGTGGCTAGCAGCTATTCATTTATTTTTTGTTTTGTTTTTATTTCTTATTAGCATGTTTAGAGTACATAATGATTACATTCCTTGTGTGGAGTTGGTAATTGTACATAACACATCTCAATTCTGTTTTGACACCCTTCCCCTCACCCGCTCATCCCATTTGAGAAAGATTGATCTCCTATTTTCTCTCTCTCCATATATGTTTTGTTTTTGTTTTTTGAGACAGGGCCTCACCTCACTCTGTAATTCAGGCTTGCCTTAAACGCACAAATGATTCTCCTGCTTCTGCCTCCTGAGAGCTGGGATTACAGATGTGTGCCACCATACCTGGCATGTATTATCTACTTTTTATTTTGATCTTTATATTTTAGGTTTCTCATATAAGAGAAATCAAGCAATGTTTAAGCTTATGTATGTCTGATTTATTTCACTTAAATTACGGTCACAAGGTACATCCACTTTTATGACTTATTTATCCTTTTTATATGGCAGTGTATAAATACATTTTTTTTATCCATTCCTGGATAGGCTGTTTCCAAGATTTAGCATTATTATGAGTTTGCTGCTTTAAGATGAGTATGCATGTATCACTGTAACAGTGAATTCTTATGCAGAAAAATCAGACATAGTAAGCCCGACACTACAATCCTTCAACAACTTGTTAGGTTGGCCCTTGGTCAGCATCTAGAAAGCTGGCTTTCAGGAAGAGTCCAATCATTCTCTGATAAGAATGGTTCATTGCACCTTGTTAGTGCAAATTATCTGGTTTTTGCTGAATAACTTTTTTTAGGGACTCTGAAATATAGTACATGCTCGGTAAAGGTTTTCTATGTGACTTATTTCCAATAAAAGGTTGTAACCTCTTGACTCAAGTAAGCTTCCTAGATAGACAACATTCCATACAGGTTGTCAAAACATGTTGCTGGATGATTTAAGTTTGTCCCATGTAATCTCTACTTACAAACGACACGCTTTTGTATATGAAAGGAATTCACAAAAGAGGAAAACAATGTAAACATTAACAATGATAAAACAAGTCCAGATTGAACAGTATCTAAAGTTTTACTGTGAAAACTCTGGAAAGCTTGTATCTGGTTTCCTTGACTTTTCCACATGTACCTTTACCTCTACTAATTTTGCTTTTTATCCTTATTGCTGCACAGCCATTGGACCATATCCCAAGTCCTGTATTCCTCGTTCTAAATCATTAAGCCCAGTGTAGTGTTGTACACCTAACACACATTTTGTTGCTATTTTTTTTAAAAAGGCAGAGATTTGTTTGCAGAATTTTAAAAGTACATATGCAAAGAAATATTGTGCTGGCTTCAAGAGGGAGAGAGGCCCCTTATGGCTTCAAGCTGGGTATATATATGGGGGCTTGTGCATGTCCCTAAAACAAGTTATTTAGGAGGTATATTCTAGTGTCTGTCAGGTTTTGCCCATTTGGTGGGTTAAAACATAGTCTATTTACATTTGAAGCTGAGATATGCTATCCTCCTAGGCTGAGGATGGTTGATAAGAGGAAGCCCATTTATAGATGAGGATGAAGGTTGGTAAGAGGGACTGCAATTTACAGGTGAAAATTGCAGGCACAGAGCCTAGTTTATAGGCTCATTGTTTTTAAGGTCCTTAGGAATCTTTCCTAGAAGGGAAAAAAGTTTGAATAACATTTGTTCCAAAGCTGCAGTTTTTATTTAAAGTACATTTGATTATTACAAGTTCTTTGTCTCCTTTTTAATCTACTCTCCTCATTCCCCCTCCCAACTTGGTATCTTATTCTTATGGGCTATAGAAGGGCTGAAGTACTGGTACTTCAGACCAATAGGGGGCCTTGATCATACTAGCCAGGAAAAAAACTCTCTGACTGACCTAGAAGAGACAAAGGAAGATGATTGGGTTGTTAACAGCATGCCATTGAAACTTAAGGCAGAATCTGACATTGTAATAATTTTTGGATGTAGGTCTTTTGAGACACATTTGCAGTTATCAGGAATATATACACAACATTTCATGTTAATAATAGCACACATAAACATCACCTTGACTAAGAGCTAAAGAAGTCAAAATTGTAGTCTTGATGCCTTGCTTATCTCCCGTGGTGGCCAAAGGAAATGTCACTGAACAGGGTCCAAGCAAGTCCCAAAAGTGGAGAGGGTGAATCTTGACTAACCCCATCCATGGGGCAAGTTGTAAGTTTGCTGACTCCCATTACTGAAAAAGAATTCTCAGTACGCATGAGTAAAAGGTATAAAGAGATTTATTAGGCAGAATTTTTAAAGTACGTACTCAAAGAAATAGAGTGCAGGCCTTCAAGAGGGAGAGACCTTTGTCGCTGTTCTGACTGGTGTCATCATGATATTATCTGCTGGCTCTTCACAGATGCCCTCTATAGGATGAGAACATTCTATTTATTTTAATCATTGCAAAAAAATGTTGGATTTTTGTCAGTGCTTTTTCTCCATCTACTGAGAATTGGGTGGCTTTTGTCTTTTAGTCTATTAACATGTTATATTACATTATTGATTTTCAAATATTGAACAAACCACACACTCGTAGGATGAATCACACTTGGTCTTGGACTTATAGAACAGAAGCAAATCTAAAAAGCAACCAAATACATAATTTCAAGTACACTAGTATAAATACTGCCAAGATTAAAATAAAATAGGACAAGAACAGAGTGAGAGGATAGAGATGTTAGACTATATTGTAGGAAGGTGTCTCAGAGGTAATAATAGTTTGATCAGAGATGTGAATGATTTGAGGGAGACACTGTAAAGAAGATAATTCCAAGTGGAGAGACTTGCACACTGCAAAGAGCCTGAAGCAGGAATGTTCTCAGCGTGTTTAATGTTAGTCAGAACAAAAAGATGGCCACCATGGTCAAACTAGTGAAAACAGAAGACAACAGAACATTCAGGGTTGGGTGGGTCATGGTAAAGAAATTTAGATTTTATTATAATTGTGATGGGTAGACATGGAAGCGTGCTTTTCAGCCTGTGCAGACTTGGTTTTCCATCTAACTTTTTAAAAATCTAGTTTCACCTTCTCTGGGTTATGTTCTTTAATTTCTCAAAAATGCCAGTGACTTCCTCTATAATACCTGTGAGCAATGATAAGGTTACTGACCTCTTTTCATGCTGCTGGAGACCTAGTGTTCCGTCTTTTGTATCTTTATAGTCCCAGAGTCTAACATAAACATTTGTTAAAACCAACTAATCTCTTTAGCAGTGCAAGCTTGATTCTTTCTGAGTGGATCTGGTGATGTACCCGGTGGCGCTTGGCAGTCGTTGCCCAGGGAAGTTTCAAGCTCGCTGCCTTGGCTGAGAGCGCCCATTTGAAGACTGGATCTCCCAATTGCCAGGTGCTCACTGTGTGCCCTTTGCAGGTCCTTTCCAGCTTGGGTGGATCCTCAAGTGGGGACGGGAGGAGGGAGAGTTCGGGCTTCCTAGCTTTGGCAGCGAACCCTTCCCCGGCCTAGTCATGCACCAGGCCCCCATGCCCACCCATATTCAAGGTACAGCTCGTACGGTCCACACCGCCATCAGCCTCTCTTCTACTCCACACCCCTTCGTCTGGGCACAATCCCCCTTCGTCCCCACTCACCTAGGATGCGGGTGATGCCAAGGGTCAGCTTTTCCAGATGCGGCTTGTTGCAGCCCAGCGGCGGGGTCAGCGTCTCCTCCATGGCTCGCGTCCCGGCTAGGCGCGCGGCGGGCACAGGGGCGGGGAGCTGGGAGGATGAGACCCGGACCCCGCCTCAGCGCTACGGCCTTCGAGCTCTTGGCATGCCGGGAGCTGTAGTTCACTGCAGTTCCTGTAGTTCCGCCTGAGATCGCGGCGGAACAGGATGGGGGACCCGGGCTGGTCCAGTGGCAGGAGCTCCACCAGGGACACCTTCCCCAGGCCCCGGGCGGGGTACCACACAGCACCTCCGCGACCCTGTCTGTCCTTCGCCCAGACCCGCCCGCCCCGCCTCGGCCGGCTTTGCAAGTGGGGGCGGGCCTCTGCGCGGGACGGCCAATGGGGGCTGAGCATGGAGGCAGGGGCGTGGCGGCCCCGGAGCGAAGCTCCCAGTGGCGGTTGTTTCAATATGGCGGACGTGGCGGGCTCCTCCCGCCCCGACGGCGCGGCGTTCTGGAGCCGGGACTGTATCCTTTGCCTGGCTGGCAGAGGGCGCCGGTGCCCTCCCCGGTGCTGCGAGGGGCGGCGGTCGTGTGGGACTCCCGGTGGACCAAAGCGCGGTGTTGACCCCGGGGGCGGGATCCTGCTGTCCGGCCTCAGACTAGGGCTGGGCTTTCCTCTTGCTTGGGTGGTTTGTTTGTTGTTGTTGTTGTTTTTTGCTTGGGTGTTAAGTATCAGTCTGGAATTCCAGGTGTGGGAACGTTTTTCCCACCCTTTCTTGGCAGTGAACTGGGGAAGGATGGCCTTCAATCGGGCCAAGCATGGTCTGGTAGCATCACTCTGCTGACCCTCGCAGACCTCAGGCTGACCAAGTGTGGAGTGTGCTTGTGGCTGAGGGAGACCGGGTGTTAGCTGGACGAGGCTGTGTGTTAGCTAAGCCGGCGGCCTATTTTTGTCTTGATTTAGAATTGTCCATAGTTGGCTATGTTAGGAGGAAGTCAAGACCTGGTTGGACTTCGAACGTTTATGAGCAATGAAGACCTTGTACTGATGCTTTAAGACAAACGCAGGGTTTGGTTTCACCGAGATGACCTAGTGGTGCATATTACAGAATGGGGTATGAATCTTTGTACTTGCAAATTGTGTTGACTTACCATGTAGAGTGTTGATCACTACCTGCAGGGATTGACATTTTGGGATGGAGAAGTTCTGGGGCTTTCTATTCCTCTCATAGTAGTCCAAATACAATGTCTGCAATGAGATGTGAGATATTTGTTTTATGGTTGTTCTGTGCATGGATTACATATGCTGTTGTCGCCTGAGCGTTCATCCTTGTAATTTAATTCTTTGTTATAAGGGCATCATTTGGAAGAGGGAGTCTTATTGAATGCCCTCGGAGGCTAGTATTTTTGTCTGTTTGCTAGGTTTGGTGATAGCATTGCTATTATGTTTGACAAAATCAGTCCTTGGACATTCTACTTAGCTTCCAGTGAAAGTTACAGAAGTGTATTACCACTTTCTTTTATTGAGTTAACAAGGATTAGAGTGTCATGTGTGCAGAGACTGTTTTTGCAAACTGTGCTGCTACATGTTTAGTGCTACGCACATACTAAACATAATTACCACTTGCTTTTGGTGGGTTGGTGAGAAGCACATGAAATCATGAATATAGATTGTAGATAAAAGCAAACTAGTGCACTGTGTAAATTAAGTATTTTTCCCTTTACCTATCAGTAATGAATGGTATTTACCTATCAGGGATGAAAAGAGAATATGTGCATTGGGGCTGAATTAGGAAGTTGCAAACTTAAGATGAGTTTCCTCATGAAATACTGCTAATGATAGATTCTTAAAAGTTATCAACTTGTAACAACTAATGGTATTGTTCAAATGTAGAATATATGGTTGAGGGGTGTGTGACAATTTGTTGCAGTGAGACCAGATAAGTTAATTAATAAGCATATAGAGTGAATTTGGGCTCTTGATCTTAGCAGTCCTGCCTTTGCTTATTCATGTAGCCATATCATTATATTCCATGAAGAAAACATCTATATTCTCTCTTACTCTAAATTTTAATATCAAATACTTATCTACCTATTGGTAGCAAGAAACTGAAATTATATTAGAAAGTGTGGTAATCATGTTTTAGAGAAATTCATATGCAGGAAAGAAATTGAAGGTTACTAGTACCACTTGCTTCCACTGTCTATTCCATATAATAAGCTATTAATATCCAGCCTTCAGTTTTTTCTTTAAGTTCATAGGGCATCAAAGCAGTGTTAAGGGTAAATGTGTTGCTGAATACTTGCTGAAAAGCATTAATCATTTGGTTTAATCCTGTGCTTTGGATCTTGATTTCTTTTCTGTTACACTGATGATTTCTCAGACCATCCCTAGGGTCCTTATAGTAGAATTTTCAGTGGGAAAAAGCCAGTATGTTCCTATGAGCTGGTATTGTTTTTACACTATTGAAAGAAAAGTTTTTGATAACTCATTTAAAAATTAAGAGAAATGTGATTGAATGATTTCTCAATCATGGAAGTTTCCATCATGAGAGGACAGATCATCTGTGACTAATTGTCATCTTTTTTTACTGTTGTTCTTGTTAATTATGTATATCCAGCACATTATGCTTCAGCAGTGCTATTTTGGGATAGGTTCGTCTTGGTCCCTAACATGTAAAGGCATATTATGGGGCATATTATCATTTCATGGGTTAGATCTTCTAGTAAAATATGCTTCATAGTTGTAAATTGCTTTACTGTTTCATTACAGTTGTTAGTAATATTAGAAGTAGTAACTCTGCTTAAATGCACTTAAGTGGATTATCATTAACAGTATTAGTAACTTGATATTAACAAATATGAACTGCAAGGGATCTGGTCAAAACATTGCCATAATCACTGCCATTGAATTTCCAAATAAAGATAGACACAGACTTTATGTTAATGTAAAAGAATATCCTAGCTCAGAAACTCTTTGCGGTCAATAATAGTTACATACACATAGGTGTTATAGTGGTCAGTACTAAATTTACTTCAGATCCTGAACATCTGGAATAGAGATGCATATTATAGTCTCCATTTCTGTCCTTGGTTTCTAATTACTGCTTCACTTTTGGGCCTTTAGATAGATTGATACCAATATTAAAGATACTTTATAACTTGGTATACTTGTTTTATTGAGGTGTGTGAAATCAAAGTAGAAACAAAGTGGCACAAGGAATACAATAGTATAGCCAATATACATTTGGCATATATTACATCTCTTTTACTTTCTCATAAAATGTACATTTTGGGGGAATTCTGGACAGTAAAGAGATGGGAGATTGATTATATATTATTAGAAAGAAAATGTTGAATGCAAGCACTTTCAAATATTTTTATCTTTATTTTTTATACAAATTGAAGTCACTTTTGAGTTTTTCCTATTTGAAGAGACATTTTGCATGTATGTGGCTAGAGGTAATAAAGTTTGCCTGTATATTTTGAGTGAGATAAAGAAAGAACACTGCCAGTTATTGGGCCATGCTTCATGAAATCAATGTTTCATTCTTTCATAAATGGCTTACTTATGAAGCAGCATTCTTTTATATTTGGGAAAACAAACTTGAACAGAGATAAAAATCATCACCTTTTGGTACTTATGTCCTATGTGATTAGACCAAGAATAAATAAAATACATAGTTATATGTGCTATGGAGAAAAATGAAGCAGGAAAGGGGCATGTGGTAGGGGGTAGTAGAAGAATTGCAGGAGGAGAGTTTTATGATTTTAAGTACTTACATGATTAAGGAAGTGAAGGTCTCAGTCAGGTGACCAGAGCCTTAGAGGTGATGATGGAGAGAGCCATAAAGGTACTGAGAAAGGGCCAGCTGCATAAAAGAAATCACAAAGGCAAAAGTTCTGAGGCAGAGACTTTCATAATTTGTTAACAAATATAAGGAAACCAAGTATCTTAGTTACTTTTCTCAATGCTGGTACAAAATACCTGACACCCAAAGTTAAAGAGGGAGAAGTTTATTTAATTCATGGTTTGTAGAGGTTTCGGTCTGTAATTGGCTGGCTCCAAGGCAGAGTGGCATGGCACAGGGCAACAATTCATGGCAGCAGAAGACAACAAAAACAAGAGCAAGAAAGGGTGTAACAAGCCTCCTTGTGTCCCTTTTATCTTACACAGACTGCTGGGATAAGAGTGCTATCAATCCAATCAATAGAATGATGTAGCAATCACCCAACCTTAATCCCAGCACCCTTAATCCCAGCATTGTACTATGGATCATTTACAAACTCTAGATTCCACTATCTCCAAACACCCACCCCCATGACCACAGGAGACTTTAGGGGAACATTCAGACACAAACTACAACACTAGGAATGAGTGAGGGGAAGAATAATAGAAAGTGAGGTCAGAGAGCTAACAGGATGTAGAGATCAGATTTTGAGCCCTGTGAGTCCTTGTAAGTGCTCTTACGCTTTTAACGTGAGTAAGGTATAAGATAAATTTTTAAATGTTCATTCTAATCAATGTGTGAAGAATGGGCTGTTCAGGGGTTATTCCAAGAAATGAGAGAGCAGTTATGAGGTAATTACAGTAATCTTGACTACAGAAAAAGGTGACTTGGATCAAGGTGAGATGTGTTGGTGAAAAGTGGTTGGGCGGTAGATATGTATATGTGTACTCTGAAAGCCTTGCCAGCAGAATTTTGAGAGTGTAAGATATGAAAGAAACAGAAGTCAAGAATAACTCCATGATTTTGGCCTGGACATCTGGAAGGATGGAACTTTCATTTACTGAGATTAGCACTTCAGTTTTGGACTGATCTTGGACTCAAATTAAGTGTTTGATTTGAGAGGTTTTTTTTTTGTTTTGTTTTGTTTTTTTTTGTGGTACTTGAGATTGCACCTGTGGACCTTCATATTGAGCCACATACCTAATCTTTTTTTGTTTCATTTTGACACAGGGTCTCAATAAATCGCTCAGACTAGGTTTGAATTTTTGATTCTCTTGTTTCAGCATCCCAGGGTGCTGGATTACAGGCATGCACTACCTTACCTGGCAAATTTGAGGTATTTTGTATGTCTAAGTGGCAAGGTCAAGTTTAGGGGATAGGCACAAGCTAAAAATTAATTTGGCAGAAGTCAGTTTGTTGATGGTATTTAAGGACATAGGACTGAAGAAGATCATCAAAAGAATGTATAGATTGAGTATCACAGTTTAAGATTTAAGCCTTGGGGCATTCCAAGATTTATAGTGCAGGAAGAGTCAGGAGACACAGAATAAATTATTAGAAAAGTAGGAGAAAATTCTGAATGCAGTCCGTGGTTGAAAGTAGACAGAAAGATGTTATAAGGAGAGTGGTCATCTATGTCAAGTGCTACTGATAGATCAACTACAGAGAAGCCTGAGGATTGATGGATTAACAGTACAGGATATTATAAGTATGTTAAAAGTAATCCTGAATTGATAGACTCAAAAGGCTTGTTTTGTTTTGTTCTGCTGGCCTTGAACTCACGATGTAGCCTTGAACTCACAGCCATTTTCCCATCTCAGCCCAAGTCCTGAGATTACAGGTGTGTGCCATGATGCTAGGCCCAAAAGCTTGACTGTAGAAAATTCAAGATTGATTGGGAGAACTGGAGCCAGTGAAGAGAAACAAAAGTGGCGCCGTAGTTGGAGGGGAGTGTATAATCAAGAGAGATTTTTTTCATCCTGGAAAAATAAGGTATTACATATTTAGATATGGATGGATCAAGTTAAATAGGAAAAATGATTGGTTCAGGAGAAAGGAGGAAAATATCAGGAACAATATCTATGGGTAAAAAGGTAATTTTTAATGTGAGGATTTGCTTTAGATGCGTGAATGGTTAGTTCAAGTGTAACAAAAAGAGGAAAAGCAGAGTCTATGAGCAATGTTACATATTCAGGCAAAAGCCTGGGAATGACCTTTACAGTTTGTTTTCCTTAGAGAAATAGGAAACAGTTTACTAGCTGAGAGTGAGGTGGGAGAACGTTTAACAGGTTTGAGGAGAAAATAGGAAATAAAGCTATTTTTAAATTGGTGTCCAGTGAATTTAAACCATTTCTGCTCTCACATTAGTTGCTGTCAATTTCTTTGGCATAGTGGTTTCAATTTGTTTACTTGCCTGTGTGTCTCCTTTTCTAAACTCCATCTCTGATGTCTGAGGAAGCTGAAAATTTAGGGAGACAGAGTATGATACTGCAGCTGCTGCAGAGAGAAACTAACTGGCAGCTCGGGCAGTTAGCATTTGATTATTCTTAATAAATATTCTGATGGCATTCTAGGTATTGTTGGTCAGTATTGCCTGGAAAGACTTCATTATTAGGGCTGATACTATGCTAAAGTATATTAACTTTTTGATCACATTATTAAACCTACTCTAGCCTTTTCCAGAAGGCCATAGTTAATAATTGCTTTTGCATAGAAATCTTTGAATACATTTTGTAAAGGAACAGAAAAACTGGAAATTTTCTAGATCCTTTGGTATAGAAAGGAAACTGTCTACATGCTGCTTGTCTGGAGTAAAATAGAAAATTTGGGCATATGTAGATTTAGATATAATTCTGACCATAATTTTGATTCCAGAGAGAAAGCTTTTTATTACTTTGGTTTTCTTTGTGTAGCAATGTTATAATCTTAGTCGTTCTAAATTTCCCCTTTTGAAATTCAAAATGTTTCTTTTTTTCTTAATTTCTTCCACTTTTTTGATAGTAGGACTTTTTGAGATGTTTCATGAATGCAGTGTGGAAGAATAAATACTGCTTTTGTGTTTGCGTGATTGACTTGCCCCTCAGTGGTTTGATCTTCAGAGCTGAAGCTAATCTTAAAATTGGGCATATGGAAGTGTTAGGAGAGGTAATTTGCTTGTTTCTTAATAATGGGAAAACGGGAAAACTTAGCTACTTGTTTACAAAAGGAAAGAAACTGGAAAAGAGAATGTATATAGTAAGATAATCCTGTTCGGATAGTGAATGAAAGTTTTCATGAAACAAGGCTTTCCAAAATTTTTATCAATTCCTTAAAAAGTATTGATTTTGCCATATTTAATTCAATTACCTGTCTTTTGTTTTTAATAGCTATCAATTTCCAGGTCACAAGATGAAGAATTCTAACGTGTATTTAATAGGTACAGCATTTGGAAAATGGTACAATCTTTTATGTTATTTTCCTTTATGTTCCTTTTCATAGTTTCTGATGAAGAACAATCAGTAGTGTATGTTCCAGGTATGACTTTCTGTGTTAAAATTTGGGAAGCTTCCTTTGCTTCTTAACTATTAGAAAACAAAACTTGAGGATAATTTCGTAGGAATAACTGGATATGTAGCAGCCCATCAGAACTTAAAATCATTTTTTCAAAACAAATTTAAAAATTCAAATGTTTAAAAACATTTGACCAGACTTTCAAGGTTTGAAATAGTGACTCATTTTAGGAACTAGCTAGGTTGAGTCAGTTTTTAATGAACTTGTAGGATATTTCATGTATTAAGGGACAGAGATTCTTTTTAAAATGTTCTAAATGAATAATAGTCTAAATTTAACACTTCAAAAGAATGTGTGAAAACTTGATATAGGTATGTGTAAGAAATTATTTAAAGTTTAGTGGTTATTAGCTGAATAGTAAAATGGAATCATTGAAAGCACCCTACTTAGGTGATACTGATTCCCCGTATGTTAAGATATTGATGAAATGTGTTATAATTACTTGGTTTTATTGTGACTTATGAATGTTCACAGCACCTTTTAATAATATTTGAATTGGATTTTTAAAGTATTTCTTTAAAGCGTAATCTTTTCATGATGCATTAAATATTGAGAGTTTTAAAATGGAGTTTATAAAGAAAATTCTTCCCATCAGATTCCTTAAAGTAGAGGCTATCAACAAAGGTTGATAGGGAAAGGTTTAAGAGAATAAGAAGAAACAGTTTTTCTGAAATCTTGTTTAATGAAAACCCATAGGAATTTCTACAGAAGGACACATGAGATCAAGACACAAGTTACTAAATCCAAAAGCTGATGTTAAAGTTAAGACTTCCAAGTTGACTGATGCTTCAATATCTACAACGTCTTTAAAAGGTGCAGGAGATTCAGTAGATGAACAGGTCAGTAATTTATTTAAAAAATTTTATTAGTTCTTATAAGTGCTGACCAATAAGGGTAAAAGAACCTTTAATTATAGGAACTTTAGGTGATCTATAAGCATTCATAAAAGGTAGAGAAACTTCTGAGATTCTTTAATGGTATCAAAAATTAATACAAAATTAAAGAATACTCAAAGATTTTGCTCTAAATATCTGGACATGTTTCAGGCCTTAAAGAAAATGTATTATTTTAATACAGTATGTCTTTAAAGAGATAAATTCTGTGCTATGTGGTGGTAGTAAATCAAATTAATAAGAATTTTTGTAAAATTATGTATTGTTTATGATTTTTGTTCTTGTGAATTTATTGATGGATACACCTTTTTATATAAGACTAATGTTCTTTGAAAAAACTGCCCTGTATCATTACTATTATCATTACTGTGACTTGGAAAATAATATTTTCTTTTTATAGTCAAGTCATGATTTCTCCCTGTCTTTATAATAGTACCTGTGCATTTTTGGTCATTTGTATATCATCTTTCAGACAAGTATGTAGTTGGATTTTTTGTATATATCTAGACTTCTTCCATTTGACATTTTTCTTCTGTCCAAAGGACTTTTGAGCAACTTATTTTAATTTTTATTATATTTTCACCCCTCAACTAAAGTTGAAGACAGGATTTACTACATATGACCTATGGGCCAGTCCTTCTGTTGGTTGTTTTGTAAATACATGAAATTTGTTTGAATCCCAGTTATATCCATTCTTTTAGATATGGTCTATGGCTGCTTTTGTGTTAACAATGACAGAATTGCTATAGAGACTGTATGCCAGCAAGCCAAAAAATTTACCATCAGATACTTTATAGAAAGTTTCACAATTCTTAATTTGTATCCTCAGAAGACACTTCTAAGATCTAGTTTGTTACTAATGATTTATGTTTAGTTGTCTACAAATTTAGGTGAGATTATGGTATCAAGCTTCATCTGTATTTTATCATATATCATTACCCTATTTATGGCTAAATACACATTTTGTTTGTCCATTCATCATCTAATGCATACATTCAAAATAATGCTGCCATAAACATTCATATACTAATTTGTGTGTGAGAATGTTTTTAGTTCTCTTTAAATATAGCTAGAATTGCTGAGTCATGTGGTATTTATGTTTAACTTCAAAAATGCCAAACTGTTTTTCAGAGTGGCTACTCTGTCAGCAATGCGTAGTTTCCAGTTCTCCACATTCTCACCAACATTTGTGTTCACTTTTTTTTTAATTGTAGCCATCCTGATGGGTGTGAAGTGGTGGTTCACTGTGATATTGATTTGTACTTTCCTAATTACTAAAGATGATGAGCATCTTTCTGTGCACTTCTTGGTCATTTGTATGTCATTTTTCAGATAAATATCTAGTTGGATCTTTTGTATATGTCTAGACTTCCATTTGACCTTTTCTTCTGTCTAAAGAAATTTCTTTAATATTACTGTAGTGCTGGTACATAGGGAATTTTTTTTCAGCTTTTATATGCCTAAAATATATTTTCTTTTTATTTTTGAGAGGTAATATTTTCTAGTTATGAATTTCTGAGTTCATAATTGTATATCTTTGAATGCTTAAGTGCTGTTTCTCATCTTCCTGTATTGCATTGTTTGAAAGGTCTACTGTCATCCTTACTTTTACCCCTTCAATTAGTTTTACTCCTGTTCCTGTTCCTGTGTGTGTGTGTGTGTGTGTGTGTGTGTGTGTGTGTAAGTTCTGACTGCTTTTAAAATTTTCTTATCACTCATTTTGACTATAGTATGCCTTGGGGTAGTTTTCTATATACGTATCTCTTTTGGCTGTAGTTTGTTAAACTTTTTGAATCTTTCTGTTTATAGTTTTTGTCTTATTGGGAACTTCTTTTTACTGTTATTTCTTTGAACATTGTTTCTACTCTTTTCATGACCTAAGTTACACAAATATTAGATTGATTGAAGTTACCCAGTGGCTCTGAGATCCTTTTATTTATATTTTTATTTTTTTGTTATCTTTGTATTGTTATTGCTGTATCTCAAATTTATTAATGATATACTTCTATAGTGTCTAACCCACTGCTGATTCTATGCAGTATATTTTTCATATGAAACAATATAGACTTTGTGAGTTCAGTTTGGGTCTTTTATTTTTATATTCCACAACTCCAACATGCTCAACCTTTCTTCTAGCTTCTCAAACATATAGCATATAGTCAGAATAACTTTTAATGTTTTTGTCTACTGAATTTGATCATCGAAGTCATTTTATACATGTTTTTGTTGAATAACATTTTGTTGGATTATTCTTTCCTGATTTTTGTCCACTTAGTTTCTTATTGTTGTTTGGGTACCAACAGACAATGTGAATTTTACCTTTTTTTATTATGGATATTCTTTTATTTCTACAAATAATTCTGAGAGTTGCTTTGGAACAATGTCATTTGGAATTAATTTGCTTCTTCCTACTCTTGATTTTTAAGCTTTTAAAGGTGATGCTTGGGCATTTTTAGAAAGGGCTAAGTCTGTACAACATAGGCAGAACCCCTTGTGAATATTCTTTGGGATGGCCCATTCAATTATAAGACTTCCCACTGTGGCTGGTGGGAACCTGGGCTCTTCTTTATAGCGTCTTAGGTACTAAAATTATTCTCACTGTTCACTTTGGATTTTTTTCCTTGGGTTTGCGTAGTTCCCTCATACACCTATGTGGTTTAATACTCACCTGTTGACTTAAATGGACTCTATATCTCTGAGCTTTTTTCTATATGGCTTTATCCTCTTTTTTACATTCATTGCTCTGCAAATTGTAGAAACTGGCTTTCCTTCCTCTTCTCAGAAAGGTTGCTGAGTTGTATCTGGATTTGTCTACCTTGTTGCTGCAGGTAATTATCTAGGAAAAGTATACGGCTCACCACC
This sequence comes from Dinomys branickii, assembly GCA_004027595.1. NCBI lineage: Eukaryota > Metazoa > Chordata > Mammalia > Rodentia > Dinomyidae > Dinomys > Dinomys branickii. Next base: position 12,582 of record PVLD010000940.1, on the reverse strand, counting down.
ACTTTCAGTGATCACCCTGTGCTTCCTACTCACCAGTGAAAAACGTGTTTCATATATTTTGTCTCATATATTTTATTAGATTTTGAAATAAGTCCCTGTTACTCATTTGGCTAGGAAAACATGTCCTAAGTGTCAAAGGTGTATGCATATTTATTTTTTTTCAAGTGAAATGGTGGTGTGCTGTTTTTGTTTTGTTTTTAATGGAAAGATATAATATCTTATTTTTTTTTCCTGTGGATGATCTTTGTAGCAATTGATGTACAGTATCTAGATTCTTGATTCATTAGTTTTCCTAGTGGTGACTTTAACAGTTCCATGTTAGTTTTCTGGGAAATAAACCCCAAATAAATTAGAAATAGAAAAGATTTAGGGAAGGAACAGCCTGCAGCCATGTTCATTCTGTAAGTCCACAGGCTACTTGTTCTTTTTTTGAAATTGTTATAATAACAAATATAGAATAATACCAGAAGTTTTGTTATTTATATATGTTAGCTATATTGTATATTTTATGTGGGTGCCAAGACAAGTCCTCTTCACTCAGCAGCCCAGGAAAGCCAGAAGGTTGGACATGTCTATAAAGGTAAATGAACAGTAATAGTCAGAGAGGCTTCAGATCTTCAGGTCTGACACCTGTGAGAGAGGAAAAGGAAGCTGGAATAGAGATGCAGTAGTGTGAGATGGTATCTATTATGCTCATCAGGAACCTCAGAGCAAATATTACCTGTGGAAGGTGCCATTTGAAGCAGAAATGGCCCAGTTCTACTGTGTTTACTGTTTCCAGTGATTGCTAGTGGTATGAACATCTGGTAGTTCCTAAAGTTATGCGAGGTGGGAACAGTTACCCAACTACACTCTTTGTAGCAGGTTCCCTCTTTTAGCAGCTGTATTGCTTTACTTTTTACAGCTAAGCCTACAGTTCACCAGGAATTAATGTGTACACATGGTGTTAAATAAGGATCGCTGTTCATATTTCCATATTGATAGTCTATTGGTCCAGTGCCATTCCTTGAGAAGAACCTTTTTCCCTAGTGAACTGTAGTGGTGCCATTGTTGTAAATCAAGTGTCAGTAAAGGGTGGCCTTCCTTTATATCTTCTTTGGTAATTCCTGTCTTGAATTTTATGTTTATCTTTTTCTGTTGTTGTTTTTTATATCAGCTATCAGCAAGATTTTTTCTGCAAAAAAAAAGCCTCTGATAGTAAATGTCCTTTGCAGATTGCAAAATCGATTGCAATCACTCAGCTTTATCCTTGTAGCCTGTAAATATCCATAGGAAACATGTAAATGAATGAGCTTGACTATGTTTAAATTATCTTAGTTACAAAAGGAGTCAGTGGGTCAGATTTGGCTTGTAGCTTCTGAAAGTGCTAGAAAAAATTGCAAATTAGAATCATATGCTCTTGTCAGGGTGTATAACTCGACAGGTATAGTGCTGACAGTAAAAAGGAGTATGTTCTTTTTCCCTCTAACAACCTCTGATCTTAATCTAGTTCTGTCAGCAGAAGTTTGCAGAACGCCAGGTGGCAAAGAAGAAAATAGGTTTCCATACTCTTAGTTTTAGCATCACAAAGCAGAGCATAGATGTATCATTGAACTACAAATGAAAGTCAGCGGCATAACAACCAGTACCTATAGAATTCCATTGTGTAAATATGCTATAGTTTTGCTGTCTTTAGGTGATAGACATTTGTGTTGAGGTTTCTGATGTTAAACACAATGGTTGCTCACCTGTGCTTCATCCTTCACTCAGTGCACCACTACTGAAATGTCTTCTCTGGAGTTACTAGCAATGTCTTTTATGACTAAATCCAATGCCTCCTTTCTCTAGTCTGACTTTTTTTATCACTCACAGTCTTCTTCTCATTTATTCTTTTGCAATATTACATGCTTCTGAGTCTCTTGACTTTTTAAATACAAATGTGAAATAAAATAAAATAAAAATTTAAATCAAATACAAATTTTCCTAGATTTCTACCTGATTTAGAAAACAACAAAAAATCTAGTATTTCCCTTGAGAGACAAACCTACCTTTCCAGTTTCTATCTAGACAGTTTCACATGTCTGTGGCTTTTACTATTTCCAGAATTCATTTCAGTGGTTGTGGTTTATTCTTTGTTACCCAAAATAATTGGAGGGACTTTGGTAGCTGGTTAAATGCCAAGAATCATTGTTCCTTCTTTTTACATATTACCTATAGTTCCCTGGTGACTCCTTCAGTTTTGTGGCTTTAAAGACCTTGTGAAGTACTGAGGAGAATGTTTGTAACACAAAAGATAGGACAGTGTGGATAATATAGTATTTAAGAGCACAAACTATGGAGTCTGTGTTTGGGTCTTGATTCAGTTGAGCTGCTATATCCATGGGCAAGATTATCATCAGTATAGGAGTAATACCTACCTAGTAGCATTGCTGTGGTAGTGAAACAATGATAAATAAAAAGTAGAAAGACTATTCTTGGCATGTAGTAACCAGTAGATATAAATGTTAGGTATTATAATTATTAGTCATTGATCTAGCACCATTTGGAATGAACTTTAGGATAATATGACTGCTTGGTAACTGATGTGTCTTCTACCAACCCTAGTGTACCCTTAAATAGGGTAGAGGCTGAAGTTTAAGAAAGATTCTCAATATTTTCCATTAGAGACTTGTTCCTTTAATATTCCACAAGGGAAAGTTAATTCCCTATATTCTGTAGTATTTTCTCAGTAACAGTTTTGGCTTCTAAGTATTTTTTGTCTGTATGTTTTTCTTTCCTTTTTAAAATTCCTTTTTCTATGGCCCTGAATCAAGGCCAGCAGTTTTCTGTAGCTGTTGGTTTCAAGCAGGAGCCTAAAGTGTTATCTTTCTATGGTCTGTTTGCCATTTCAGAACTTTAGAAATGTAATGGTCAATTCACTAGGAAGTAACACATAACTAAAATTTTATGGGGGGACTTCAAGATGGCGACTGGGTAGGCAGCAGAAAGAGAACCTCTCGGAAGAATGCCACTCAGACAAAGGAATATAGGAATATAGCAACATGTGAAGGACAGAAGGGAAAGAGGTGGGTATCCTGAACTCGGGAAGGACCTGAAATGGGAATTGAAGCCCTCGGAAAGACTAAGCAAAACCTCTGCTGGAGGAAAGGATCGGAGATCCCCCTGGCGTAGTTGGGGAGGGGGGCGAGAGGAGAAGGAGGAAGTCACTGCTCCAAGCACACCCATGGCCCTGCGCCCTCATTCTGGCATTCACAGCTTCAGCTTTGGAGGCCTACACTCACGGAAGCCTCCTGACTCGGCCAGGGGAGAGCAGAGTTCCGAGAGCTGGTCCAGGGCTGGAGAGAGGCAGGCACATCCAGCAAAGGAGGCAATGGCAGTTGGGAGCAGTTGTGGAACCCAGTGTGAGAATGAGAGGTTGTGACAGCCACTGGGGAAGAGTCCCCACCCTGCGGCAGCCTTCCTAATCAGCACCTGGAGAGAATCAATGCAACTAGTACACAGCCCACCACGCCTGGCTCTGCACCTGCCTTGAGGCAGTGGTCCCCTGCCTCTCTGCTGGATGAGCAGTTACTGGCGGAGAGCAGCAGGGAACCTCAGCGGTGAGCTGCGGCGGCTCCCAGGGATCCGGCCGAGGAGCAGACGGGGGCTCCAGCACCACAATGGGAGGGAGATGCAGATGGAGGTGGATTGCGTGGCTCCACGCCCTTCTCACTCCAACATCAGGCAGGAAGCACGAGCTGGGTTGCCGGAACTCAGCTCCCACCCTGAGCTCTCTCTGGGAGCACCTCTCGGCGGCTTGAGCAAGGACCGCCTGTTCCTGGCAACAATGGGACAAATCCACGGTCTTCAGGACTCAACCCAGACTATTAATGTGAGCACCAAGAAGGTCTCCTTACAGCTTGCACATATGAACCTTGCGTGAACCCATAGCAACAAATTAGATGAAAAGCAGCAGACTGGGAGTCTGAAAAACAGCGACATACTCTATACAGCAGACCCAAGAAAATTCTCCAACTATCTTCTAGAACTAATCTTTAAACTCAGTTCATACCCTGAACTAACACAGTGAGAACGGGCCGGGGAGATATCAAGCCCTTATACCAAGCATCGTAAGTTCATCCAATGCCCAGCTTCAAGGGGTGGGGAACGGTAATACTGGAGATCAGGAGGAGGGAGGAGGAGAAGAAAGGGCCTCTGGCATCGAGGCAATGGGACAGAGCCGAATGGGTCACCGAGGGCACCCCGATGGGGGTGTGTGCCCTGTGGCTGCTCCACTGTGGGCCCCACGGCTGCTCTGCTGTGGGCCCCGCGGCTGCTCCGCTGAGGGCCCCGCGGCTGAGGGTGCCCCACGGACTGGACCTGCCCCCACCCATAGCATGGCAATGGGGCGGAGCCGGGTGGTCCGCTGTGAGCATAGGTGCTTTTCCACCTCCGGCCATGGCAGTTTGTATACACCCATGTATGGTATAGTATAGTCTGAGGTAGCTATATCTCTTTCCAAGGTGAGAGTCCAGGGGTATAGATAATCACAGATACAGTTATTATCACGGGGAAGATGACTGATTGAGTGGTAGTGCAACGGAGATGAGGGAGGAGAAAATTGAATGATCAAATGGGCCATCATCTGTGTAACTGAGTAACATGTGAAGGTAACATTATGTAGGACAGTATCCAGAGTGAATTCCCTTCTATGTTCTCTATAATTTGTATTTCCTCAATCTTTTTTGTATTAACAGAAGTGAAGATAACTTTATGTTATGCAGCATCCAGTGCTGACTCCCTACTATCTTCTCTATAATTTGGTATTTCATATAATGTTTGTGTGTTAACTAGTGTGAAGATGACATTATGTAAAACAGCATCCAGTGCTTAAAAAAAATTTAAAAAATGAAAAAATAAAATAAAATAAAATTCCTTTTTCTGTATGATTTTCTCTGTAAATTCCATATATTTTCTGGTTCACAATCAGTTCCTTAGCCTATTTTGAGTTCACAATAGGTTTAAGTGAAACAAGTCATACACCACCAGATAAAAGATATCTAAAATATTTCACTTTCTATTTTTATTTTAATAGGCATCTCAAAAAAATTTAAACACTGTTTTTAGAAAAAAATAACCACAACATTTTTTGTTGTTGTTGTTGTTTTAGAATATCTGCAAGGAGGAAATGAAGAGTGCATCATTGAAGGATTTATGTCTTGAAGACAAAAGACGCATTGCAAACTTAATTAGAGAGCTGGCCAGGTAAGACAACATCTTATATGAAATCCATTATAAGAGAGACAACTCTTTGATAACAAAAATTGCTGATGTTTTGATGTCATTATGTTACTGATCCATAGGAGAAAAGACTTAGAAAAAAAGACATTTCATGTTCCTCTTAAAAAACACTCCCTCCTCAAGTGCTCACCCCCTATAACCTCACTTACTTCCACTCGGTCCTGTCTTGTAAAGGGTTTACCACTTGCGTGGTGGGCTGGGCCAAGCCTTTCCAATGGAAAAGCCATCGGAACTATGCAAATATACTGTTTGCTCTGAAACTATTGCTCACTATGGTAAGCATTTATCTGAGAAACTTATCTGGAACAACTATTACAGTAATGTTTAATGGTCAGTTTATAGTTCTGATATTGTTTTATATTTGTTAATTAGAATTCTTGGTTAAGGAGCTGTCTTTTTTTTTCTGATCTGTTCATCTCCATATTTATTTTCATCAACATCAGACTTACGGACATTTGTTTTATTCTAATCCAGGACTCATAGAAACAAAATTAAGTAACCATATGATACTCATTAAAATAACTTTTATTTTGAATGACACAGAACCATGTATCCTTTACCCAATTTCCACTAATCATTTAACTAACTACATAATAACATTACAACAGGGAAATTAATATTGACAGAATTCACAGTCATCTACAGATTTCACCAATTTTACACATACTTATTGTATATGTATTTAGTTCTATGCAATTTTGTCACGTGTGGATTTGACCATGTGTGGATCTGTGTATTATCACTGAATTTGGAACCTTGCAGCTGCTAGGTCCATACCCTACTACTTGTCTACATCCTCAGTTATTTCCCCACTTTGTTTTTTATGTTGTATTTTAAGACAGGCTCTTGCAAAGTTGGCCATCCCAGCCTTGAACTGGAAGTCCTCCTGTTCAGTGTTCCAAGTAGTTGGTATTAAGGGCATGCACTACCATGGCTGCCATCCAGTTTTTGACAGTTACAAATGAAGTATCTATGAACATTCATGTACAGGTTTTTGTATGAATGTAACATTATTATTTCTTCTGGATGTTGTGTCACAAGTAGATGTTTAGCTTTGCAAGAAACTCCTGAAGTACTTTCCTGAGTGGTACTACAATTTTATATTCTCACCAGCAATGCAGTAGTGACCCGTATTCTCTGCATTTAACAAATTTGTTATAATTAATTTTTATTTTAGAAATTCTTATAGCTCTATAGTGATACCTCATGTTCATTTTAATTTGAATTTTTCTAATAGCTAATGATGTTGAATTTTATTTCATGTACCTATTTCCATCTGTGTTTTCTTCGGTAAAGTTGCTGTTCATTCTATTTGTCCATTTCTTATTGGAATATTTGGTTTTTTATTGCTGAGATTTTAGAATTCTTTGTATATATGTTCTAGATATAAATCTTTTGTCGGATATATAGTGTTTATAGTTGCTTTTTTCTACTTTATAGTTTGTCTCTTCATTCTCTTCATAGAGCACATTTTTCAGTAGATCAGTGTTTAATTTTTTTCCTTTTAAATTCATGATCCATATTTGGTTAATTTTTATATTGTGTGATATATAAGTTGGACTTTTGTTTCTGTTTTGTTTTTTTGCCTATTGAAGTGCTTTTGCTCTAGCATCACTGAAATTTTTCATGCACTCATGTCAGAAGTCAATGAGGGCATATTTGGATGGGTCTTTTTCTGGGTTTATTTCTTTGCATTGATCTGTGTATCTGTTCTTCCAACTATCTTGATTATTATGTAGATAAAGTGTAATAAGCCTTTATGCTGAGAGGAGTAGCTTCTCCTACTTCATGTTCTTTTTCAAAAATTTTTTAGCTCTTCTAGTGTTAGTTCTTTCCATAATTTTGGCTTAGCTTGCCAATGTCTACAAAAAACTGCTGAATATTACATCAAGCTGTAGATGGATTTTAAGAAGAATTAAAATTTTTACTATATTATATTTTCTAATCCATAAATATGGTGTGTCACTCCAGTCATTTAGGTCTTTGATTTCGTTATGTAGCTGTAATTTTTAGAATGCAGAATCTATGTGTTTTCTTCCTTACCTATCTAAATATTTAACTTTCTTTGGAGCAGTTATAAAAAGTATTATACTTTTAATTTTTATTTTTATGTATTTGTTAATAGTATGTAGAAATATGATTGAATTCTGTGTGTTGATCTTGACTCCTGAAACCTTGGACGAATTCACTCATTAGGTTTAGGAGTTTTGCTGTTGACTTTTTCTTTTTCTTTTTTCTTTTTTTACTACTGGGAGTTAAACCCAGGGCCTCACACATGTGAGGCAAGTGCTCTGCCACTGAGCTATACTCTAGCCTGCTCCCATCCTTTTCCTTATTTGTACAGTCTACATTTGTAGTACATAATACTTACATTCCTTGTGGAGAGTTGGTACATGTACGTAATACATCTTAATTCCTTTTCTTCATCCCCTTTTCCTTTCCTTCCCTTCTGCATCCATTTCTGGATCCTTGAAAGAAATTTTATAGTGTATCACTAAGCTGTCTAGGGTGAATTCACACTTGTGATTCTTCTGCTTCTGTTTTTTGCAGCTGCTTTACCAGGTTAAGAAATTGTCTTTGTATTCTTTGGTTTAAGAAACAGGGTCATGTGTTGCCCAGGCTTGCCCTAAACTCTTGGCCTCGAGCTAAACTGTTCCCTCAGACTCCATGGTGTTACAGGCACACACTACTGTCCCCAACTCTTCCTAGTTTTTATTACATGCTGGAGTTTGTTAAATGCTTTTTTGTGTAAGTTGATACTTCCTCTTTAGTCTATGATATTATGGATAATACTGATTTTTTTGGTACTGTGAATCAAACTCAGGACCTTGCACTTGGCAGGCAGGCACTGTGCTGCTGAGCTATAATCCCGGCACTGATGGATGTTTTGACTGTTGAACAAGATGTAAATACTTGTAATAAATCACATTAGCTATGATTGTTTTATACATTGTAGAATTTAACTTGCCATTACACTTTAGGAATTTTTACATCAAAGTTTATGATAGGCGTTGGTCTGCAGTTTTCTTTTTTGTACTATTTTAGTCTGGTTTTGGTATCCTGGTAATTCTAGCCTCATAAAATGAGTCAGGAATTGTTCTGTCCTTTTCTATATTCTGGAAGCAATTGTGGAGAACTGGTGTTAATTCATATTTCAGTAGTTGTTAGTAGTCTCAAGTGAAACTGTCTAGACCTTGAGATTTCTTTTTGAAGAATTTTTAAATCTTCAATTTATTTAATGGCTGTAAGATTCGTATCTATTTTATCTTGATTGAGCTCTGGGAGTTTGTGACTTTTTGAGAATTATTTATTTTTTCTAATTTGTTGAATTTATGAAGATAAAATTGGTAATAGTATTCCCTTACTATATTGTTAATGATGATAGGATCTATAGTACTTTCTTTGTGACTTTAATGATTTATGTTTTCTCTGTTTTGTCAATCTTGCTGGCTTTCTCATTTATAGATTTTTTTGCCCAAAGAACCAGTTTTTTGGTTCATTGACTTTTCTGTATTTTTTGACTTTTCTGTTTTATTCATTTTTTCCTGTTATTTCCTTCCTTCTCACTCTGGATTTTTCTTTTTTCTAATCTCTTAGGTGGAAATTTAGATACCATTCTTCTGCTAATGTAAACATTTAGTATTGTTAATGTGCTTCTTAAGCATTCTTTCACTGTACCCCACATAATTTTGTTGTTTTTATTTTCATTCATTTCTGTATACTTTTAAAAATTCCCTTTGCTACTTCTTCTTTGATCTAAAAATGGGTTATTTAGAACTGTTTAAATTTTTAAGTGTTTGAAAGTTTTCTTTCTATTAGTGACTTCTGATGTGGCTCTGTAATAATGAGAGCAGTGAAAAATTTTTTGAGATTTGTTTCATGGTCTAGGATATGGCTGATCCTGGTAAATGTCCATAAATGCTTGATAAAAAGGTTTCTAATTGTATCTCTGTTAGCTGAAATTGAGAATTTTCTTTAAATTTTTAAAAAGTTGTCCTGTATGCAACTAATTCTCCCTCATGGCTTCAACCCCCTCTGCTGCACAGAAGCCGTTCTAATCCTGCTGACATTCTGAATCCCCATTGCATTCCTTCTATCTCCCTCCCATGGATGCCCTCACCTTCTTGCTTATCTTCTAGCACACCAGTCCAGGCTTCGTTGTGCCCAAATGCCCTCCTCACTCCCCTCAGATTCTCAGTTTGCATGGTGAACTGTTCTCACTAGTTGACATTCTCTTCTTTCTGCTTATGCTTTGATATCCTGTGCTCAGCCAACTCTTGATGGTTATGTCCGCCTTACCCACCGCTGGCTCTGATTTCTTATGTTGATCCTCTCTTATGTAGATGCACTCCTTAGTCACCTCAGGTTCTCATTCTACACAATCCTGACCTTGAGAGTAGTTCTGCTCTGTATTCCTATCCACAGGATTGCCCTGAGTGCCTGTCTTCTTCAACTCTGGGATCTGATACTGTACCTCGTTAACTTTTACAATTTTTTTTTAATTTTTGATTTTAATGTAATGCAAGTAGATACTAATAAAGAAAATATGAAAAACTCTCCTATGAAAAATACAAAAAATTTCATAACAAAATAATTACAGAGTAACAGTGGTTAATACACCATGTATTATAACATTAAAAGAATGGCCAGAATGTTACTTGGTGAACATATGGATCTTCACCATTTATTAGTTACACTTTGCCGGCATTGCCCACCAACCCTGCAAAGCTTCCCTCCCACTGTTCATGGTCTCTGAATCTCTGTACTAGGTCACCAACATCTCCTTGAAGGGATACACACCTCATTCTACTTAGGCTTTAGCATACCACATGGGTGCTTTTCTTACCTTGCTTGCTTAGGTTTTGACATCTGTTCCTGTACTGCCGTGTGTGTGGCCGTCCTGAATTTGCTTGACAGTCTTGGCAATCCCTCCGTGCAGATGCCATCACTTTCCCACTCAGATTCTGACTCTGGCCCATGTCATCGTTTTAGATGTTAGTGTTCAAGAAGAAAAGGCAAAGTGAAAAATGAAGGACATGAAAGCTAAACTTTCGTTTTGAAGAGAAAAATATGTCCTTTGGTAAAGGACATTTAGATTATTTCCATATTCATAAATAGCACAGTTTTATATTCATATACTTCGCTTTCCAAATCGTAGTCAGTAACTGCTTCTTTTGTGTTAGGCCTGCTTTACTTCATGTATCAGTTTTTTTTAAATCAGTAGACTTCTTATGAGTAAATAGAGAATAAGGATAAATTATTAATAGAAAATGGTTAGGAGGATGAAGTTTTAAAAGTTGTCTTAATTATTATCTTTTCAGAAAAAATTAGTCATGAAAAATGCCTTGGTGGTGTTAAAGGTCAAACCAAATGGGAAAAAGTATCAGAAGATTTAGAAAACTTAGGCATTCTGTGACATATTTAAGTATAGCATACTTAAAGAATTTTAGCCGTTATGCAAATCCACTGGCATTGTTTCAGGGGAGAAGTCACTGAGTCTGCTCGCACCCACCACTGGCCATTGACAAGCATATTTTCAAAAAGATATAATATTCAGGAGCTCTCAGCACAGTATATAAAACAAGTAACAGATTTTTCAATTACGTGATGACATGCACTACAAAGGCAAAGAGCCAACTATAGCTTCTTAATGATACCTTTGGGGTTTAAAGCATCCTTACAAGAGCAAGATGTTTATAAAAACAATCTTGACTTCTATAATGTTAGGTGGAAAAACTGAATGTATCCCAGTGCTAAATGGTGTACCTGTATCTTTGAGGGATTAACTGAGGCCCTATATATGAGATTCATGAGATTCATTTTACTGAATATCTTTATTTATTTATTTTTAGTTTAGTTAAGCTTGTTGGTACATTTTAAACTTTTTTTTTTTTTTTTTTTGCTGTACTGGGGATCGAACTCAGCACCCTGCACTTGCTAGGCAAGCGCTTATTCTTTTTTTTTTATTTTTTTTATTTTAAGAACATAAAAGTACAAAAACATATTGACAAACAGACACCAATTATCATAAAAAATAGTACAATCACAACTAATCTATAGACAAGGTGATATGGTCTCATCAGTGGCTATTGCTTTATCCATTGATATCTTTCAATTGTAAATGTATGAACCCATATACAGACATGCAAATTTAGTCAGACAATTAATCCTCTCAACAACAGAAAAAACACAAAAACCAAAAATCCAAAGACAAGAAACAAAACAGGCAAACAACAACAACAGCAACAACAACAACAACAACAAAACACCAATAGTTGCTGCTTTACATATTGATAACTTCGAAGTGTGTGTTCAGGATAACACATACAGACATACAAGATTGATCAAATAACCCGTCATCGATTATTGCTTAGCATTAAGTGATATAATACAATAGTAGAACCATGTTAGCCCTCCTGCATATATGTATATTCATATATATATACATACATTTTTGTCTTTTTCTTTTCTCCTTTCCTTTGTCCCATCTGTTCTTTGTTTTCGAACAGATTTCCTACATGTCTCTTAGTTTATATTCCCACCCTCGGGTCCTTACACCAGTGATACAATACGTTGCCTGCACATGTATCGCTGATTTATTTCACTTATGAGTATGGACTCCAGTTTTGTCCACTTGCCTACAAAGTCCCCAAAACTGTCTTTCTTTATAGCTGAATAATATTCCATTATATAAAAATGCCACAATTTTTTAATCCAGTCATCTGTGGATGGGCACTTGGGTTGCTTCCACATTTTAGCTATTACAAATTGCGCTGCTGTAAACATGGGTGCACATATATCAGAGTGATATGATGTTTTCAGATCTTCTGGGAAAATACGCAGAAGAGGAATACCTGGTTTAAATGGAACCTCTAGACCTAGTTTGCGGAGAAATCTCCAAACGGCTCTCCACAGTAGTTGCACCAGTCTGCATTCCCACCAGCAGTGCAATACAGTCCCTATTTCTCCACAGCCTCGCCAGCATCTGTTATTGGATGACTTTTTCATACTGGCCAGTCTTACTGGGGTGAGATGAAATCTCGATGTTGTTTTTATTTGCATTTCTCGAATGACTAAGGATGTGGAAAATTTTCTCATATATTTATTTGCCATTTGTATTTCTTTGAGAAATGTGTATTCATCTCAGATGCCCATTTCTGGATTGGGTCTTTGAATTTGGACAGGTACATGTTTTTTAATTCTTTGTATGTTCTAGATAGAAGACCTTTGTCTGAGGGACAGCCAGCTAGGATTTTTTCCCAATTTGTGGGTTTTCTTTTTACTTTGCTGGTGATTTCTTTAGATGTACAAAAACTTTTCAGT
>PVLD010000939.1:14410-233134 GCA_004027595.1 Dinomys branickii | reverse complement strand
TTTCGGATGCAATCGTTTCATATCTTGAAGTTATGAGGCTTCCTGATTCCCTTGTTTCTTCCTCTTCAAAACTTGTTCTGGGTGGGGTTGAGTTTTGAGACTGCGTTTTGCCCCTCTGTTTTCCCATTTTTGGGTATCAGATTCAAGATGTGGAGCAGTTATTGGAGTACCTGCAAGCATGAAGGTTCCAAGGTGCCAGCCTATCCTTTGGGGCTTTCTGCGCGGCTCGCCCGATGCGCACGGAATGTGAGACCGCTGGGCGTTGCCGCCGCCAGAGAGCCGATCTCTGTCGGGAGTCGCCGGAGAGCTGCGCCGGGTCGGGGGGGCGGGAGGGATCGAGCAGTCCGTATTCTCGGGGCGCCAGGACCCAGCAAATCCCTCTGTCCACTTCCGGCGGCGCTTGGGACCCCTCGCGCGGCTCGCCCGAAACGCGCGAAACGTGGGATTGCCGGGCGTCTCCGCCGCTAACAAGGCGATCTCTGTCGGGAGTCGCCGTGGGGCTGCGCCGACTCGGGAGGCGGGAGGGATCGAGGGGTCCACGCTCTCAGGGTGCTAGGACCCAGCAAATCCCTCTCTCCTCTTCCCGCGGCTTTTGGGGCCCTCCGCGCGGCTCGCCCGACACGCGCGAAACGTGGGACCGCCGGGCGTCTCTGCTGCCACCAAGCCGATCTCTGTCGGGAGTCACCGGGGGGCTGTGCCGGCTCGGGAGGCGGGAGGAATCGAGGCGTCCGTGCTCTCAGGGCGCTAGGGCCAAGCAAATTTTTCCGCTCCCGGCGGCGTTTGGGGCCCTCCTCGCGGCTCGCCCGACACACGCGAAACGTGGGATTGCCGGGCGTCTCCGCCGCTAGCAAGCCGATCTCTGTCGGGAGTCGCCTGGGGTTGCACCGGTTCGGGAGGCGGGAGGGCCCGAGGCGGCCGCGCTCCCACTGCGCCTGGACCGATCCCCGCTTCTTCCCCGCGGGGATCGTCCCCGGCTCCCAGCGTCTGGGGCTTTCCCACGTCTCGCCCCGGCAGCCTGGTCCACCCTACCACATCTCCCCCGGCATCTCAGAGAAATACGCCCAGTTTAAACTTCCCAGCCGAGGTTCCGGCATTCATGCTCACCAAGTCTGTCTCGAGCTGGTGGTGTTTATTAAGGAGGTTCGCTCCCTTGCTGCTCACCCGGTCGCCATCTTCCCCGGATCAGTCTAAATGACTGTTTTAAATAGCAGTACCCATTTGTTGAGGCCACGCACTTGTATAATCTCCCACTTGCAGTCACGATTGGTCTGCAAATTGTAAAATCTAGTCAAGATTTAGAAAATAACATCACTTACCAAGCAATTTAGCAAAATTCGGTAAACAGTTTTGCAAAATGTGGTAAAAGAAAAATAAGCACAAATATATTTTTCATGCAATTTCATTTAGAAATTTGACTCAAGGAAATTACCATCAGTGTTTCAAGACATACCTACAAAGATGATTTTCAAGCATTTTCATCAAACTAACAAGTTGTGCAATGTATAGATGCATAAGTTCGAGATTCATTAATTATTTTGTATGCTTGCAATGGAATTTTAGGAAGCTATTATAGTGATGTGGAAAATTAGTGCATGCCATGAGGAGGTTCTCAGAACATATTATTGGTAAATAAAAGTTAATCTGAGTGAATTTAGTGTCCTGAATGCAACTAATTATAGAAAGGTTTAAAAGGTTATCTTAATGATGTCACAGCTGTACTGCTATTAGTGTTACATCTGGCCGTTGGTATTTCACAATCTTTACCCTGCAGATTTCCTTTAATTTTTGTTCTTTTACCTTGCACATGTATTGCTTATGAATGAGAAAATTACATTTTGATGCATTTACCTTCTTTGATTTAAAAATCGTACAGTGGAGCTGGTGGCAGTGCATGGTGATAGAGCATCCATCTACCACTTAACCCCCAGCACTACCAGAGCTGCAGCATGCCTGAATGAATGAACGACTACTTGAATGAATGTCATGTTCTTTATATTCAACCAATTTGGTTTCAAAGAATCACAGTATTGCTATTTCTCCTTAGAATTCCAGTTTATTTACTTTTTGCTTATCCTTCTTTTTAGTGTCACTTGGCTTTGTAGTTTTATATGTTTTACAAGTAGAACCTCACTTGAAACTGCTTTGAACTTGCTCCAGTAAATATTATCCTTCAAGAGGTCAATTTGAAGACGTTTGGGTTTGTTTAGGCTTTGGCTGGCCTCGTGTCTGAACGGCCACCTTGTTTGTTTTTCTATTTTCTCTATTTCTTCCTTGCTGGTGCCTCTCCCGTCTCTTATCTCCCTGTTTCTACCATCCAGCCGTTCACCAGTGCCTTCAACCCAACTCATTCAGCTTTCCTCTTCGTTCCGAATACAAAGCATAGAGCATCTTGGGGCTTCTGCATAAATAACAGATTTTATGGAATTTCTGTCACATAATGAAATTATCCTAACACTTGCTTATGTCTGTATTAATGGAATCCTGATACAATTTTAAGTATAATTCAAGAAATACAGAAATAATACAGAGCTTTTCATTAAGCACCACTGTTTTATTTTCTCCACTCAGACATCACTGAAGTTATATGTGATGTTTCTCAGGTTCTTTAAAAATAGGAAAATAATTAAAGTTCTCAGTAATATTTCTGATACTATTAAATTTGTTTAGTAATGTTTTTAACTTGTACCAGGAACTGGCCCAGGAAAGGCTGAGGCAGGAGGATCATTTCAACTTTGAGAGCAGCCTGAGCTACAAAGTGAGCTCAAGGCCAGCCTGAACTGCGTAGTGAGACTCTGTCTCAAAGAAAAAAAATATATACTGCACCAGGATTAACATAGAATTATTTTTTCTCTGTACTGTTCAAATTTCTTCTCATATTTTGACCGGTAATGGTTTTCAGTATGTTTCTAGTGTATTTTTGGACTTACTTTACAGGAAAGAAAATCATGACTTCCATAATGCATTTATTAATAACCACAAATGTGCAGATACCTTGCATTGGTGGTCTTCAGTTTGGATCCCATCTCTAAGACATCATTTGCTAAATGATTGCCATTCAGGTGACCACTGTATCACCGTCACAACAAGAGTTTCAAAATGGAGCAAATGTAAGCTGCTAATGGTCCCAGTGAAAAGCAATTCTGAGCAGGCTGAAGACAAAATGAAATCCATTCCTGTATGTAGTCCAATTGCTCACTAAAATAAATTCCATCTTATTAGGCACAAAGATTAAGAACTAAATTAACTGAACTGGAAAGTAGAACCCATCTCTTCCAGGTGTAATGTTAATGCCCAACACTGTCACATTAATTCCTCACCCTCAAGGACGTAGGACCTGATGATCTCAGAGTATCTCTTCAAGCAGTGGCTGGGTCTTCGTGTTGTTGCTTAAGGGCGCTGTTACTGGTAAAGTGAAATTGCAAGCCTGTATGGTGCACACGAGAAGTGAGGATGTCCAGACAGAGCTATCATTTGCTTTTTTAGACACTGACTCCTTGGAAAGATGAGCGTATTTTGATGGAATAAATCACATGCAACCATGTGAGTCACTGAATATTCTATCTCTTCCTACACACACACTTACATCCACACATCAAGGAGTTATTTTTCGTGTGCTACATGGCTACTTGTATGACTTTTTTCCACCAAGTAAATGTTATTGAAATTGGTAGACTTTATGTTTTTATCAACTTTTCTATAGATGTATAGCAGAAAAAAAGAGTTCAAATCCTTATTTATTTTGTTTCTTTGTGATCCCTTGTGATATCTTTGTTAATGCTTGATTTGATTTATCTCATCTCTACAGCTAACAATTTTCTTTATTTTAAATGTAAACCTTAAGCAACTAGGAGGAGCTATAATTCCATGATAAACAGTTATTTGCACTGAGAATCTCAATATTCAAAAGCAGTTAAGAAAAAAAAATATAACATGTACAACTTAAGGTACAAGATTTAATTTTACATCTTTCTGAAGTCTTACCAATTATGCATTCCATTCGTAAAACAAATTCTGACATTATTCTTGCTGATTATCATCTCGTAATTAAAAACATTTTGCTCTGCTTTCTAGATCTGCTCTTATTTCAACTTGATCCAGTGAAATTATATTGAATTAATTTTTGCTTGAGCAACTCACTATTAATACAAGAAAACCTGCTAGTTCATTTGGAAAAGTCAGATTGGATACAGGCATTTTACATATTAGTCATTAGATAATTACTAACCCAACATATATTTTGGTTGAGTCAACGAGTTACACAATGATTTTTAGAAAAGTATTGCAAAATTACCAACAAGTACTTTACATAGACTTTAAGTATTGTGTTCTATGACATAGGTGCATAGCACTTAACTGGGGTGGTTTTCATCTATAATGTATACTGAACATAGTTTGCATGACAAAAGCAAAACAGTAGAAGTGTTTCTGAGATGACACCTGATTTCTGACTGTTTTGCCATTGTAAGTAATTCTTAAAAAAATACGTAGGACAAAGTGGAATTTGAGATTGTTTTCTTTACATTTCAATGAATGAGTTAGTTCCTATGTGACAGCCCAGTCTATGAGAGGAGGACACTTGGGACTTCTGCATATCTACAGTATTGTCAGAGAAGAATGGCAAGAGGCTTTCAAACTAGTGAATACCCTCAAATTTATGATTTACTTGCTATGGATTCCGCAATATTCTGAATACCTTTGAGAGCTGAATTATAAGATAACTGACATTTTACTGTAAGAAGAAATGTATCACTAACCTAAAGAATTGTGTTGTGCAACTCTGCAGTTAAGAGACACAAATAGATACTGAAATAAATTTAAAAATCCAGATTCCTACTTCAGATAGAACCATGGCTCCCACTGCCTGGGAGGAGCAGCTGACTGGAATTTGGGAACAGGTTGGCCAGGGTCCTGGTGCTGTCCACTGATCTTTTCAGTAGGTGAAGAGAAAAGGTTAAATCTCTGGAAAAGCTCGGTGTTTGTGTCCCAGAGAAACCACCTAAAACAATGGAATGGATTAAGGTCAAAGGAATGAATACACCTAGAAAATATTTTAATGAGTTGTCATATTTTTGTCCACTTTCAATAAGGATGTACAGGAGAAAGAGAATATAGTTTTCTAGTGAATGAAAACACATAGTGTAAAAACAGAGGCCACAGTTTCTAAACTTCAAGAAGAAAATAAGGGTGAGAGAGATCTGCAGAAGATAGTCCTCAGGATAAGAGATGGAAGGAAAGCACATCTACGCTTTGCTTCAAGAGAAGAAAGAAAGAAGCCAAGGTCTGAAGCTCAAAGCTGGCACTGGGGCTGCCGCTGCAGCAAGGAACACTCCCCTAGAAGCAGAAACTTCTAATCAGCCACAGGGTCCAGAAAGTCCTGGGCCTCAGTCAAAACCCTGGTGACCCGAGGGAAAAGGTCAGATCCTTAAAAGCAGCACAAGCCATTTGAGGCTGAAGTGCAACCTGAAATAAAGGCTGAGGATGCTGACATTTCTTTAAAAAAAGAAGACCAAATCCAGACATAGGCTTAGCTTTAGCCAAGACTCCCTGCATAAAATTCTCAAGAGAGTCACAAAAGAATAATCATTCCAAAGCTGTAGAAGACAGGGGCTGAAGTCTGAAAGTCCAGGGTGATGCCAAAGCTTTGGATGTGCACACTCAGGCCCTAACCAATGAGCAGGTAACAAAAGCTAAATGAATCCAATATCCAAGTGTTCAAACCCAGCAAGTAAGCCTACTCAAAACTTGTGATGCTTCTCCTTTACCTGAAATACCAGATCAACAGAAGATGGGAAAATCTAGCAACAGTACCCTAGAAGGTGAACCACATTGGAAAGTAGACAAACCATAGTTGAAGAAGAGGATAGGACAAAGGGTACTGAATTGAGCCAGGAATTAGACTTGAAAGAAAATGAGGTCAATGTAGAGATCAATGCTATCATTACTTCAGACATAGAAGTCAGCGAATTTGATGTTAAAAAATCTGAAAATGTCCCCAAGCAATTCTTCATTTCAACTGAAAATGAGCAAGTAGGGTATTTTGCTAATGACTGATTTTGAGGGTAGGACTTCAGAATACTATGAAACCCTCCTGATACAAAGAGCTTCTTTTCTCATTAACAACAGTTGTCTGTAGAACATGTAGTTGTCTGCAGGACAGCTGGTGAGTGAAATGGTCTCTGATGATAATCAAATAAACACTTTTCTACAGTGACTTAATTTCTGGATCATGGGAGGAGTAAGAAGGAGTTTACAGAGGAGCTTACACCCTGTAAAAAAAAAAAAAATCCTTACACACTTGTGGCATATCCTATTCAGTAACAAATGAGAGATTATTGTCTGATTTTAAAGGTACAATCCCAGCACAGAAGTACTACAAAACAGATCAAGTTTATGAAACTTTTAACCTCTAAACTATAGTCATTTATAGACTGGAGGATGCAGCCGACACTGCAAGGCAAAGTGACATTTTGGGGGTTGCCAAACGGAGGCAGGAATCCTTTGGGGATGGAAGATGCATTTGCTGAGCCCTTTATGCCATAACTTTTTACTGGTGTTACAGACACCGGTTTCCTCTTGATAGTTGAACCCTACCTATAGGTAAATGGCACATTTGGTTATGAAAGACTTTGATTTTTTACAGTGAAATTTTATAGTGTTAAAAAAATAAAAATAAAATCCAGATGCTCAATCATGTTAGCCTCATTTCCACTGTTGTCTGATCACATCTGGTTGGTAACTACTTACATGCAAAGAACACAGTAGAAAAAAATATTCCAGAACTTTCTTTCAGACACATTGCTAGCCAGACCACAGTTTTTCAACTTTTGTTCTTATTGTCCCTCTAAAGAATCATTTTGAGGATTGTATTGTCTACTTATTGGTAACCAGAAGAATTTAATGCCAAAGGCATGTCTATGTACCTGTGCTTTATACATGAAAATAATAATGTCTCTACTTTCCTTGAGAATGTATGACAAGGCCCTAATGCAAAAGAAGAGAGAGAAACAGTTCCCCATGTGTTTGTTTATCTTCCTTAATTTTATCTTTCTTAACTTATAAACAATTATAACTAAACTGAGTATGTTGCAGTAAATGTGAGAGAACGTTGGCATGCTTTGCACTATTGCTTTATTAGACATCACTGACCTGCCAATGTGTTCACCAAACGTAAAATAACAGCAACTACTGTGTTACCTACCTGCCTACCAGCTTCTTGTGAATGTCTCAGCAGGAGCAGCATGAGACAAGGAGCTGGTGAGACTCAGGCCTTAGGCAGTGAGATGGTTTCTGCTCCATATACTTTAAAAGACTAGGATGGAGTGAAGATACTCCAGGTCACTATCTTGACATTGCATCCGCCAATCCAAAACTTTCTCCTAAATTATACTGTTTGGTACAGGAGTATGAAGTGATCTGCTAGGACTAGCCAGCACCCACTCGTAAGAGTTGATTGAGAAATTTCAAAGCATTCCGAGCTTGCTGGTACGACATGGATAGCATGAACGTAGTCTTAGCGAGGTTATATACCACTCAGAATTTTGAAAAAAAATCTATGAACCAGCGATTCTGTTCTTTCAATTCATCACTGTCGCTGTCAGACACATTTTTAGAAAAGAACAGAATTAACATCTCCAACGCAATGGTCTGAATGCCAGAGCTTTGTATCAAACCTTTAAAAATGAAGCAACTAACTGAACAGACAATAAACTCAACTTCACTCTACACCCCAGGAATGCGGGAGGCAACTTTTTGCAAGTCACTGTCTTACAAGGTTCATCATCAACCAACATCAGCACCTGAGTTTGTCACTGTCTTTTATTATAACTAACACACAGCACACTAATGTTAATAGTGTTTGTTTTACAATTAACGCTGGGTTAACCTTCATGGCAGTAAACAAATCCATAGGGAACACATTATTTATCTACACATGGGGACAAATTTTCTGGTCTAGGACAACAGACCGACCGAGAAAACAGACAGAAGAGATTGATCTGACATGATATTATTTTCTGTCTTCTGCTAAACCATCATTTGGAATGGCTGTTACTCAGACTTCCAGGCTTTCCCACTTCAAATACTTATTTGGATGGTTACTAATTATAGCCATCTACTTGCCAAGGATTTCACACAACCCGTGAGTCAGTACTGTAACTAGTTCTCCAGAAAATCTCTCATTATTTCCCTATCAT
This sequence comes from Dinomys branickii, assembly GCA_004027595.1. Classification (NCBI taxonomy): domain Eukaryota; kingdom Metazoa; phylum Chordata; class Mammalia; order Rodentia; family Dinomyidae; genus Dinomys; species Dinomys branickii. The sequence continues at coordinate 224,942 of PVLD010000939.1, read as the reverse complement.
TACAATCTATTCTTGGCTCCTGGTTCTTCTTCTTGTCCTATCTTAAAGAAAATGTATGTCCCAGATTCATATTGATTTTAGACTATTTATTCTTCCTCCATGGCACATAAAATAATTGTGTCACACAATTGATGGCACGTTAGATCTGCTGAAGCACAGTATATTCTGTTTAAGTTTCTTGGAACACATCAATTTCTCTCCCTTCTCTTTTATGTTTGCCCACTCCTGAGTCTTCCCTTCCTCCCTTTCAGTCTCTGCAGGAGTATGTCCATTCCACATGCCTTTTTTCTGTACAGCCCACTTGAAACTATAAATCTGTGGTCACTTCTTCTTGTAAGTTTTATCATTCTTTACCTGGAATTTCTATGATTTGCTCACCTTCAGGTTTAAAACAAAGCTTCTATCATCCTTTCCTTCTCAATATCACATTTTACTTACCCTACAAGTAAAGCTCTCATCTTATTTTCTAAATTTTTGTCTCTATGTAAATTATCCAGGCTCAAAACTATAGAGATAAAATCAGTTTCTGACCCTCTTGTAAACCTATGGTATCAGGTTAATCACCCCTTCAGAGTCATTCCTACTGCCATGGTCCACATCACGCCCTCACTTACATGCAAAATCATCTAAGACACCAATCTTCTGTTTCTCCCCCATTTAAACTATAACAGCTTCACAGAATTTTTAAGTCAGTCCTTTTATAGAAGCAGTTTGTGTAAGTTCATTCTCTTCAAAGACTTTCAATAATTCTCTGTTACCAGAGTAAAGCAAAATCCACATTTCTTATTTATAAGTAGTATTGAACGGATTTATCAGAACTTGTCCTACCACTAATAGACTCTGTAGAAGGAAAAATACCAAAAGCCACACACAAAATGCTATCTCAGGCCTACTGCTAAGACATTGTCATGTGAAAGAGGAGTTTCAAGAAGTAAGTTGGGAGAGAACAGACAGGTGAAAGCGATTAAGAGTTCAGGCTGTTTCTAGAAGTGACTGCTCTTCTCATTCTTGGAGGGCACGGGGAGAGTTGATGGTATCACAGGCAGCTGCAGGATACAGTTTAATAGTTCGTTGGGTACTTTGGGCAGTGGAGAAGGACAGTGGGAGTAAGAGGAGAAATTAAGAGTCTTATAGGTGATTTTGCTGAATGAAATCACAGTCAATGTACAAAAGACAAGCATAATACTATATTACTCTCAAAATCCATGCAAAGGCATTTCTCAGTTTTATGGCCAGCTGGCTGTTCTACATTCTCAAAGTAATTGTTAACTCATATTGCAGTGAGAAGAGCTTTCTAGATCTAAAGTGGGCTGTCTCTTTAATATTAATGTAATTGCATTGACTTTGGAAGTGTTTAATGGGGTAGGGTAGCACATTTCAGGGAAGGATTTTGTTTTGTATGTAAACTTTTGTGAAATAGATTATATTTTTTCTCTTTTTGATGGGAAATTAAGCATGAATATTATATTGCATATTGTTGACTTCAAAGTAGTTGCTCAGGTTACCAGATAGGACAGGCAAAATTGATTAAACAGTGCAAGCACGAACTGTTCCTGTCAAGGAACTAATAAAAATTAGTAGTACAATTACATTAGCCATCTTGAGTATATATATATATATATATATATATATATATATATATGAAGTAAGTGAAATAAGACCATGAAATGTTTAATTATGTGCATTGATAGTTAAATATAATTGCTAAATATGTGACTTCTGTACAAGACTAACATTTGAGTTTATAGTTGAGTTAGCAAATTGTCTCCCTCGTGTGAGTAGGTGTCATCCAGCCGATCAAAGGTCCAAACAGGACAGAGAGGCAGAGTAAAAATGAATTCTCTTCCAGCCTCCTGTATGTCAGCGGCAACACTGATTTTCTATCCTCAGATTTGGATTCAACTTGTGACTAAGACTATTAGCTTTCCTAGCTCTAGATTTTTCATCCTCTCTTACTGCAGATGGTGATTCTTTACAATAAAACTTAAGGGTGTCTATTTACATATATGCATATGTACATATATCAAGGGTGTGTATTTACATATATATGTATATATATTAAGAGTATCTATTTACATTTGTATATTAAAAGTGTCTGTTTAAATATATGTATATGAAGGGTGTCTATTTACATGTATGTACATACATATATGTATGTGTACATATAAGGATGTCATTTACATATGGGTGTATGTACATATATGTGTTTTATTGTTTCTGTTTCTCAGAGGAATTCTGACTACTACAATTCACATATCAAGAGTAATCAAAAGTAATTTACGTGAAAAATTACGACAAATGCCAAAACTATATTTAAATGACGATAATGGTAATTTAACATTTCTCTCAAATAGGTAATATCGAATGTCTCACAAGTCATACGCTCATGTTTCATTTTCTCTTTATTGTACAAATTGAAAGAGCTTGAATAATTCATGAACCTTTTCATTTCATATCCAACTTTTTAAAAATAAAACAATATTTTCCATTTTCCTCAGAATTGTCTGTCAGAGTTTCACTGTATCTCACCAGCATTTCTAAAGGGTCATCATTCTCAGCAGCAATGTTTGGGGCTTACACTACGCTTTCCTGCGTGTATTCATTTTTTAAAATAAAAAATATATAATTTTCCAAATAATAAATTTCAGAATTTTTCTTCTTAGTGGAAATATTTTCTATAAGAAATATCTTTTAAATCGTGTCTACATCTTCAACCTCATTATGACCTAGTTGTAGAAGAGAATGCTAACAAATCCCTCAACACATATGGAAAGGCCTTATCTGAAGCATTTGGGGGCTTTTTTCCCTTTCTGTCTTAATGCATTTCCTTTTGAGTACGAGTGCATATGCCGTGCTAGTTCTAGGTAATTTTAGGTGCATTAGAACAAATCCTTTATTCTTTCTGATGTGGTATACTCACCACACTGGGACTCATTATTTGTTAGTCTCTGAGCTCACCGAAACTCGAAGTCAATAGCCCTATTATCCAAGCCAATTCCATGTCTCTCTTTAATGTACATGAAAATAATTTTGATTTGGACAATTTTTGCTAGCTAATTCAGCGAATGTCTCCGATACCATTCCCCTAAATTTGTGTTTCATTTCTTCACAGTGCTTAAAAAATGGAACCATGACAACTTAAATAATTTTAGTGACTAAAATTATCCTCTATTCGTGAAAACAATCAAGTGTCTATGTACATTTCAGTGCTTGCTTTTGATTGCAACATAAGTAAACAATTACATCGTAGAAGTTTGGGAAATGCAGTGAAATATTTTTATAATACAGCTTGTTTTTTCTGTTTTCTTTTTTCAGTGCCAGGGATCGAACTACAGGACCTTGCACATGCTAGGCAGGTGATTGTGCCACTGAGCTATCCCCAGCCTGTAGTGCAGTTTATGAAAGCAAAAGGCAATGCTGAGGTCTTTTCCTTTAACTTCACCACTAGGGGACGCAAGAGCAAGATTCATAAGGATGGGTTGATGTTTTCTAACACTGAGCATACACAGAAGATAGGACAACTCATTTTTTTTCAATGGGAAGAGGACGTGCAAGACGGCAGGTATAGGAGTTGGAGGGTGAATGTCTGGATTGCACTGAACAAGAACACATTGATGTAAATAGCATGACCGGGTAACAAAACACAGACCAAGTGAGGGAGAGAATGACAGACCTAGAGATTGACGCCATGGATCGAAATATGGGTCCGTCTAGTGTAAAATTCTTCCTATGGCGATAAGCAATACTTAATGTTCCAAAGGAAGATGAAAGCTCACAGACTGTATCTACATGATTTAGGGAAGCTATTTACCAGGTAAGAAATTTCTGTATCGGTCCCACGTGTAATCATTGAATGCTTTGAATCATACACGTTAAATGCCCTTATGCTATTTTTCTGGTGGCAGAACTGCAAAGTGTATTGATGTCTATAAAGATAGTGACTTTTAAAATAATTCCCCACAATGACTGTTTTCGTGATTTTGATTTAACACTAAAATGCACTGGTTATTCAAAGCATGTGGAATATATGTAGAACTTCAATGTTACTTTGACAAGAAGAATGGGTCACAAACACTTTAAAATATGTTTAAAAAGAAAATGTATTCATATTCACACAGCAATATACCAGTCTGCCCTTCAGGATGTTCATACTCTTCCTCCATGCTTCTGCATGTATATATTCTAAACTTGTTAGAATTTTTAAAGTCTGGAACATTCCTTTAAAAGAAACCAGTTTGTTATAGTAGGCTTTCCTATTAAAATAGGTGAAAGTAGATTTTGTTTATGATTGAGCATGAAAAATGCAATAGAACATGTTTAGCAAATGTCTTGCTGTTCTTGATAACGTTGGATGGAACTAATGCGGTGACAGTAAAAGGATGACCATGGGATGGAAGAGCCCAGGTAGAAACTTGGAGGAGTGGAAGAGTTGCCCTTTCATTTACAGCCTGTTCTGCACTCTCATCATCCTTATTACACAGGTGCTGGCAGTGAACGGCTAACAGGTCCATGGTGTGTTTTCAAGTACAATTATCACAAATTTAATTGCATCCTAAGAAACGGGCCCAGTGAATTCACACAATATCTAGCTTCAGGAATGAACTGTGAAGTTTATCGATGATAAAACTGAATGTATTGAAAAGAACTCATGTTGCTCTGTGAGGTTTCTGAAAGGACATCGGCTTCACTGTCAACACTGATATGTCTAGAAATAAATAACATTAATAACTCAGAATATGACTCGCTGGATCAAAATACCTGGGGGAAAATTGGTAGGACAGCATCAGAAATTATTCTAGACCTATAGTGATGAAATGTATAACAACTGCTACTGCGTTGTGTGCTGGACAATTTTGGGAAAACAACAACAATCTGAATATAATTTCTTCATCTGAAGGCAGGCTTGTTTTACAAACAAGCAAGAAATTTAATAGAAATTAGAGCTGGAAAAAGTCTCCTTTTAATTAAGAAAGTAAACTAGGCATTACCACAACAATAAGGCTAATGACTGTATTAGTACTAGAATTTATGGGTCCCGATTGCCAGTTCAACAACTTTTTGTTTGCTTCAGTACTGAATATTGAATATAGGGTCTTTGCACTGAGCTGCATCTCCTGCCTCTCTTTTTTAAATTTTGATTCAGGTTTTCACTTAGTCACTCAGTTGCCCATGCTGGGAGTGCAATAGCATCCTCTTGCCTCAGGGTCGCAGAGAACTTGGATTCCACTGAGCCTAGTGCCAGACAAATGGCTGTCGGAAGCTGTAGCTCACTGTCTATAACAAGAAAAAAACACATAATTCCTGAAACACTTTCATTAATTTTGTTGCCTCTTTATTGTCCCTTATTGCAAAGTGGGTAGAGATTGTACAGCCAGACATGTCTTTGGTATTAGTACCTCCTTTGTTCTCTCATTCAGTAGATGTATTAGTTTGTTATTTTTACTCAATAAATCACCACAGATCCAGCAGCATAAACAACACCCATTCATCAGCTCCCGGTTCCACACCACAGAAGCATGTAAGTGGGCTTGACTTCCTCGTTTTCACTTTAGGGTCTCACAACATCCAAACCAAGTATTGGTGTCGGCCAGGCCGTTCTCACTGAAGGCTGTTGGGAAGAACTTGGGTCTGACATCACTGGAGTGTGAGTCACACAGTCTTTCAGTGGTGGCCTTCTTCCCCCTACAAGTACCCTGCATGCTGTCTAAAGCAAACCCCTACATCTTCACAGCCATCAAGGAAAGACTGCCGTTCTGCTCATCACCAGATACATTCTGCTCTTTACAGACCCGGATGTGAATACGGGAAGCTGATACACACTTGTATTTCCAGTATTCTGAGAAGTGCAAGCAGAAAGATCACATGTTCTGGCCCGGCATGAGGATTTAGTGAGAACTTGTCTAAAAAAAAAAGAAAAAAATTAATTAAAGTCGGGCTGGGATACTGTTCAATAAGCACCCTGGGTTTTATACCCAGCACAAAATAATAAATAAATAAAAAAGGAATATGTGATTAAGTCAGGCCATCCACATAATCTTTTTCCACATAATTCAACATCATCATGGAAGCAAAATCATAGTAATTTTCACTCATAAACAGGAGGAGACTACTAGGGTGTTGTTTACGTGAAATCATTCTTAGAATTTTATTTATCAGAGAAGCCTATGTTTTCTCTGGGAAAGTTGAGATTAATTATGTCCTCCACACAAAGTGTTGTAAATATAGAAAAGATAATGTTTAAAATCACCTGTCACATCCTAAGTGATGAAATTCCTCAGTAGTCTGGTAAACATTTCATTTGTAAAGGAAGTATATTTTATGCATCCATGAAAGCATATTAAAACTTCTTTTGGTATTGGCCTAAAATCGGTTTTATTATAATTTACCCCCATACTTGTTAAATAGACTATTCCGAATCTCCCACTTATGGTCCACTCATCCTATGCCAGGGACCTGCCACTGACAGTAATAAGAACACAGTATACTTGCACAGTGAACCCACCCTTTATTGTCCATGCCACCACAGAGACTCCATTCAGGGCTGATGATCAGACAATGGAGAAAAGCCAGTACTGCGCTGCCTTCTTGCATATTACATCCTAACGGAGGCCTATATTAATCATCGCATTACACAAATACATTGAAAAGTAAGACAGTGAAAAATCCTATAAAGTGAAGGTAATTAATTCTGCAGCAGCATTTATTAGAGAGATGCTCAGATATTAGCACAGGCCAGGGGCTGAGGAAGTAATCTGAAATGAGAACCAGTGAAGTTAACAGGATGAAGGCAGAAAAAATGATGCTTTTTGAAATACATATAGGCCTATTAATAATAGAAATAAGATCAAAACAGGTGGAGGACAAAAACTTATTAGGAAAACATGCAGCTTTAGGTTATGAAGATAAGCAGGATTTGTTACGGGTTGGTAATGACAGACATAACAGCTGTAGAAAAAGAGAGAAAGGAGAGGGATTGCTACAATAATTGAAAGCTGCATGGCTCCACTAGGCCAGACATTAGTTGTGATCATTAAATCATCTCCCAGGTAATTAAGGAGACCAAGCTGCCAGAATATTAGACTAAGTTGGTGATGACAGAGATAGACAGGGCTTGCTTTGAGATATCTGGGTTATAACCAAAATAACTTTCTTACTGGAAATATTAGGTGTGACGAGGGAGACATTAGAAATGTTATTCCCCATTCTTAACGGACATACCCAGATGAGTGTGTGCCTTTTGCTGTTTAGAGTTAAAAACTCAACAGTTTTTGAATGGTATGGTGGTGATTTGACAAGACCCAATACACAAGGACAATTTTTCTGTTTACTCTGACAGTCAGAGAAGAGGCAAGTACTTGAGGCAGTAACAGAAAAGCAACTCATATGGAAATAACAGGGTGATGGAGAGCAGCTGCAGAGCCACCCCGAGACAACCTTCAGGGCTTAGTGCTGTAAAAAGGAAAAGAGAAGAAGTGCAGAAAGGAGGTAAGCCTTCGAAGAACCAGCTGGTCTCAGAATGTGGCAGGAATAGAATGAGAATCAGGAAGTGTATTATCACAAGGCGCGGGGGGAATATTAAAACTAAATATATTCATAGTTTGTCTTTATTCACTGGCCATGTGACCGTGAAGACTGCACTTGGAAACTAATAGAACTGACAGTAGGTAACATTGCTGGATATGACATCAACACACAAAAATCAGTAGCTTTCTACATGAACATCTATCCAAAAATGTAATTTAAAGAAAAAAAACACCTTATTTTCCTTAGCAGCAACAACAAAAATATGCTTAGTTTAATGAATGGCATGAAAGAACTGTGTTATGATTTGGGGGTTATTGTGCAAGGTGAGAAACAATGTAATAAAGGACACCCATTTTATAAGATTATTTGTAATAGTCACCCACAGAACGATATACAAGAGTGTGCAGGAAATCTGTCCACACATCAAGACCAAGGAAACTAGCTGAGGGCCTGGATCCCATGATAATGTCCTGCATTAGTCTAATGTAAGACCTAGAGCTCATAACAAGGCCTCCTACAAGTCCAACTGGAGACCCACAGCCCATAGAAATATTTCATCAAGGTCTACTTCATGGATCTGCGCTATGAAGGCCCAAAGGTCAGTGGTGCAATCTAGAAAGTCTGTGCCAGCAGGATGAAGGATCTGTGTTAGCAGGCTGAGGGATCTGCACTGCAGCCAGGAAGTGATGCTCAGAAGAACCAGAGCTCCCCTGAAAGGTACCACAGGCATCCTCAGCAACAGTGAGGTCCCGAGTTCCTCTGATGATCAAGATGGCTGAATTCCCATCATTGAAGCCAATGGAGCGAGCTTGTCTAGGAGACCAACAGTGCACCATCTTCCCTTCTGGAGTCAGGAAGCGATGCTCAAAGTGAGGACCAGAGCTCCCCCAAAGTGAACCGAAGCCATTCTCAGTGCCAACAAGGTCCCAAATTCCTCGGGTGATGAATACAGCCAAGTTCATCAGGAAAGCCAGCATGACGAGCTCCTCCAAAACAACCAACAGCTCTTTCCAGCTTCCACAAGCTCCCAACAGCCTCTCTCAGCCCCCAACACCCTTTTTAGTTCACAAAAGCCATTTTATGCTCCCAGATCTGCCTCGTATGCTGCTGGCAACAGTCCCCAGGTGGGCCTCCCACACCCAGCACCATGCTTACTCAATTCATCTGGGGCTTGTAAGTTGACCACCAGTTATCAATCAACTACAAACTGTATACTGAAAACTACAAAACATTACTAAAGAAAACGGAAAGGAATCCAATAGATGAAAAGTTTGCCCAGGAACATGGATTGGCAGAATTAATCCTGTGTAAATGTCTACCCAATGCTCGCTCAAATTCAATGCAATTCATATCAAAATATAAAGCTTCTTTTGATGAGTGTTAACATGGTATGCCCCTCTCTGCATTTTGGTCTCATTTTAGTAGATAGTTTTAATCTTAATCTCACTGTATAACTAGATTATATTTACCAAGCCACATAAAACCTAAAATCCATTCCAGGTCTATTGATGGGAAGTCACAAGCAATCATTTCAGCAAGATTACACAATCTAGTCTAATCTTTTTCATGAATACTCAAAATTTACTTATAAGGTAGGCACTTTAAGAAACTTGGCACTTTATCTTTTAGATACCTGTTAATTATAATCCTTCTCTACTTGATTAATTACATCCTAGAGGCACCAAAAAAATGTATCTCCTTTAGACCTTGTAATTCACTTCACTCACCATAATGATTTGGTTTTCATTTTATAGACATGAAAATAAAAAACAGTTCATATTTTTCTCTCACATACAAATATAGGCCATGTTTCCCTATAGTATATGATTTTTTCAGTAACTTGTAAAATATTTAAGCCAAGAGAATTTTTCTTCATCTACTGAAGGAATATTAAGTACGCTCAAAAAGCTTATGATAAATTTTAATTCTTCTGATTTTTGTTTTTTTCCATTTTCACTTGCATTTTTCAAATATTAAATTATTGAATTATATTATGAGATCATGTTTAGGGTTTTATTTTATAGCAATGTAACAAAGTTATATACAAATATGTTTATAAACATTACACTTATGATTTTTTTCAAAAATAAATTCAGTTGTACACCAGCCATGCATAATGGCAGATGCCTGCAATCTTAGCATTCAGGAGGCTGACATAGGGGATCCTCATGAGTTCTAGGCCAGCACGGACTGCATAATGAGTTCAAATTCACAATGCTCTGAACTATGTATCATGATCCTGCCTCAAAGAAACAAATGAACAACCAAAAAAAAAGTTCTGTTATACAAAAAACATTTATAAATTGCTCTACCATAATGAAAATGTTATTTTATTATAATGAAAAGAGCAGGTGGCTAACATTAAGTAAAATGAAACAGGAAAGGCAAATGATTTTAACATTTTTTTAAAAAAATCTGGGGCTAGGGATATAGCTCAGCAGCACAAGCAGCTGCCTGGTGAGTGCAAGGTACTGACTTTTTTTTTTTTTTTTTAATGTACTGACTTTGATTCCTGGTACCAGAATAATTTTTTTAAAAAAGCTTGGAGTGGTAGAGGATACCTGTAAGCCCAATACTCTAGGAAGCTGAAGGAGGAGGATCCAAATTCAACCTCAACCTGGGGAATTTAGCTGCTGAATAAATCTCTCTCCCTCAAATGAATGAATGAATGAATGAGTGGGTGAATGAATACTTACATACATATGCATGTACAAGCATACACACATACCTATGCACATACATACCTATGCACATACAAATATATACACATACATGTGCACATACATACAGACACACATACATATATACATATACACATACATATGCACATACATGCACACATACGTACACACATACATAGAAGGCCTGTGGATATAGCTCCCCGTGAAGGCCCTGATCCAATACCCACTACCACAATTTTTTCTTCAAAATTATAATTCTTGCAAAAATATCATACTTGGAAAAGTAATATGTTACTTCATGTTTCAAAAATATGCATATATGCCTGAAAAAATGGAAGGTTTACTTTCTTGGCATGGAAAGATACGAAATAAGTTTAAACATAAAGACTGATTTTTTTTTTAATTTTAAAGATAAAAGAATGAACACATATTAACATACACACAGACATAAATAAAACAGTGGAAAACGGTAAAAGCAATACAGAATTTCAGACAAGGTGACAGTAAATTAACGAGGGTTGCTGTATTACACACTGTTATCTTCAAATCGATTATTTGGTGAAATAAATCAGACTGGCACGTGTAAACACCATATCTTCTCACTAGCAGAGACTGCTTTAGAAAGAGAAAAGACTTTACTCTGAATAACTTAACTTCGAATAAAGCTGCCATTCAATAAATGACAATCAAATACAGATATTTAATTAGACACAGAAATATTACAAGGTCACTGTGCCATATTTTATTTCCACCTTCAGAGGACTGATTTCTTAAGAAATGGTAAATGAAGCTTCAGGGATTTTTTTGCTTTGTTTTTTCACTGTATGTGTCTTAAGATGTTGGTCCGTGTTTCAGAAGATACCCAACCTGGATTTCAGTCCCAGGTCCCCTGGTATCTTTACCGTGTCTAACCGCTTATTTAACTCTGATCTTGTTAGCTGTAAACTGGAATTTATAATTCAGATTGTTGGGATACTGCATGACAATGACTTTTCAGCGTGGTCCCCAAGAGAGACCCAAATGCCTATTGTCCCTCCTCTCCGGCTTTTCTTTCCTATGTAAGGCTCAGGTAAGCATATCGTGTGTTCAGAAAATACAGGCACATTCTTTCAGAGCTGACGTCTGTTTGGTTTTCACCTCACTGTAATGCCTGCTTAGTTACTATGGCAACCAGCCAATATGGCGCTCGTGGTCATATCTTGTGCTGAGCCAGTATGGCGCCAAGTCAATCTGGCGCGGGCCTTTAAACGTCATATGATAAGCGCCACCCTTTTTCCCCTGAGTCAAATCACAACCCCCTACCCACCTTTTTGTAATATCCTGTTTCCATTTCCCACTCTCCCGCCCAATCCTGGTCCACTACGTCAGGCGGTCTGCCTCCTAATCCCCGCCTCCCGCCTGGGGTTACTTAACCCGGGATCCCAAGGCACGCCCTCGGAAGTTCCGCGCCTTCTTTCTTTCCCCTGCTGTGGTCTTCCCTGCGCTCGCAATAGAGACATATTTTATACGTTGCTTTACTTCTCCCTCCGCAATGGAAAAAGCCTATCAACGTCGATGATCAGTTGTCAAAAAAAGTCAGAATTCCTTGGAAATCTCTCCTTAGCGTCGTTTCCATATCTTTGATGATGGGACTGCTTCTCAGTGATATTTGTATTAATTACAGCATATGCTCTAATAGTCACTGACCAGACTGAACTGTTTTCATCTCTGAACTTTCAGCAGTAGTGAATAACTTCCTTTGCTACAGCTTCCAGTAAACTCCTTGCCTCTGTTAGGAAATAATATAAAATTAGATTGTATTTCTGAAAACAAGACTTTTGCCTAAGTGGATTGTAATTATTTGTGTACATTTCCTGGTCTTTTATTTGCAATTACCATTTGTTATACAGTGAATTTTCATGAGACAACTGACATGATTAGACAAGCTTCACTGAAAACATCATTAAATTTGATTTTATTTCTTTAATAAAACCCTGTGGGTAATTAAAACCCTTTTGCACATTTTTAAAAGACTTTCATAGATTATAAAACATTGATATAACATATAAAGAAAATAAGCTATATTTCCAAGTCCTTTTAAGAGTCACTCTATTAATATATCTGTGCACTTATTTGAATTATATATTTTCACTATTTAAAATGCAATCACTCAAACTTTTCTATTTTTAAGATCCATTTGCTTTTGAATTGCTTACTGAGCCCTTCTTATGTGCCAACAACTATTTTGAATTCAGAAAATATATTCAGGAAAACACAAAAATCTTAGTATTTACTTATATACTTTCTTTTATGGTCATACTTATATTAATTTACTTGAAATAAATATATACCATAAAATATTTAAAAAAACATATCAATTTAGATTAAATGTGAGTTTCTTGCTAATTCATTATTCATCAATAGCCAATATTTCCACACATAAAATAATCACATGTAACTTCAATATGTTCTGTATTTCAAATTTCAAACCCTTATTTATGATTTGTGTGATCAGAATATCCGGGCAGAATGTTATCTATTCTTTTCACCAGATTGAATCACATATTTTATGTTGAGTTACGCAGTGACATTCTTGCTATTACCAACAAGATAGCAGCTGTTTGTCATTGTTTATACTTAATAACCCAGAAGGCCTCTCTAAGGAAGGCGATTTTTCAGTAAAATTGAAACATATGTGAGAAAAAAAAAAAAAACGTATGTGAGAACAGTATGTATTTTCTATAAGAAGTCAAAATTGTGTCATTTTCTTACAAGACCAGTAAAGGACATTAAATGTAATGATTTCAATGACATATTCTTCAGGAGAGGGTTGAATCATATAAACAGCCTATCATGTGGAGTTAATAATCGCTGAGGAAGTTTTATAAACTTCTCTTCTCTAGGTGATTCATTTGGTATAAATGGAATTACTAGAAGTTTTCTCCAATTCAGAGTTTTCCCTTTTTTTGTCCTAGCAAATATTACATTTTTACTATTTAAAAACTTCAAAATGTGCATACTTAACTGGATACACATGATGCATTTAATCTTTAAAGTGTAGTTTTTAAAATAGATACTATATTAGTTTTTCTTCATTTTTGTTATAATTTTCCGTTCTGATTTTGTCATAATTTGAAATGAACTGCATTTTGTGTTTAATGTAACAGGTTTCTCTTGTCCACATGTTACTTAGATTTACCAAGGCAGTTTCCTGTGACTGAGAAGGTTAACAGAGAAATAAAGAAGATTGCTCAGTGGGTAAAAAACAGTGGTTTATAATATGTTAATCTATGCTCAGTTACTTTCACTGTGCTGATGTTAGTGAAGCATGAATTATCCAATTTCCTCTTATAAGTTGAGTTATAGTTGTCATTTCCATAAAATAACCACACATATTTATGGAGCACAGTGTGCCTTTCTGACATAAGTGTAAGGACAAAATGTGAATATTCATTTAGCATATCCATCGCCTCAAATTTTTATTATTTATTTTGGGTAACAACATCAGAAATCCACTGTTCTCACACTGTCATGTTATCAGTCCCTAGGTTTACTCTTGTACCACAAAAAGTGTATTTTAGAAAGATAACTGGGTACTCGCTTCGGCAGCACAAGTAGTAAAATTGGAACAATACAGGGTAGGTTAGCATGACCCCTGCGAAAGGAGTGACACTCAAATTTGTAAAGCGTTCCATATTTAAAGAAAAAGAAAGATAACTAGGATATTTTATTATTAAAAGTTCTTAAAGAGAAAATACTGTAGTCCATTCCTACAGAGAAGCATACAAGCCTGCACAGATCTATGGGAAGGACATTTCTATTGATAGACGATGAGCGAAGTTCTCCGTGGAAAATGGTGTGGCTCTGTGGGAAATGACTCACGGTGCATTAGAAGGCACTGCTTGTGTGTTCACATAAGAAAGGGATGGTGGCTTGAAATGGAACTGACAGCAAAGCCAGGGCTGGGTCAGCACGCACAAAATCTTGACAGGTTAAGGAGGTTTTCTATTATTCTAAGAGAAAGAAGCAGGCAGGGAATTACTTTAAGGTACGTTTAAGACACATTTGTTTTTCTATAGGACAATTAAGTAAAGAACATATTAGAAAAAGAAATGTCAGAGAATATCACAGCGGTAATCCAGCAAAGAGATGGAAATGACTTGAACTAAGGTGAAAACAGTGAAGAAAAAGGGCCTAACGTGAAGGTCTTTTAAGGTAGAACCAAAAGGATGCAGTACTGATTTTCAAGAGTGAGGGTGAGAACAAAATTGTAGTTCTGCAATTTTTGCTTTAATTAATGGATAGACAGTGGTTCCTTCTGCCAAGTGGGACTCACAGTACACATGACCATGCAGTGTCAGTCCCAATATAAAGATCTTGCACTCACGTGTTCTTCGCAGTGTCATTTACAATTACCAAAAATAGGCACTCAAGTGTGCAAGTGAACAGCTAAATGAAATAGAGCAGACTCATGCAAAGGGCCATTATCCTGCTGCACAAAGGACCGAAGGGTTGACACGTGTTGCAATATGAATAAAAGCCTTGAAAACACAATGCTATGCAACCAGATCTGACTCAAAATGCTACATGTTTATGATCAGACTGATATGAAATTTTCCAAACAGCCGAACCTGTAACGATAGAAAATGCATGTGTGGTTTTCAGTGACTGAAGAAGAGGGACATAGGAAATTGTTGCTAATCATTGTGAGGTTTGTTTGGGGCAATGAAAACACTAAAACGAAACAGTGGTGATGGTCACACCACTCCGTGACTGTCCTGAGAACTAGTGCTTTGTGCAATTTAAAAGGGTGAATTTTGTGATATGTCAATTGTGTCTTATAGAGAGCATCACACAAGGCAAAACAAGCAGCTCAGAGACAACTTGCACTTAATCCAAAGTCACATCCATACGCTAACCTGTTTA
The DNA here is from genome assembly GCA_004027595.1 of Dinomys branickii. NCBI lineage: Eukaryota > Metazoa > Chordata > Mammalia > Rodentia > Dinomyidae > Dinomys > Dinomys branickii. Next base: position 209,832 of record PVLD010000939.1, on the reverse strand, counting down.
TCTGTTAGCTCATCCATGAGGACAGAGCTGTCATAACCTGTCACCTCCTAAGGATCCTATCTCTCAACACTGCTGCACCAGCAACCAAGTTCCCCACACACGAACTTTGGGGAATCCATTCACACCATAGCATCCCTGTGTAAATGGTGCACTGTCCAGGGAAATAGCTAGGGCCCTGAGGTTTGAGACAGGCCTGGGCAGCATAGCAAGAGTTCATCTCAAAATAAATAGATGAACACATAACAGGCACAAAATAATAAGCAACACAGAGCACAGGGATTCCTTGTGCACTGCTGTGGGGAGGGGACAACTGGCCAGCTGCTGCTACAAAACAGCGTGATGTTTGCTCAAGAAAGTAAACATAAAATCACCCTGGAATCCAGCAGCTCCACCTCTGAATGCACCCAAAGAATGACAGCTGTGCTGCAAAGAGACATTTTTGACCCATTTATATAGCAGCAATATTTACAATAGCTGAATGTGGCAGCACCCCAAATGTCTATTGACAAATGACTGAAGAAATGTCGTGTGGTATATCCATAGAACAGAATATTATTCAGCCTGTATTTTTATTTCTTTTAATTTATTTTTTAATTTTTAGTTTGTCTTTTTGAGACAGGGTCTTGCTATGCAGTTCAGGCTGGCCTTGAGCTCACTTTGTAGCCCAAGCTGGTCTCGAACTTGCAACAATCCTCCTGTCTCAGCCTCCAGAGTGCTGGGATTATATGCATGTGCTGCTGTGCCCCATTTATTCAGCCTTCAAACAGGAGGCGATTCTGATCAATCGTGCAAAATGGATGACCCTTGGGGACAGTCTGCTAAAGGAAATGAGCCAGTTATCCACACACAAAAACCTACTTATGAATCCAATTATCGGAACTACTTACAGTAGTCAAAAATCACGGAGAGAGAAAGTGCACTGGCGATCACTGGGGGCTGGTGGAATTAAGGAGCTACTGTTAAACGGGGTCAGATTTTCAGCTTGACTAGATGAAGAGCTACGGAGATGGACGATGGAGATTGCTGCGAAATATTATCAGTATGTTTGATACCAGCAGACTGTATGTTCATATTTGTTCAGATAGAAAACTGTACGTTACTGATTTTTACCACAATAAAGTTGATAAAAGGTGCAGTTAAGAAAATACATAAGCAATATATACATTGAAAGAAAACATTAGCAAAACTTGTGTTTGGCAAAAGGAATTGTATCTATCTCCTACTGTGTGTGTGTGTGTCTGTGTGTGTGCGCGCGCGCGTGTGTGTGTATGTGTGTCCATGTATTTACTTATCCACCAAACGACCTTTATTTAATATGTAAAGAACCCCTACAACTGAGTAAGACAAATATCTAAGTAAAATTCTAGAACAGATCCTCAAATATATATATGAATTAAGCACATAAAAAGTCATCAATATCATTACCCATTTGTAAAGAAGCATTTAAATCCAGATTAGATCAATTTAGAATAAACTAATGAGAATGAACAGTTAAAAAGCAAAACTAACAATTCCAAGTGTTGAGGATGGCAGAGCAATCGGAATTCTCACTTCATTTGGGAATGTGAAATGGCACGACCTTGTTGCAAAAAATTTTAGAATTTCATATAAAGTGAAACCTACACCTACCCCCATCATCCATTGGTTGTAATTCCAAATATTTACCAAGAATAACTGAAATTTCATTTCCATACAGTGGACCGACATAAGAACTTTCCTAATAGCTTTAGTCCCACAACCCATGGGTGAAAATAAAATGACTATGATTGGAACGATGGCTAATTAATTTATAGTATATTCAAACAATTACATACATTGTAATACATGAAATACATTTATTATTGTAATATTACATAACACATATATATGCAACAGCAATAAAAATAGCAAATTAGTGATTCACATAACTAGATGAAAGAAAACAAACCTGAAACAAAAAGAACCTAATGCAATATTACATTTATATGGTTCTATAATGATAAAATAATTCAGGATTAAAAATGGCTAAAGTAGTTGTCTCTGGAAGAAGTAATTAGAAAGGACAATTGTGAGTCTTATTTGACAGGATTCCTTTGTACCACAATTGTGTAAATTTGAAAATACACTTATATATCCTATAAGTTACCTTATAGAATATGTATTCTATTTAAATATAATATGTATTCTATTTAAAATAAAGGTAAATATAGTGATTCCTTTATTTATTTATGTAAAGATAATGCAGGAAATCATTGAAGAGCTAAAGACATGATTTTGTCCTTCACCCCTTTCAAACAAGATCAGAATGAAAAGAAGAGGAATGAATGTGAATTTATTTGTAAATTTTCCAAAATGCTGGCTTCCAAAATTCATTTTTGGAAAAAAGCTATATACTGATTCCCAGACTAGCAAATATTCATATTCTATGTACTTGAAATTCAATAAAAATGGCAACTATGGCCATATTATTTTTCAAGGGCTCATTTTGGTTGATCCATCGCTTCTTGGTCTGGAACTCTCAGCTGCTTTAGTTTCTGACACTTGCAGATGTGCAAAGTAAACTCAGCCCCAGATGTAACTGGTGTGCTCTGGGTGAGGGGAGCTGGTAAGGTTTAGTGGCTGAAGGCAATAGATTTGAGAGTGTAGTTATATGAATCAGAAAATTGAACATTAAGTCCTCATTTTCAACCTATTTCTTTGGGGAATCTGGTAAATATTTTGAGAAACATGGGGTACTTAAATACAATATCTTCTCCTCTTTTTAGCTTATCACACTATTGTTCTTCAAATAAAACAAACCCCAATTTGGTCAAAGGATAGGATGGACCTGTGGAAGAATTTGCATTCCTTCAGTATGGATTATGTGGGCACCATGGAAATCTTTCTAATGAGCCACAAGTAACATACTTTCTTTTAGGCCTGAAATTAATATTATATTCATACAATTCCTTAGAGATAAAATACCTTAGCAAAGGAATGTCATGTAATCACTCCTCCCCTTTTTTTGTTCAGAGATGACAACAAAGTAAAAGAACTATTCTAATTGCCCAATAAAAGCTTCATCGTGTTCACTCCTTTGGCGACAAGACGCAAATCTTTTGTCTAAGAGCACTCAGGCAGTGCTAGAATCTAACTGCCTTCCCAAGAATTCAGTACAAGTTTTGAAAATTCAATTTTGTTTGTTTTAGTCCTTCTGCACGGAGATAGATATTTCACAGGGTGAGAGTTTTCTTAATTAGCATTCTCCCTTATAAAAAGTAAGTTCAACTGTTTAAAGGCAGTAAAGATGATTCCATTACATTGCTAGAGAATAAGCAGACCCATTGAAGTAACAGAGTGTGTGAAAGGGAAGTAACGGTTCATTTGCCTGTGGAATAACACGTGGTGAGAGGTAATTGTGGAGTATTCTTCCAAAAACAGAGAGGTCTAGATGAGCCCAGCCAACGAAGTGGGGGTATATTGAGGGTGAGGAACCTTGTTTGGGAGTTCTTTTGGATTTTGACAGTGATGAACACAAATGTGCACAGTGGTCATGTACACAGCACAAATAAACACAGCGGACAGCATGGACGAAATGGAAGACATTTGCTACTTCCCAATAATGGTCACTGTGCATATCCTGCCTATGGTTTTCAAAGTCAGCACATCGTGTTCCTCCGTCTTCTACATTTTAACAGGATGTGAAAATGAAGAGTATCACAGCACTCTTTAACTTAACAATACAATCTTATTTTCATAAATCATCTTACCCAAGCAAGTGGAATTCTATTCAAGCAGTGGGCCACATTTATCAAGTTATATAGTAATTAAATTTTGGAAAATATTGGTACTAGAACTCTGAACCCTTACCTTCTGAGTACAGAAGGAGATCAGAGTAGGTGAGAGCTCGTCAGGAAATAAAGTTCCACACAGTCTCTGCCTGCATTCTTTGGATGTGGGGGTGGAAGGATAGAAAGAGGAGAACATTTCTCCTGGGTCCTCCTGATAGTCACCTACTTGGTGTTTATGGACTGGAAAAATTATTGAATTTTCACCTTTCTTCCATCTCATCTGCTGTTAAATCTAACCTGAAACTTGGAGTCAAAGCTGGTGAATGACAGTACACAGAGAAGCCAGAGTTCTCTCAGAGTCTACAGGAATATGTGCAGAACGAAGGCGGGAACTGAGGCTGCTTCTCTGACTTCCCCAGGATCGAGGTGAGCTGGCATCCTGTCAGAGCTCAGGAAACCGAAGTAAAACGTGACTGTACTGAAGGAGTGCAGATTTTCATTCAGCACAGCGGGTTTTGCCCAGGATGCTCCACACCATTAAATTTGTTTTCAGTGCTGGAAAGTATTGTGAAATTAGACTAAAAGAAAACATAACCAGGAAAAAGAAAATCAGATATGATAATCTTTGGGAAAGAAGAAAGTAAAATGTAGCAGTAGACTAATATCCACCCATAGGGACGCTCACTTCTATGTGGAGTCTAAATGTATGTGCGCACAAAAAAGGACACTAGAGCCAAGGAGGGAAGCAGGAATTGGGGAAGAGAAGAAGCTGCTTTAAGGCCACCCAGTCTCCATGGGGCCAGAACATCGACAGCAACCCTGAAGAGACTAAGAGCCAAACTGCAACTCAAAAGTCACTTATTACCACAATGAATCCTGAATAATGGGGTTTTAGTCTAGAAAAAACAATTTTTCTGTTAACATATTTTACCTTAATAGAAAAACATAATAACATGCATGCCATGACTTCGAGACCATTGGAACAGACTGTTGAATGAGCTTGGATTATCTATTGCCCTTTGTGGCAACTAGTGTCAATAGGGATGTACTGTATATTTTTAAATTGTTAAAGAGTATGTTTTCAGGATTCTCGGCATACATATAAGTTGGTGAGGAGGTCACTGGTGAGGTAGTCAGCTTGATTTAGCCTTTGTACAACATTTTCATAAAGCAAAACAACATACCAATAGATACACATATTTGTGATTTATCAATTAAAAATAATAAATAACCACATGGGTGGTCCATTTTTCTTCCCTACATGTTGGAGTGATCAGGGGTCAGGATTTCAATGGGCAAGTCTCCTATGATCTTTGCTTCCTAGAGGATTATATTTCTATTTATCTCACTACAAACCTCAACTGATTCATTTGGTAGTGGTCAATACTCTGATTCTACAATGTCTGTAAGATTTCCTTTAACCTGTCAGACTTTGGAGCCACAGAACATATCGTGTCGCCAGCAGCAGCATGCAAGAGCACCACTGTCCTCATGAAGATCACCAGCTCTGTCTGTGGAGATGCTGTCGAAGGTCATGTACCCATGACAAAAAATCTTCAGCCTCCAGAGTACAACCCAGTCTCTTCCACGGGACACGCAGCCATTTTAGAAGATGTGGGTTATGGTAACATTCTCTGGTTTCTGTAGGTGAAGTAATCTCAGATCCATGCAATCACAAGGAAGAGAATTTGAGTAAAAATGTCTGTTTATCTTTCATTTTCCTGTCAGAAGAAATTGCTTCTTCAAATGGTATCTCTGTTGTGATAGTAAAGATATCCACACTTCCAAAAGTAGGAATTACTGTACACCCCATACCTGGCCGGCTACATTGGATCTCTGTTCCCATGCCATAGACTTGAGTTTGGCTGAAATCGTACTTTGAGATGCAGACTTGTGTGCAGCAATGTACGTGGAAGAGACCATAGGAAGAAAAGTGAAGGACTGGGAAGAGGAGATATGCAAATGATAAAATATGTGTGGAAGAAACCTTATCATATTTACTGTTGTGGACAAAGAGGGAACAATTATGCAGGGACATTTTAAGAGGTGAATAATATAAGAGGTGAAAATATATAAAATTGTCCACATGTAAAGCAGGTGGTTGAAACATTTTTAAGACATCTTCCATCTGTCTGAATAACATAACAGCATAGATGTCTCATGCTGTGAGCCTGAACTGTGAGATGTGTGCTGAGCTCCTTCACGGTACTTGCCCAGTGGAGGAGGGATTAGGAGCTGAGCTGGGGCCCTGGACCTGCTTGTTCCTTGTGTAGCTGAAGTCATTGCCTGGCAGGCCAGACAGTGTTTGAGCATCAGAGCCATCAGCGGGCCTCAAGCAGGCAATGTTGAAGCCTGCTTTCCTGAAGGGCATTGTGAGCCCAACACCCGCGTATCTCCCGTGGTCTGTCCTAAGTCAGGTCACCCTCAGCATGGCATAAAACCAGCTCATCTCATTGTACTTGATGCTGCTTTTTACATACATTTCTTCTCAACTTGCACCAAAATCTGCTTCTAATGGGGAAATCTGTAGTAGGGAAATAGTCTCCCTCCGTGATATAGGTTATAAAAATGTTCTTCTAGCTTTATATACAGACCTGTGGTTTGCATTTTGCTCCCTCTTGGAAAGAAATAAGACAAAGGACTAGGAATCAGAACTCAGTGCCCAACATTTACGAATTGTCCTGTAACTGTGGTGCTTGATACCACTTTTTCAGTAACATTCTGATTTTTTTTACATAATAATGCATTTCTGAAAGTTAAGATAAAAATACTTTTCAAGTCTATACCTATGAAATTTCTTCAGGCCCAGTTGCTCTGAAATATCAAATGGTCACATTGATGAAATAGGAATGCTACTTCTCTAGAAAACTAAACATAAATGGGTAATAAGCTGCTAATTGATGTATTCTTAATAGACAATATTTCATGTCAAATCATTATACTTACCATCTATTATGTAGGATATAAAAATAAATTGCTTCAAGAGAGTTATATATTATATAAAAAATCACCAAAGATAAGGTCACTTGGCTTAATTTGCTATTGGTTTTATTTTAGAAAGATTTATTATAGGTTAATGAGCAATATAAAAGGTCGAAGTTTTGCATTTCATTTTACTTTTAGATTTACTGCATAAAACAATTTTACTTTGTAATATTAAATTAAATTTTATCACCTCTGAATTTAAAATTGACATTATGTATTTAAATAGATATGCTTTTAAGTCAGAACTCACTGATTTGCAGCACTGTAAAGATTTCTTTTGATGGTTTGCCACAGTAACAAAATGTCAGCATTTGAAAAGTGAGAATTTTATATCGTTTCTGTTATTTTCTAACACATATTTATTTTATAGCATTGTGGGAAGAAAATCAAAAGGGATATCATTGGATAAAACTCTACAGTCACTAAGAAGTTATCTGTATTACCACAGAAATAGTTAAGATTAAATTCAATTACAAAATCTAATGATTTGAAGTATGAACATTTCTTTCATAAGAAAAAATATGTGTATGACTTGACTTTCCTTGATAGTTTTTGAGCACTGAGATATCACAGCTAATAGGAGGAAAGATTCCTGACTTTGAGGCTATTCATTTCTAGTAGTGTGTACATCAATAATATAATGATTACAGTGTGTTTTGGCCATGAAGGGTCATTATATATACCATATATATATATATAATGTGTCTGGACCTGCAGTGAAATCCATGGAATAAGGCAAAAAACCAGAACCACATTTGAGTGTAGTGATTCGCATCCTAATGCAATCCCAGAGAGACTTGTGAGTGTCGGGGAAGCCTGGCAAGAAATGAAATCAGAGTGGCAGCCAGGGGCTGGATGAGGGAGTCAATAGGTCAAAATAAGGAACTTTTGCTTCATTCAAACTGTGTAAGAAGTCGTGAAAGATTCTGCACTTGAGAGTGAAGTGATCTGCTTTGTGTTTTAAAAAATGAGACCCTAGATGCTGGCAAGGCAATAAATATATTTTTGTTTAGCAGAGCAGCACATCGAGACAAAGTAAGGTGGTATCTTTCATTTATAGAATGGTAGTTTGGAACTGAGTGATTGTATTGGAGGTTATGAGAAGGGATTACATGAAAACATGTTTTGAACATGTGGCCCGTGGGACTTGCTGTTAAACTACGTAATGAAGGATGAGGAAGGAGCTAAAACAACATCATGATTTTCACCGGAGAAGCGTGGTGAATAACACTGTCATTCACCAAAGTGGGCAACAGTAGGTGTAGAGCATGGTTGGAATAAAGCTTTAATACCGGGTTAGTTTGAGTAAGCGATAGGAACATCTAACTGGATTTACTGAGTAGTTACTGAAGCATATGACTTAGGACTTCAGATAGAGGCCAAGACTCATTAGACAAATCTCAGAATTATCCAAATATGTACGGTATTCCAACAAAAAGTCTAAATCCATTACAAGCTTTAAAAGTGAAGATGAAATGGATAGTTGCAGAAACAGTATTTGCAAGTTCAGAAAGTACACCATGAGCTCAGTCCAGACAGCATGACTGCAGTGAGGAACATAACTGTCTTGGAATGTGCAAAGTGCTGGCAGCTGAAGACCTCAACAGGAAGAGTGCCCTCTGTGTCTTGAAATTAAAAGCATGCTTGGTGATGGGTTTGAAAGAGAATTAAAAGTGACAAAATGGAGAGTCAACATGGATTATTTGGGTCTGATCATTTGTTTTAAAAGAAGAGAAATGGAAATTGGGTCAAGCAAAATGTGCAAAAAGAGAACCTTGCAAAGTCAGAAGAAAATGACGTGAATATTATTTTCATATGTTGATAGTGACAAAAGATGGAGGGAAGAATGAAGAATTACTGCTCCAAGTGCTGAGGACATAGCTCAGTGGCACAGCACCTGCCTAGCAAGCATGAGGTCATGAGTTCAATTCCTGGTACCAAAAAAAATAAATAAATAAAAATAAAAAAACAACAACCAAGAGTTACTGCTACAGAAAATAAGAACAGGATCAATGCCTTTTAATAATAAGTAATATAAAACAAAATTCACTTAGCATTCACTTGCCTCTTGACAAGAATAGAGGAAAATAGGAAGCAATTTATGAGTGCTGAAATATATTGAATATAACTTGGTCTTGTGAAGATTAAGTTCTCTCCTGATCTCTTTCACTGTTTAAGGGAATGTAAGGAAAAAAAGAAATGCATTGGAGCAAAGATTGATAAGGGTCTAAAAACAAAATAGAACGTTAAAAACAATACTCTAGCCAGCGGGATAACTGACTTGAGTACAGATAAGGTTGTCACGCAGTGACAAAGGCATCCTGAGGTCCCTGTGGAGAGAAAACACACATAAGAACATTCAGTGTCTCCTCTTTTCTCTCTTCATGTAGCTTTTATAAAGATGTTTCCAATAATAAGATCGATTATACCAGTAATCCCCTAGATCTAGTTTGCAAATGAGCAAGTGAAGTTCCACAAATGAAGTGAACGATTTCAGGTGCAGAGAGTTGCCAAGGATGTCCATGTCACTTACTAGATCAAGGAAAATAAGACTCAGTGTTAACCACGGGGTTTAGCAACGCGGATGCCCTTGGTGACATTTCCAATGGAGCAGGCTTTCTTCCTGGTGTGGGACGCAGCAAAGATGAGAAAACAACGTGGATTTGAGTGAGAATACAGGAAGGTTAGAGGAAGACTTCTACTGAAGGAGAAAACAAGTGGAGGGGTGTCTTAAAGGAAGGGGACAAATCAAAATATTAAAAAAATGTTTTGTTTCTTAATTTACTTGCTTAGTACATGCTCTGGCTCTTGTTTGCAGCAATAGACTAGGGAGCTTGGGAAAGAGAAGCAGAGGGACCCGTGAGGAGGGCTTGGAGGTGGTCCAGGTGATGGAAGATGGTGAATTAAATAGAATTGCCCAGTAGAGATGGTGGGGAATATTCATACCTCAAGTATCACATATTTGCAATAAGTACTCATGAGGGTGCAAATTTAATAAAATATAAGCAAAATATAAAACATGCCACCAAACTAAACATTGGTTTCCATTCATCTTTGCTTATACACGGTGTCCTCTTTTCATACTTATGAGAAATGAATCTCTTCTCCTTGACTCCTGCTCTGAAACACATTACTTTCTCTGACTCTGAGATCTCAGGCTTTCATGGGACAGTGCTGTCACCAACGAGCATTCAGTGAGTGCATACTATGTTGGTACTTCACTGAAGAGCAAGCTGTGTGAGGATTAATGATGCCTTCGGCTTCTTTCCTGTCTCTAAATTTGAATTTTGTCTGTCTGTTTTTCGAGGAAAGTTTGAATTTTGAGCTCAGGGAAATATGCACGCTTTGACAGTTAACACTAATTAGGCTTCATGAGTGAGTGAAATGAGCTTTACTCTTAATTTCAAAAAGATTCATTAGAAGATAACAAAGACCCACCCCCACCTATTATTCTGAGGGGCGCTCTGGCTTCTGAATTGGTTGATGTACCATAAAGCTCAGGTGCCCGTGCCGTGCGATAATCATGAGAGTCAAGCGGCACCTAAAGACTCAATTTGGAAATGATTTCACCACCAGTTAAGGTCAGATATGCCAGAGATTGGCTGCTACCTACACTGCTTCCTAGAAATGCCGGAGGACTGAAGCCTTGGGACAGAAGGCTATGAGTGTATAATTGGCACCTCAGTCTTAAGCCAAAGATAGGGATTTTCCTTGACTAACTCTGTTGAAAGTGTATCTCACTATTTCCTAAGCTTAATCCTGTTTCCACCTCATCTTCCTCCCATCATGATTTTATAGTCAAGCAGTATGATCTGACACACTCTATTTTGCTCAGTTGTTTGTTTTCTTGTCTTTCAAATAGTACATAAATTTCAAGTGACTTTATCGCCTTCTCTTTTCCCTAAATCAGGGCTTAACACATGGTAAATTGTCAAAAAATAACCTGCAGATCAAAAGAATCATTATGCTACTTAGATTAATGCTCACACAGCTATACACTGAAATGGAAATAAAAACTTAAATACAAACCTTGGAAGATCTCCAACACTGTCTGACCAATGTGTTTTTCTAACTTTGTCGTCTCTACCACTCCTTGCCCTTGTGCTATCCTGTGGCCCTCTTGACCTTGTCTCTCTGTCCCACCATGAACTGGTCTGCTCTCATTTCCTCAGCTACAGATGCTTTTCCTCTAGATTTTCATATAGAGTCTCATGACTTTTCAGTCTGTTTAAAGGTGAATTCCTCAGACTTTCGATAGGTATAACTAAAATCACCTAAATCAGCAAACCTTTATTTTACCTGTTGTTATTCTCTAAATTTTTCTCTCTTTTTCCTGGCCCTCTATGTCCATAGAGTTAGAATTTACATTCTTCTGTCTCCCGCACAGCTCACTGGCCATGTGATCAAGTTCCCTCAGTGAGAAAGGACTGGCACGGATGTGGAAAGCTGGTCAAGGTAAGCTGCATTCACTTAGCTTGAGCATTTCCTGCCCGTTTCTGTAAGCTGGATGCTCAGTGTGTAGCCTCCAGCATGGTCATGAGGATGAGGTGGTTTGGACCCATTGTGCTCATCTGGACTCCTGAAAGAGCACTTGTGAGAAGGTGCAGCCAATTATTATAGCTGCTATATGACAATATTTAGTGTCTGGTTGTTAGTCTTGCCTGGCTGAATATACTTAGTTAAAAAATGTATACTTTTATCAATATTGTAGATTGTCTTTCACATTTATTCGGGCCTTGTTGACTATATCTTCTCACTGGAACATCAAATCATTTAGTTTAGGAAGTTTCTGTGCTGTGTTTACCACACTTTTCTTGCTTACCCAAGGGCTACGTAAGCATTTGTGGAATTAAAAAAAATAGGAAATGAAATTGTAGCTTGTAGTGATTGGGGCTTAGAATTAAATAAAATTGGGTGCTTAGCTATTAAAATTAGCATTTGTATTACAAATGCATAACATAAATACTCAGTATTCGATGTTTAACTGTTTTTCTAGCCATGTGAAAGGCTTCAAATATATATTGCTTTAAGCATGAAAAAAATGGCCAATAAAACAGAAGTGAAGTAAGTTATTGAGTCATTCATTGATATAAACATCTTTCTTCAAAGTGATGTTCTCATGCACAAGTTCTAGACGATAGGGAAAGACAGAGGCTTAGTAGGTGATATGAGATGAAGGCAAAGGAGACAGCAGTATAACAACGCCCTGGACCAAGACGAGAAGAAAACTTTACTTCAGTGAGCAAAGACTCCGGGTGCCGCCATGTGCACCTGGAGCCAATTCCATCTCGCAACACCAAAATAACAGTGGCGGAATATTTCTCATCGGGCACAAAAAGCCTGAACAATCCTGAACCAACATAACAGTAGATTCTAAACCCTCACCCATTAACCTGGGATACTGACATTTTCTTTCATTGGATAACCTGCACCTGTAGTCTGCTGAGTTCATTATTAGAGAAATAACTTATTTTTGCATGTCTGAGCTATCAAGATGAGCTTTGAGTCTTTTTAAATAAGTAGAACTGGTTAAGTACAACTCAGGTGGGTGTTTCTGTGACTGCTTCTGCTTATATTAATAGGATGCCAAAATGGTAAACATTTATGCTCAATACATTTGACAAAGAGATATGATTGCCATTGATCTAAAATGGCAATGTGTGGCAGAATGTGAATGTGTGGCAGAATGTTTAACTTTCAATACTAGAAACTTACACTTACCAATCAATCAGAAATAAACATAAGCCTTAGCAATTCAATACTCTCACATGCATAATGTGTAATCAATGAGTTTGAAACAGCTCTTAGTTTAAACCTAGCTGTTGCATCGTTAATTCGCCACTTAAGTAATTATTTTTATATCTTACTTTGACCCTTAATACTAAAGTGGGAATTCACTTTTTTATTTTAAATACTGTTACTGTATGTTAACATTCAGTGATGTTGAGATCTGTCTTGGGAAGTTCTTGGGCACATTAACATGCATTAAACAATTTCAGTTCCATTTCTCCCTCTCCTTTTGTTTTTCACCCTTGCTTGCCACTGTCTTGTCTCCAGACTTGTTTCCTTCATAAGAACTTAGCAGAAAAGTTGTGTGAGACTAGATGAAACTTTCATATATTTTAGACACAAACTAGTGAACAAAAGAGACGACACATGTTCTCAGATGGGCTGAAAATTAAACTGAGTATTCAAAAATCTATCATAAACACAAGGAAAATGGTGCTATGGAATAACAGTAGAAATTAGTGTAAGAAAAACATTCTAGCAAGTTGCATTTGAGTTAGCATGTGAGAGTTGATAGTGGTTGAGGCTGAGGATTTTGGCAGCAGGATAAATAATATCTTTATAATACCAGTGAGAAAACACAATTGATCAGCTGAGCCTGTTTTACAAATTTTATTCTGGTACATATGATCAAAACATCATTTTATTTCTCTCGTAGTTTTGGTATTTGTCTCTATGAAACCAATATGTAAAGGATAACCAATTATTTCAAACATAGAAAATACTATAATTGCTTACAGTTGTCGGAAATACGTCTGAGAAAAATATGCATGGTTTAGAAGAAAATATTTCATCACAGTAACGTACTTTTCTTTCTACAATTTCTAAGTGGCATTGTTATCAGAGTTATAATTTCTTAGGAAGGAATTTGAACATTTTTATAGTAATAGTTTCCAGGAAATGTGTAAATTTTAATATAGATAATAGGTACATAGGGAGAAATAACCACAAGTTTGTGGCTAAAGTCTATAAACACAGTTTGTGAAGTTTACTTTACAGAATCGTTCCCTTTTTTGTGTGTGTGGTACTGGAGATGGAACTCAGAACTTGTGTTTGCCAGAAAGGCGTTTGTTTCACTCCGCTATCCCTAGCCCCAGTGAACTTTATTTTAATAGGTTGTAACTGTGTCTGACTGTAAAAATATTTGTTGCTAAAGTGAATCAACGATTCATTTTTTAAAACAGTGTATATTTTCATATTTATCATTGTTAAATTTACATAAATAACATTTAAGATGAAATACATAAGCAAATGCTATTGAATAAATCCCGAAGTAGGCCATAGTAAGAATCCACTGATGACTAACTTGCTTGTAAAATAACTCTAACCTTTGGCTATACGTAAGCATCTATGTATTTTAGTCAATAAACTAAGTAAAATTGGACTCTAGTAAATAATAATATAGCTTTGTCAATCACAGGATGGCTTTAAATGATTAACTTTGTCGATGTTGGTTTATGGCAGTCTCTGATTCTTAGCATAAGGGGGCCTTGTAATGCTGGGAACCATATAAATCTGTTGACAAAGCCAAGGCATAGAATGAAACATTGCTATATACTGCACACTTATATTATTCAATGTATTCCTCGAAATAATTCATGGACTTGGAGGACAAAGGATCAAGAAATCCTTTGGGGTATAGAGAGAGGAAAAGTAGTTTAACAAGTAGATTAAATGACAAGAATATTGGCAATCTTAAATTTTGCTGCAAATATATACACTGGTCCTCAGTTGGTGCTACTGGAAAGTGGCAGGATCTTTACAACGTAGAGCTTAATGGGAAAGTCCATGTCCCTGGGAGCCTTTGAAGAGGACAGTGAGATCATGGTCTCTTCTTTCTGTTTGTTTCCTTCCCCACAGCCAACACGCACATGATTTGCTCTGACACACTCTCCCCGCTGTGTGTACTCCCAAGGTCCAGAAGCAATGAACCTAACTGGTCACGGACTGAGCATTTCAAAACTTTTAGTCAAATAAACTCTGCCTCTGTATAAGTTAACCACCTCAGGTATTTTGTTACAGAAGTAGAAAGCTGACTAACTTACTTGGTTGTCAATTTTCAATGCATTCAGTATTGTATGTAATGACTTTATTTCCTATATTACTGACATTATTTCACTCAAATTTTGCTGTTTCTGGGGGAATAAAATTAGGGCAGACATAAAACTGGAAAGAAAAGAGATGCATATTTTGGCTCTGGCTTGGTGACTACTAGATACATGATCCTGAGAAATATAAAAAAGGCACAAAATCTTTGTGTCTCAACATCTGAGATTCTCCAGGTAAAAGCTTACAATGTCATGACTCCCTGGGAAAGGAACAGAAGAGAAATACACAGATTTAAAAATCTTTTCAAACACCCTAGGGCATTTAGAGCCTAGAAGTTTAAAAAACTTCCAACAAAGGGTAAGATAAAATAAATGGTACAAGTGTCGGAGAATAACGAAAAGCTTTTTATATACTTGAATGACAGAGAAGGTCAGTTTTGATGTCAAAAGTGCATGTAGAGGAAAACAAATTCTTACAATGCTCTTGAAGACAATATCATATGTCTTTTTGAATATCCAGCCACAAGGCATATTTAGTATAAAGCCAAACTGTAACATATATTTCATAATTACCTTTTTTCTTATTCTTTTCAATGGTAAATTTGGAAAGATTTTAAATTAATGTTTAAATGTTTAAATTTTCACCTTCCACTACAGCTAAAATTGACCCTCTTAACCAGTTCTGGTCAACAAATTACTAACAAAAATCTCTTAATGATATTCTACGAAGGTTTCCCTGAGATGAAGATCAGTGAGTTTGGTAGTACTTTTCTCACAGTTCCTGACTTGAGCACAGACGTACTGACTAATAGTGTAAGATGTAAACATGGTGTAAACACGGTGTAAAGACCTCAAAACTCATCAGCCAGCCTTTATAGCAAGCCAGCCAACTGGCGTCAATAGTTGTCTACCTACAGGTAGTTAGAAAACTCAAGCTACGTATTAAAGCCAAAAAGTAATTAAGTTTTCTTTTACTTGTTGCTGAACCTATGTGAAAATACATATCAAAATTATTAAATTTGTCACTGTTAGCATATTAGCTAATATTATTTTGAAACCAGTCTCAGGTAGTAAGATTTGTAAAAAACATATGCAAGTTGGGAAATCCTCCCAAACATAAATATGAGCATAAAATATTAGCTCGTGGGATATATCAAGAGTCTCATAGCATGCTTCTTGGTCAGATTGAGCATGGTATCCCATTTCTTATTTTAGCAGCATTAGAAATAGTAACAGCAACACCATGGTGAATAGCTTTGTTGGTTGGATATTCATAGGTTCATACAGAAATCTCAGTCCCTTGGAAGAAGATTACCAATATGGACTTTTGAGAATATACTCTTTTAAGCCAGGTACGTGTGGTACACATCTATAATCCTGGCACTCTAGGAGGCTGAAGCGACAAGACGTTGCCCAGCCTAGACAACATAGCAAGAATCTGTCTCAAAGTTAAGAATTAAAAGGGGGGTGAGAAAGTTGTCTCAAAATGAAAACATTTTACAAAATACCAGAAAATAGCTCAGGTTGAAGGTTCTGGATTCAATCTCTAGTACTACCAAAACCAAGCAAAAACAAGTAAGTACATTGTTTTATAGGTAAAATGTAATGCCTCTTGTTTGCTCAATAGAGTACATAATTATAACTAAAATAATTTAATCTGACACTTTTCTACATGTAATTATTGTTATCAAGGAAGCCTTCCCTAAAACTATCAATATTCTCCAAAAAGACACTTTAATATTATATGAGTCACTTAAGTTTCTCTTGCCTTTGGGTCACTTATTCCCTGGAAATGTTTTTACTTCTGTATCAGTTTTGCTTGGTCCATCTTTATTCCATTTTTATAGATTATTTTTCCTACCAACGATAAGCCTAATATGAGATTCACTTAAGTAGCTTCTCTCAGTATAGAAACACATGAAAATATATCACTATACGATTTAGACAATAAACAGACTTGAACACAATCTTGTTAGAACTGTATTATTAATACTGTCATGTCAGAACAATAGAGAAATTTCCATTTCATAAATCAGTTTCCCCTCAGAATTTCACAGGGATAATTCCTCACCTTTAGGGTCCTGCATGAATTTTGCCTTTATGTTTGGAAAGAATGTATGTTGTGTATAATTGATGTTATGATACCTAGTGCTGCATTATGTTTTCTCATTGAAATTTAAGTTCACAGATGCTTTCACTAGCATATAAGTACCATGTAAGTACTTTACAGCACTAGGTATAACAAAAAGGTAAACTTATGCTTAGAAAAAATTGTTTAATAGATGTAGTAATGTTATTTCTTTTACTCAGACAATACTTCTTTCTGTATGACAGACATACAGACATTTCAATCAGTTCTACTTAAAAATGCAAAATATTTTGGATAATAATCTTACTATTTACCAAATTTTTGTTAAAGCACATGTTTTAAGTTCTTATAAATTTACACTTTTTCAAAATTTGTCTTTGCACACCATATGCATTGGGCAAATTATTTCAAGTTTTGGAGTAAAAATCTGAGGTTGTCGTATTTTTATGGACAAAATGATGCTGCTGCCAGTGGGGACAGGCATAGGATTTTCTGTAGATCCTGCAGCACAGAGGTAGTCAGGCCCATGGGTTTTGTCGAAACAATTGTTTTCATTTAAACAAGCTGGGGTTTGATATTCATTTATATCCAACTCACAGAAAGATCCATGGTAGCCAGGTGCAGAATTACACAAAAACCTAAAGAAAAGTAGACAGACTGTAAGGGATGGTGACTCTTAGCATATCATTTTTTAGATAAAATAATTTTAGTCTTAGTACAAACCTCAAAGTGTATATTGAGAAACACCCTGGAGGGGTTGTGAAAAGTTAACTTTGCAGTCAACTTTGCCCTGGAATGCTTCTCCAAAGATAGAAGACACCCGGGCCCAGATAATCACCTATGACCCTGCCTGGGTTGTTTCATCCCTTCCCTGGCCCTAGATAAACATTGTAACCACAGAGGAAATGTATAGTTATCTAAAAGGCGACATACAGAACAGAGTGTGGAAAGTATATCACTGTGGTTAGGCTCATGACTGGGGCCTCACCTGGTCACATGGAACAAGAAAAACAACATATGGCCAGGGCTACAACATTCCAATCTGTTACTATGGAAACCAAAGGTGTATTTAAAGTTGAATCAAAGAAAGGCCAGCCACTCACATTCCTGACCTGCCAGTCAGGGAAGTGTGGTGACTGGTCTAAATTCAATAAACTCTGTTTTTCCCTAAAATTCAATCCATTGGCCTTCTGTGGAAATCAGTCTGTTTGTCACTACAAAACAAATAAGTATTGAGCAAGAAATTTATTATACTAAAAAAGTTATATAAATTATAAAATAATCAAAGAAATTATAATAGAATTTATATGTTTATACTAAATTCGAGACCTCTGACTTAATTTAAATAAATAATAATAGAATATAACTATTTCATTTTTTTCTCTCCCCAGAAGTACAGAAATTACTCTGCCATAATATTTTCCTACTCAAATATTTCTGATGAGAAAGTTTTCAAAGCATTCTGCTTGAGTAAAAACTTATTACAAACTTCATAAATATTAAGCTTAATTCTACAAATAGATTGTTTTTACTACTGTAGGATATGTGTATCTATGTGTAAACATTCAATTACAGTATATTCTATTTTTATTGAAGGCTATTCTGCCTATGGATCAAAGAATATTTTCTGATGTGAAAACCCTCTGGTTAATCAAAAACAACCTCTTTCATGCTTGGCCATAATGACAATTTTTGGAGAAATCATGTTTTTTAGGTTAATTATCAAGTTCCAAATATTGCCAGTAGGAATCGAGAGAGTGTGATTCCCAGAAACTCCATCTCCACCCTCCTTCATCTCCAGCTGCCTCTACAAATTGTAAATTGATCTCTCCTGACATTTTAAATCAAAATATATGAGAAAACCTATAAGTAGTGCTAAGTAGAGGAGAAGGTAATTTCACCTGTTCCAAATGTATCCTCTGAATCCATTTAAACATAATAAGATAAGAAAGTAATTTCCAAAAACTACAGTTAGTGGAAAAATCTCACTTAGTGAAAATAGCTATACATAATTTTAGAAGTCTAAAGAGGCTCGCCCAAGTTTCCTTTAATATGTTTGAGCCACATTTGATTCAGATTCTCTGAGCGAACTCTTCCTACTTGCGTCACCATTTTATAAGCGTGAGGAATCTAATATTCTCATGCTGTTCAGTACGCAGTAATGGAGAGAGTCACGGCCATTTATCATGCACCCAGATCCAAGTGTGAGAAAGCTCAGGCTTGCTCGTGAAGGAATGTTTTCAGGGTGAAGGGGGTCCCCTACTTTGCCAAGTCTGTCAAGCTTACTTGGTCCTCCCACCTTGACCTCCCAAGTCATTGAGACTACAAACACTCACCAACTTGAAAGCTTGGGCTTGCTTTTCAGTGCCATGTAGGAAAGTCAGGAATATATTCATGTGATCAATACAGTAATGACCTGTGTATAGAAACTAGTTTTCAATACTATAAAAGCACAGTTTCCTACCACTGAAGGCAACAAAACTTGTGGGTGATAAAGAAAGAGTGAGAAATCTGTATTTTTGGGCAGAGTGCAAAATTGAATAGGAAAGCAATACAGTTGTACATAAAAAATATTGTATTTCCCAAGATCTCTCCGTATATGTAGGTAGTTTGCTATAATTAATTTTGGGTATTAATCTAATTACTATGAATCATGGAAATTGTCTTCAATTAGTGAAAATTTTTCTATTTTTCCATCTTGTTAATATCACCATCTAGTGTCACATAAGAATGAATTTATTAAATATTTTAATAAAATCAGAACATGATTGTTTATGATACTGTTCTTTGCCGCTCTCATGGTTCTCAAGTGAATTAGTAGGGGTTTTATGGAGTCACAGAATAGTTAGGAATTGTACATGGAATTATCAGATATGATAGTGAAATGAATCTCAGGAAATGATCTTTCCATATTGACATAATTGACTAGACAATGTGATAATGACTTTCATTTCAATTGATGAATCTTTTATATACTTAAAATTGTTCTGTATCTCCAGAAGCTTAACAATCCATTTTTAAGCTTAGAATATTGAATATTAAGAAATAATTTTGGAATATATTTTATTTTATGTATTTTTTGGTACCAGGAATCAAACTCAGGACTCTACACTTGCCAGACAGTTGCTTATGCCACCGAGCGATATCCCCAGCCCCTGGAATACATTTTAAATACATTGTTCTCCTTTGGAATGAATATCAGAAAGAGAGGACAGAGAAGAATGTGTGTCTTTCCTGTGTGTGTGTGTGTGTGTGTGTGTGTGTGTGTGTTTATAGTGTATCCTAGCTGTACTGGTTTTGGACAACTGGTGTATGTACATAGCACACATTTCTTCTTAATGATAGATTTAGGATGATTAGCACTTATGTTCTTAAAATATTCTAAATTGCAATTCATTCATTAAATATATAAAATATTTCTAATTTTGAAATTCAGGAAAGAAGCAAATGTATTAACTCTTTCGCCCATTTTGTGGAGTGCATTATAGAAAGATTTCTGAGTGATAAATCTGTACCCTAAAATCTGCAGTTTT
Organism: Dinomys branickii; assembly: GCA_004027595.1. NCBI lineage: Eukaryota > Metazoa > Chordata > Mammalia > Rodentia > Dinomyidae > Dinomys > Dinomys branickii. The sequence continues at coordinate 189,641 of PVLD010000939.1, read as the reverse complement.
ACAACAACTTTAATAAGATATTCTCCATTAATCACTCTTTAAGGAGCCTGTGATCTCCAAGTTATTTGACAAGAGATGTTTTTCTAAGCCACTGTTTGTTCTTCATTTACTGGGTGAGAGTTTAATCTTGAAAAGAGTTGTTCCTCTAAATTAGTCAGTTCACTCAATTTTATATTAATGTAGACTGATACATATTCTTATTCTTTCAGTACATCAAATATACAACCATTACTGCTTATTTTTTTTAAAATAAAAGTACAAAAACATATTCACAAACAGACACCAATTAGCATAAAAAATAGTACAATCACAACTAATCTATAGACAAGGTGATATGGTCTCAACAGTGGTTATTGCTTCATCCATTGATATCTTCAATGTGTAAATATATAAACCCATATACAGACATGCAAATTTAGTCAGACAATTAATCCTCTCAACAACAGAAAAAACACAAAAACCAAAAATCCAAAGACAAAAAACAAAACAGGCAAACATCAACAACAGCAACAACAACAACAAAAAAACCACCAATAGTTGCTGCTTTACATATTGATATCTTCGAAGTGTGTGTTCAGGATATCACATACAGACGTACAAGACTGATCAAATAACCTGTCATCGATTATTGCTTAGCATTAAGTGATATAATACAATAGTAGAACCATTACTGCTTATTTTTAAGATGGGTTTGTCTGAGACTTGGCAAGTGTTATCTCTTTTCTTTTGGCATAGCTTCCTCGGTCCTTCTGCCTAGCACGAGGTGGTCCAGGTTTATCTTATTATGCTCCCTGTCTTCATTCTAAAATCAGCCAGCTGAAGCATGGAAGATCCCTCCTTTGCTAACAGTGATTGCAGAAATCCCTGGGATTCTAGAGTCAATCCAGATTTATAGATGTCATCTAAAATTTTAGAAAAATTTAAATAAAAATGTATAGAGCATTACTGACAGCAAACCCTATGAACAAGATAATCAACAAAAATCTTTAACTTATTTTTATCATTTCCCCTCATGCTTTATAATATGAAGACAAAGTTTCACGGAAATTATGTATTGGCTGCAGTGCATGAACTTTAAATCTGTGTCTAATCTTTTCCAAAATCTGTTCACTGTGGTTCCTGCCATCTCTTCCACCCCACTCTCTTCCTGTCCCTTCTCTCTAATGAGAGCTCTAAGCAAGACACTGAACTTTTACAACTTTTACTGTGCCTCCTACCTTGGCCCTGCAGAACAATAAAAAGTGTGGGGGTTCACAGGCTTCCCTTCTTTTATAGAACATTGTTTCTATGGAGCAAAATAGAGGCTACAGAAACATCTCCAGACACATTCAGCTATTTGATCTTTGACAAAGCGACAAAAAACATACATTGGAGAAAAGACAGTCTATTCAAATGGAGCTGTGAAAGCTGGCTGTTGGCAGAAGATTGAGGCATGACCCATACCTCTAAACATTAAAACAGAAACATTGAAGCAACTGGAAGACAAAAATAGGTAAAACATTTGAAGTCATCAGTGTAAGAAAGGGTTCTCTAAACAGAACCACAATTGCCCAACAAGTAACAGCAAGAATCAATAAATGGGGTTATATTAAATTAAACATCTTCTGAACTTTAATGGAATTAGAGTGAAAAGAAAACCTATAGAATACGGAAAATGTTTTCCAGCTGTTTGTCTGACAGAGGACCAATATATATATATATATATATATATATATATATATATATAACTCAAAAGAAATTAGACCACCTATAAAGAAAAGACCCAATCGAAAAATGGGCAAGTGACATGAACAGACATTTTACAAAGAAAGAAGAATGAATGGCCAGTAAATATATGAAAAGATGTTTAACATACCTGGAAATTACAGAAAGGCAAATTAAAACAATGCTGAAGTTCCATTTTTTACAGGAAAGAATGGCAATCAGTAAGAACTCAAAAACAACAAAGGCTGATGTAACTGACTTAGAAAGGAACCCTGCTACACTGCTGATGGGAATGTAAACTAGTAAAACCACTATGGAAATAAGTATGGAGGTTTCTCCAAGAACTAAAGTTAGAAATTTCCATATGATCCAGCTCTTCCTCTTCTAGGAATCTTCCCCAAAGTGGTAAACACATCATACTACAGAGACACATGCATACCAATGTTTATAGCAGCATGATTCATAATAGTTAAAATGAACAGCAGCCTGTATATCCATCAACAAATGATTGCATGAAGAAAATGTGGGAGTTCCACATAGCGGAATATCACGCAGCTATAAAGAAAGAAAAGTTCAAGACATTTGTAGAAAGATAGATGTACCTAGAAAATGTAAGTCTAAGAGAAATAAAACCAAATACAGAAGCTTAAATTCTGTATAGTATGTCTCACTGGAGCAAGACAAGCTACAAAGAGCACAAACAGTGATGGGTGGAAGGAGACAAGGGGATAGATGTCTTGCAAAAGAGCAGGGCTCCAGGGGCTAAAGGGCAAGAGGAAAGGTAAAAGGGAAAGAGAAGTAGAATAAAGATAAGCCATGTAGAGGAACCTGATAGCCTCAGTGACTGTAAACACTGGGCGCCACAACATGAGCTAAGATTAATCGTGTCAGCAAGAATGAGAGTTTGGGTAGGGAAATGAGAAGAGGAAGGACGAAAGGAAAGGGTAAGGAGACTTAAAAAGAATGAGCTGTATTACGTACATGTACCCAGGCCCCAAGATTACTGTAAACTTTGTCCTCTGTAAACACGCACTACTAAACGTTTAAAAGTTTATCCTAACATCCTCTTAGTGAACAGGCTGTCCAACCTTTCTATATTTTTCTTTGTTACTTTCTGTTGCCCTTTCATGCAGTACAAATCTACTGAGGCTAAGAGAAGAAATAAATCTGAACTGCCTTCAGTGATCCAGTCAAGTTCGTACTAATTATTGCACATCACATTAAAGGTTTCTAAAACTTTCCTTTCTTTTGGTGAAACATCCTGCATTTCAGAAGAACAAATAGGATGATGTAATAATGTAGTACATAACATACTTTGAATGAAATACAACTTTCAAGTTTAAATTTTTGATTTCAAAAATATTTAGGAGAATTAAATTTAAATGTTTGCTGAAGTATTAGAAATAATTGTTCTTGTTATTTCTAATTTGCCAGAAAATTTTGTTAGATGTTTCTAGGTGTCTTTTGAAATAATTTTCTCATTCTGTAAGATGCATTGTAACAGGGGGTTTAGAATCAAATTCAATGCATGAAATCTCTTGGAAGGTATTTTGATTGAAATATGGAGTGAATATTACTATAATTAGAAAATATTATAGTGAAAGACACATTACCAATTAGCTCTCAAAGAAAAAAAAACTAAACACCTAACCAAAAAATGAGCCATTGAAATGAATAGACACTTCTCAAAAGGACAAAGACAAATAGCCAATATCTTAATATCTTTGGTCATTAGAGAAATGCAAGTCAAAGCAACATTGAGATTCTCTCTTATTTCAGGAAGTGTTGAAATTTTGCTCTACATTGTTGGGAGGAATTTAAACTACTACAACCACAATGGGAAATAGTGTGGCATTTCTTCATAAAACTAAACAGAGTAGTTCCATTTTTCTCAGCCATACCTGTCCTGGACATCTGCATCACAAAACTAAAGATATCATAGTACAGAGATGCATGCATGTCCATGTTTACAGCATAACAATTTAAAATAGCTAAACTATGTAATTTAGTGTTCTGCATGCCCATCCACTATTTAGTGAGATTGAAAAGGAAGAAATTCTCCCAAATTCACTCCTGGAAGTGAGTATAGCCTAACAACAAAACCAGAAAAGGACCCTACGAATAAAAGAAAGCTACAGGCCAATCTCCCTCATGAACATAGACATAAAAATCCTCAATAAGATACTGGCAAACAAAATGAAGCAATCATCAAAAAGATTATATGCCATGACTAAGTAGGATTCATCCTCAGGATGCAGGGATAGTTTATTATACACAAACCAATGAATATAATACGCTGTATTAACAGAATCAAGGACAAAAACCACGCAATCATCTAAATAGTTGCAGAAAAATCTTTTGAGAAAGTCCAAAACCCATTCATGATATAAAAAAAAAAACTCTACAGAAAATTGGAATAGATAGTCTTTATCTCAATCTGATTAAAGCCATCTATGGCAAACTTATAGCCAATATCACACTAAATGGACAAAACCTGAAAGCTTTCACTCTACAATCAGGAAGAAGGCAAGGATGAACACTGTCAGCATTCATATTCAATATAGTTGGAAACCTTAGCTAGAATAATTACACAAGAGAAAGAAATAAAAGGAATAATGATAAGAATGGAAGAAGTTAAATTATCAATATTTGTGGATGATGTGATACTCTATATAGAAGATCCCAAAAACTCCACCAAAAACTTATAGATTTCATAACCAAAATCAGTAATGCAGCTGAATACAAAGTCAACAGTCAAACTTAGTAGGCTTTCTGTACATGAATAGCAAACTCACTGAGAGAAAAATTAGGGAAACAGCATGTTTTATAATAGTATCAAGAAAAATGAAATACATAGGAATCAATTTAACAAAGGAAGTAAAAAACTTCTACATTGAAAACTACAATACTCTGAATAGGAGATTGAAGAAGATATCAGAAAATGGAAAGATATCCCTGGCTCTTTGGTACGAAGAATCATTCTGGTGAAAATGAACATGCTTTCAAAATTGTAAAACAGATTTAATGAAACCTTGATCAAAATTCCAACAGCATATCCCACAGAATTACAGAAAATTATCCTAAGATTCATTTGGAAACAAAATAGTCCTAAAATAGCAACAGCAATTCTGGGCAACAGAGACAAGGCAGGAACATTACAATTCCTGACTTGAAAATGTACTACAAAGCTACTGTGATAAAAGTAGCATGGTACTGGCAAAAACAAAAATTAAAAAAAAAAAAAACGATCTGAGGATAAATGGAACAGATTAGAAGATGTAGAAACAATTCCAGACATACTCAGCCACCTTATCTTTGATGAAGGTGTGAAACACCTTCACTGGAAGAAAGATAACCTCTTTAATAAACATTACTGTAAAAACTGGCTTTCCACATGCCAAACATTAAAACTAGACCCATATCTTTTACCACGCACTAAATTAAAATTGAAATGGCTTAAAGATCTAAATATTAAAATGGAATCACTAAGCTTACTGTAATATAGCATAGGTAGAACTCTTGAAAACAGAAGTGTAGGCAGAGATTTCATGAACAAAACCCCAATCACATGGGAAATATCACAATGAATCAGCAACTGGGATCTCATCTTATTAATATCTTCAGTAAGCTAGGCATGGTGGCAGACACCTATAAACCCAGCACTTGTGAGACTGAGGCAGGAGGATCACTATGAATTTGAAGTTAGCCTGAGCAACGTAGTGAGAACCTGTCTTGGAAGAAAAAAGTTTTGTACAGTAAGAGAAACTACCAACAGGGTGAAGAGGCAACCCACAGTATGGAAAAAGTTTTTCCAGCTCTTCCTCAAGTGAAGGACTATTATCTAGAATATATAAAGCATTAAAAATATCCAGAGCCCCCCAAATGGGCATCCTCTGAGAAATGAATAGAAGAAGCAGTAGAACTGGCAGATAAATATATGAAAAAATATTTAACATCATTGGTCATTTGAGAAATGTAAATTAAAACAACACTGAGATTCCATCTCACCCCAGAAAGAATGGCCATTATGAAGAAATCAGTTGGTAACAAATGTTGGTGGGGCTGTGGGGAAACAGGAACCCTTTTCCACTGTTGGCGGGGAGTGCAGTCTGTCTGGTGCAACCACTGTGGAAATCAGTACGAAGATTCCTCAAAAATCTAGGACTAGAGAGTGTATTTGCCCCAGTTATTCCTTTTCTTGGTATCTTCTCAAAAGTATTAAAAGCATCATACCACAGCAATATATTCACACCCATGTTTATATTGGCGGAGTTTTTAATACCTAAATCATGGAAACAGCCCAAATTTCCATCCACTGATGGACAGATAAAGAACATTGAGTTTGTTTAATTCAATGGAGTATTACTCTGCTAAAAAGGATAAGCTTTAGACATTCCTAGCTAAATGAATGCATCATGCTCTTAAATGAAATGAATTAAAAATACACGTGTAAATACCACAATGAGTCCCTAGTGTGAGAAACTGAAAGTGTAAATAAATATAGTAGATGTTGTGAAATAGGCAAGGAATGTCCAAGTGAGCAGGGGAGCTATGAGCGGAAGGGGGAAAGGAAGGAAGGAAAGAAGGGGAAGGAGAAAATGAGGAGGAAAAAGGAGAAAATGGAAACAAAGCTTTTGTACATGGGGAGGGGAAGAAAAGTTGAAGTAAGGGGAGAAGAAAGGGACAAGAAAGAATCAAGTTACATCATGGACCGGTACAGATTCCCTATAATGAATGTGATCGTTGTATATACCTAAAATGTGCAAATAAATTTGATTAATTTAAAACAACAAAGAAACGCACAAAATGTGGCATATGTACTCGGTGCAGTCCTACCCTGCCCAGCCAGGAAAAAGAATTATATTTGAGTCATTTGCAGGAGAATGGATGGACCTTGAGACCAGAAAGCTAAGTAAAGTAAATCAGATGGAGATAGTTAAATATCATGTGGTTTCTCTTAGTGTGAACTCAAAAATATATAATTTATAGTGCAAAATAGAAGGCAATGGTAGCAATCAGGGTAATAGACATTCTGTACTTAGGAAAAGTACCTCAGATGGGGAGACCGAGGGAAGAAGACTAGGAAGGGGGTGGAAATGATCCAAGATGTGATCCGGATTGTACCAGTATCTCAGGTGCATGCAGTCATTGTGCATTCCAAACATACACCAAGACAATAGAAATGATGGTACAAATCTGTTCAAAATGAGGGGGAGTATTGCGAGGGGAATTAACAGGAATGTCACTTTCACTGTATTATCTCTTTCTTTTAAATCAAAACATTCACCGTACATTGTGATCACATTTGATACGTCAACATCAATAAGCAAAAATAACGGTGCTGCTGCATGGGTGACAAGCTGATTTAAGTACCCGAAAAGCAATAGAAATTCATAGGTGGAAACTGCATGTGCAGCTAAGAGTATTTCAGTCTGAGGAAAACACACATTCAGATCCATGGAGTACATTTGTTATTTATTCTTGTAGAAGACATGAACTTCACATCTTTTCCCTAGTATATATGCTCACAGCTCCACACACACATGTATGACTCTTCATGGACTGAGACTTAAACATGGAAAGCAGAACTTTAAAAATCTGGAAAGGAAATATGAGAAAATAGTTTTTGCTTTGGGAGTAGAGAGAAAATATTGTTAAATGAGAGAAAAATACAAATCATACACAAATATTTCATTAATGTAATTATATTACAATTAAACTTTGGTGTTCTTATAAAGTGAAACATCTATTTTAGTCAGTAGAGGATATAGTCATATATATAATTACCACAAATGTAGATATACAAGAATTATATAAATTTGCACTTTATGCTCCTAATTTTATAAACTTTATGTTATATAAACTTATTATATAGTTCCTATATGTTTTAGAAAGATAATTTTACATTGCCAAGAAAAAGTATATTCACAGGCAAATATCCTAATTAGGCATTTCTAGAAAAAAAAAGTTTAATATCTAAAACAATGCATGAAATACACAACTCATTGTGCGAATGCAGAGAAAAGCCACAGGGAGACATAATCTTCTCCCCATACACATAAATAAATGTAACATCCTGTGGTGCTAATAACATTTACACACTGTTGTGGAAAGTGTGACTACTCGATTTTTCAATTATTAACTCAATGTGAAAATGTCAATCCAATATTCCAAAAATTATATTTCTAGGTATGAGACCTACATTCACACTAGTAAATACTAGTGTTTACAGAAATTGTTGGAAACATTAATATCATTCTTGGCAAAACCAAGGAAGTAAATAATAATTCAATTATCTTTATCAGTGGAATAATGTATTAGATTATATAAATGCAGTGTTCTATAAATGTTAAAATTGAGTGACACAGGCATTTGTTAACAGACGATGCAGAAATGTTTTCTCGAAGAACTTTTAAAAGACTGTATAATGTTATTTCACATGTAATAGTAAGAAACCAAAACACTTTGCTAAAATACAAAGTTTATAGCACACATTCAATGAAAAGGTGTCAAATGCGAATTCAGGGTTTTTGGTAAGAGTTCATGGTGTGAGATAGAGCTGTTTGTACTTTGGGCAAGCACAAAGGTGTCAGTAACATGCAGCTGTTTGGGTACCTTTTGGACTTACTGCATTCACTTCACTAGTTTTTCAATTACACATGCACAATAACTGAGTAAATGAAAAGCAGCTTCTAACCTCTTTTTTAGGTCCACACATGTTTCATTATTTTTGCAAGACTTCGAGGAGCACTCCTTACTTTCAATTTCACATAGAGGTCCAGAAAATCCAGTTCTGCAAGCACTGTCATTATTCATTAGTATAAGTATATACAATTACATTTTCAACTAACTATAGCTTAGCTAATTTTAATGATTATACATGTTTAAGTTTCCAGTTGAGATTCTAAACATTCATGTGCTTAGATGCATGTAGATACACAAACAAGTGTCTAGATATATTTGGGGTTTTCTCTACGTACAATTGCTGACCTGTTCTTCACAGGCGCCTTAATTCTGGCAGGGAGGGGAGAAGCACTCCTTCATGGCAGGTTCACAGAGTTCCCCAGATCCTACAAAGAGAGGGAGGCAGATTTGGAGGGGCCACATGTGCAGTGGAATGGAACTGTCAAAATAAGGCGTAAGAGAATGTGCTGATAAAGTTCCAAAAATCTAATAAAAGACCCGATATCAAGCTTTTCATCCATTCTTCAACATAATATGTGAGTGAAATTACGCCACTTCCTAGAGTAATGAGACAAAATGAAAGAAACAGAGGAAAGGACCCTAATTAATCTCCTGGAAGCATGCAGCAGCTGCTAATGTCATTATTGTTTGATAAGGTGTTTAAATGTTGGAACAAGAAGAACTGAAATCATCTGGAAAGCTAATGGATTTATGTGATGACCAATTTTAAAGTAAAATTGAGCTTCAATAATCAGATTTATTCAAGACAGTTAGCAGATGTGCCAAATTATTTCATTGCTTTTCATATCCATTGATTCAAGGAAACAAATTATTTGGATTCATAGCTGTATAATAAGTCATCCATTTCAACACATACCAGTTGGACTAAATGGTGAAGGTGAAAGTTCTACAGAGAGAGGCAGGTATGATGATATCTGTTTATTAGTATAAAAAAATCCACAAGATATTCCTTTATAAAGTCTATTAAATATTTTAATATTTGAGATTATAATATCTAGTTATATAGTGAGCAATCATAACAATGAATACACATTCTCGTTTTTTCATGGTATTTTCTTTCAATAGTTACTTTTTTTGTAATTATGTAAGAAACAAGACAATTTTCTACTTCGGCTTTTTCCATGATAAAAGTGGAAATAAATAATGGCAGTAACATTATAAATGCCAGTGTGCAGTTGGGCAAATTTGGTCTGTGGTCACTAAAGAGATTTTAATGAAACTGTTAATTGCATGCATATGCATAGACTGGGTTAAGGACAAACATGTTCTACCTACCCACAAATGGTTTTCCTTCCCCATACCACTGTACTTTGTTCTTCTCATGTGGCTTTCTCCACCCTTTCTATGGCCACTGTCTCTTCATAGGTAGTTTTGATAGGGCAAGAGAGAATCCATTTTCTTTTCTTATCTACATATTAAGAGAAGTCACCTAAATTCCCTTAAGCTGTAGTTGAGCCCACTCTTCAACCTGTCCTCTTGGTTAGCTATCAACCCACTTAAAGGAGCACAGAGTTAAAAAATGGGAATGGAACAAGCAGGACAGATTGGGAAGTAGGCTAAAAGTTAAACTGCAATGATGATCTGGAATCTCTGTCCAACAGCTTCTGGGAAAGGTAAACACGGTAGTAATTGTGGGACATTCTTGTGAGATGCCCCAAAATGTGGTAGAGTTACTATGGAAACCTAAAATGTACTTAAACAGAAGGTGAGTCCCAGATTGGGGCAGACATCTTCTCTAGCTGCTGGTCAGAGATTGTCCATCAGCTGGCTCAATAAAGCTTTGTTTGCTCCTGTTCTTTCAGAATTTCTTTTGTGAATGCCATTCTCGGTGAACTTGTTTGCTATATCAGTTTGACAACACTTGTAACGCGGCCACGTAATGATACAGCATAACTTCCTTGGACTCTGTATCTTGACATTTCCCCTTTAGCACCTACGGGTCAATGAAAAGCCCCCTCAGGATTCCCTTGTTCAGATTCCCTGACTGAATATGCAGTAGAGCAAGTTTATCTTTATGGTCATAGCATTGCCATTCTCCATGCTGCCCTCCATTAGATCCAGCTCCAGACCTTCTTGGCACTCGAGTTTGTTGAGCAGGCCACTGTGTCCTCCCAAAATCTTGCTTACTCTGTACCGGAAAACAGTGTAAAAACTAAAGGCTATTTAACTGAAAGACAACAAAAAATAAAAAGGAATAAACTACAGATGCAACAAATGGAAAACAAGTAGCATGATTTGCTGCTTTTTTTAGAGAAAAAAACAATAACAAATAACACTAAAACAAAACATCTTGTTTAGCGAAGCTCTATATCATTTCTAATTTTTTTAAAGTTATCTTTTATTCCATTTAATTGTTTGATCCACTTTGCGTTCTTACATGTGGTAATCTGAGCAACTTGGTTGAAGATAACAATATGTAATGTAACAACCATTGTTAATTTCCTACCTTCTTGTTTTGAAATGCTATTTGTTTTAATTGGACTTAAAATTATTTTAAACAATCCAATTAAGAAGGGGAGACAGGTTATATAAAATAACAGAAGAAACCAAATGATACCTAAAAGAAATTCATTAAAATGAAAAGACAAAGGTAGATTAAACATATGAAATGAAGACACACTATGAAATACTAATCTAGCTGTTCGCGGTGGCACGAGTCTATAATCCCAGCACTCTGGGAAGCTGAGGCAGGAGGATTGCAAGTTGGAGCCCAGGTTACAGTATTTATCGACTTGGGGATATGGTCTCTTAAAATGAAAAAAAAAAATTAAAAGTTGGAGATGTAACTCAGTGTGAAAATCGTGGTTTCAATCTCCAGTGCTTAGAAAAATAAGCTGAAAGAATCAGTGAGTAACAGCTCAGAGAGCTGTCAGGAGAAGCAATACAATTTGCCTAATGTTTTTCTTTCTTAATTCTCTGAACTGCTAGGTTAATATTTGAGGTTACATGCCTATAATTCACTAGCATGCTAGATGTCATATCTTTAGCTTTAAAATAAAATCTAAATTATCTATTTCCAAGTTTTTTTCTCTTCTTTTAGGTGGCAAGTTGTCTTTCCAAAATTCTTAAATATAAAAAAGAATATGCAAATATGATAGTTGTAAAATACATGATATTCAGTTTCTTAAATATTTTTTTCTGCTATATAATTTACAAGTTAAGGGTTTAGAAAGGTGGGCACATTGCAGCACTTCTACCTTCAACACGATTGGGTTTCTCTGTGAGACGAGGCATTTTGACGCTAAGGTGTTTCTTAGAAATGTTCTTATGAGATACTGACATTCAAGGACAGTAGTCTTAGGGATGGAGTTAGGGCTAGAATTGGTTAGGGTTAGGGTTAGGGTTAGGGTTAGGGTTAGGGTTAGGGTTAGGGTTAGGGTTAGGGTTAGGGCTACAGTTAGAGTTGGTTAAGATTATTGTTAGGCTTAGATTCAGGGTTAGAGTTAGGGCTACAGTTAGGGTTAGGGTTAGTGTTAGGTTCGGGCTTATGTTTAGGCTTAGGTTTAAGTTTGTGTTAAGGGTTAGGTCATACAGGCAAAGAAGCCTTCATGATTTCTTCTGAGTTGGTATGTAGTGACTCTTTGCTACTCATCTTGGCTTTATCACAAGACATCCTTGTTTTCCATGATTTTGACATATTCATTAAGCTTGACCTTTCTGAGATGGAGCTTTGTTACCGCCTGAAAACATGTGACAAAGAATTGGGTAAAATGAGATTTCTAAATTCAACTGTTGTATGTAGGACAAAGGAAAACGTAGATCGCATTTAAAGTAATACAGATTTTACTGAACAATCTTATGTGTTAGCGACTGCTAAGTAATGACACAGGTATAGACATGCTCTCAATGTATTTTCTGTAGCCTTTAGTGCTAGGAGTTGTACTTCATTCATATAAATGCACTCATTTTAAGCACATATAATAACAGCTAAATTACTTTCTAGACACAAAGCATTGCATATTAATTCCATGCTATTTCCCTGTGACTTATCCCTACCCAGAGCTCTTGAGATGACTTTCAGCTGTTCACTGCTGCAGTGATCTTGTGCAAGATGAGGCATCTCAAACAGGTGCCAGCTCGATCCCTTCCCTATGCCATGGGCCTTGGAGTTGCTACATGTGAATGTGAGTGGTCAATAAATTTTATTATTTAATCCTTTCTCAGCCTCTCAAATCATTTAAAATAAGTTGTAAGATTACAAATAAAATTAAGATCTATACCAATCTAGATTGTAGGCATCACTTTACAATCACTTGGTATAGTCTCTTTTCTAACAAATGTCGCCTTTTTCACTTTAATTGATTCTGCAGAAGGGAAAATAGGGAATAAACTTATTTGCAATAAAGACATTTTTCCTAAGCAACTTTTGGGAAGCATGGTTTTCAACCTGGATTATAGTTCTAACACCTATCATTTTGAAATTCTTGTCATTTGGAGAAATGAGAAATGGAAGTAATTTAGGAGAAAAAAGAATATCCCATGGCAGGTACGCTTGTATTCTAATAAGGTGGTTAAAAGTCATGTATTTCAAAATAAAATCTAAAGATGCTAAAAATTATTTTAAATTATTAAAAGAATTATCATTACTTATTCCTAAGTAAATATATGATTATCTTGGATTTTAGAACTTTCTGAAAACTATACAAAATTTCAAAATAATGACAAGTTAGAATTTTTAAATGATTTTTTTACATTGTAAGGAAAGGTCACCATTTACAAAATAATTAATCAGTATTTTAAAAGGGATGTATTCAAAGTTTTATAACTAGGAAATATGAGTACATGAGTACATGACACTTGTATTTCCAATATTGTAACATTTCCAATATGTGTTTTGTGTTATAGTATTTGGGGATTAAGCCAAGGAATAGTAGTGAGCTACATTCACAATCTTTTTGTATATTATTTCTTTTTCTTTTTTTTCTTTTAAAGATAATTTAAAAATTATAAACTATAGACAATTTCAAATAAACAAGGTGATAGGAGTTCAACAATTGCTATATTGCATATTGTTGTCTTCAAAGCAGTTCAGATCACCATATATAAGCATGCAAAATTTCTCAAAAAACTAAAAAGAAGAAAAACTTTAAGCATTCACTGTTCCTTTCAATAAACCAATGGATATTAGTAGCACAATTATCTTAGCTACTTTGAGTGTGTGTTATATATGTTTTCCATTCCTTCTTACTTTTCTCCTTCTTTCACTTATTCCAATTGTTCTTTCCTTTTGAGCAGTTTCTTCCCCTTCCGCAACATCCATTGAAATTTTTGGATTTTATTTACTCTTTCAGGTTCTTACACTAGCAAGACAATGTGATGTTTACACATGCAGTTCTGATTTTATTTCTTTGTATATTGTTTTAAGAAAAGGTTTTCCTAAATTACTCAGGCAGCCATTGTGCCTCAGCTTCCAGAGTAGACAAGAGCGTGTCATCAAAAACTAAAAATTTTTCAACACTGGTTTTAAAATAAACTTTTTGAACATGAGAGACAAAACTGATATTTAAAGTGTAATAAACCCTGCACATGTTTTGAGATTATGGATTATTTTATTTGAAGTATTTCCCATATATAAATTTTCATGGCTACAGTGGAATGAGCACCTGCCTAGCAAGCGCAGGGTCCTGAGTTCGATCTCCAGTACCGCCAAAAAATAAAAAATAAAAAATAAAAAATAAATTCTCATGGCTATTTAAACCTACTCAAAATGTGTGACTATCTGAGCACTTTTTTATTGTTAGAAAAAGTCATTTTCAATTCAGTCAAACTGTTTTGCCAAGTACAAAATCACTCTGAGCTTGTAATTAGGCATCTTAGGTAATGTGCCATTAATGTAATGTTGTACATGAAAAGAGTAATAGACACATTTAAATGCAACTACTTGTCTCTGTGACTACATTTTCATCAAACGGAGGATCCCAGTTGCAAATCAAGAGCACATCTGAATGATCTGACCCTGCTTTCCTTAGAAAGCCTCCACGGCATCTTTACCACATTGTCATTTAAACAAACCTAGTTTCTGCACCTTGGTCTGCTATGGATGATGTAACCACAGTGAGAAAATACATCTTTTCCTATAAATTAAAATATTTGCCAGGATGATGCTCAAGCTTATAAACTGAGGTATCGTCCAGAGTAGAAAGATAAACTATTATTACTAAACAGAACATGAGAAAAGTTTATTTCAAAAATAAAGTCATTTTAGAACTGTATACACACACTCCTTGCTGAGACAGTAACAGTTTGTGCTATAAACAAATGTACCCGTATATATTTTATCTAAAGTCATTTTTACTTCCTTAATTCTGGTGAGGTTTATATTCTTTTACTAGTATGTTGAAATTGAACCATATTTTTACCCTTCCCCTCCTAGGACTTACCCTTCTATGTATGTCCCTTTTGATGATATAAAATGTGAACAAAAACACTTCCATGGCACATAGGTCTTCTCTGGGTGAAGACAGTGGAGTGGCGGACTGCAGTTCTTCCACTCTGCCAGCAAGAAAGACCCTTTCTCAGCATCGCATCCAGGGAAGAATTCTGCATGCCAGTGTTTCAGGCATATGCCCAGATTTCGATCAATTATAGTTTTCAGAGGGATGAGACTTATTATGTGTTTTACTTTGGATTATCTTCAAAGAGAAGAATCTGAGAGAATGATTTGCAGGCAAATTGTTTATTTGAGGCAATTCCAGACAGTTGTGTAAGACAGTAGGAGAGAAAACGGAAGTCAGTGGTGTGATGAGCAGACTGTTGTGGGCAAGTGCGGTTCATTCTGCCTGAGATCACCTTACAAATCAGAAGGAGCTGTCTCGGAACGTTTTTTGTTGCTCTTACAGGTTACGCAAAAGTGGGTAATTGATAAAGTTCAGAGATTCAGTTCTTGTAATTCTGGAGATTGGAGCATCTGTAACCAGCTAGGTCTTGTGGTGGAGGAGAAAGAATCAGAGTAGGTGGCTGAATTTCTCTTGTCCTCAGGAACCTAACCTTTCAGTAACCAACACAGGAATGGCATCAAGCCATTTATGAAAATAGAAGGTTTGTAACCTAAGCACCTCCTGAAGGTCCCACAACTCAGTGCTGCTGCACTGGAGATTAACTTTTCAACACTTTGGGGGACACATTCTAGCCAGAACAGAACATAACTCAACAATTGTCCCACTAATGAAGCTGTGTGTGTATCCTTAAATTCTCCTTCCTTGAGCTTGTGCTCATGTCTGCTACAAAGGTGAAAGCTCCTACTACCTTATTCTTTAATAATTTTGCTCTGTATCTCCCCCTTAAACTTTATAATCATATATATATATATATATATATATATATATATGTGTGTGTGTGTGTGTGTGTGTGTGTATACACACACACACACACACACGTACACATAGCTCTGAGAATTTGTATTGGAAATTTGTATTGGAAAAATTCTTCAAATAAAACTGCATCATTAAGCTGAATATATATTAAGTGCTTATTATACTTACATTTAAATTTTGTAAGGACATGTCTTTGCCATGTTTAACTTCTCCAGAATTTATGCCAAGACTTGACATATTTTAGAAACCAATATATTTTTGTTGGGGCAGTTAATAAGGAATAACATTTTTAGGTTACTAGTAAGCTATCAATATGCATTTTGAAGGTGAACTTTCATTGTGTACAGGGCAGAGTTTGTAGAAACAAAATTGATTTTATATGTATATATATATATATATATATATATATATAATTTTTAGATACAAACTTTCAGACTAACCAAAGTTAGTACTACTGTAGTATCAAATATAAACTGCATTTGTTTCTTTAAATCATATGAAATTGTATTTGCCTTTCTATATATTTTATTTGTTAAAATATGATTTTTTTCAATTACAGAAATTTCTTTATACACAGGGGTTGTGTGTGTGTGTGTGTGTGTATATATATATATATATATATATATAAATCTTGTGCTGAATTATTACTGACACGTTTTTCACTGCTCACATATTTTTCACTGTAAATTATTCAATATACACAGCCACCAAATAAAGACACCTCCACTCTAATGTGAAGACGGGGCATTGCCCTTATTTTCTCTGACAAAACATAATCATGATAGTTCTGTTGTTTCATTATACCCATAATTTTTAAGTACATCATGTTGCATTAAGATATTTTAGTGCCTCTACTATAACTTTCAATCTGAGTAACTAACATAGTTTACCTGCTGAGCAATCAGTTTAGCATAAATTGAGAAAAATTCTGCTTACTGATCCTGTAGAGTGAGTTTGAGTACCATTTATAAGGTAGTTGTCTAGCATGCAATCACATTACTATTGTGGCTGTGGAATTTTATCTCTCCTGGTGTTACATTCTTGATAGAACCTATAGATTGATTAAAATCTGAACAGAAATTTTGAAAACTGTGTGCTAAGCCCTCAGGCCTTAAACTTCTGTTTTTCTCATGAGTCATTATACTCCAATGAATTGACAATCATCAACAACTTAAAAAGAGGGCCAGTCAAGCTCCCAAATCTTATACTGGACCTTTACAAAGTGTTGTGGAACATTTCTTTGTACTTTTAACTTTTGATACTTCTTAAAATGAAACGAGCATACGTTGCTTTGAAATAATATAAAGTGAAATAGATTCTTTGCAGAAGGGAAATGGACAAAGAGATGTAGGTAGAGAAGAGAGATGCAGAATGGAATTGAAAGATTAAGATGTGTTAGGCATAGGCACCAAATCCTAGGCGGAATGTAATAATTCTGGGCTGTACATATGTACCAATAAAAGAAAGAAAATTATTTGAAAAATAGTATAATACCATTGACCTCGATCCAATCTTAAGTAACATCTATAGAAGCAACCCAGGATGTAGCTTGTAAAACATTTCTTAATTAACCCTTTTGAAAAATTTCTGATGCCGTTTTTTAGAGAGAAAAAATTTATCTGATCTGCTAAAGAGGTTGAACTACTAAAGCAATATTAAATAAATAAAATTGCTGTAGTAGTTAGACCTGTTTAAGAGAAAATTCTATGATTAAATAGGTTTGGAAATACATAGAGAAGCAAACAGATAAGCAGTGATGTGGATTTCAGATACGCGTTTGTGCTGACTCACATTGGAAAGATGTCAGTGTACGATGTACTGTTCCCACCCACCGCTCTGTCCCAAGCTTTGATTGAGCTTGTTTCCATTTCTCTGGCAGAATTAAGTAGGGTAATGAAATCCTAGGGAAGGGAAAAGATGTTAATTATTTTCAGTGGTAAAATAAAAATCTAAAGGCATCTTGAAGAATTCTCAGATGGTTGGGACACATCATTAGATGGATGTGTGGTAAATTTCCCAATACAGCTGAACTTATTCTGTAACTTAACGTCAGAAAAACAGTCTTACTAGATTATATAAAGGCACTAGTGCATTTATGAAGAGTAAATATCAGAAGGTGATTTGGGAAAAATGTCCACTTAGTAGGAAAATCGTTTTATTCTAAAAGTAGAGGTTTTATTTAAAGTGAATGTTACATGATTGTGCCTTTTATGTTTATCTAATACTGTACATGGTGTTCTGAGTGTATATGCAGGATGAATAAAACACTCTACAATAATCCTTCTCAATAAACTGGCTTCTCCATTGATACTGAAAGCTTTTTCAAAGTATTTCATTCTCCCTCTCATAAGAGGAAATTATTTATTATTCATTGTACTTATGTGCCTTATAATTACTGGAGTTGTTTGAGCATTAAGTGTTAATTTCATAATTTTCTTCTCTAACATGTGTTTTCTGCCTCATTCTGGCTAACAATATTCTGTAACCCTGTACTTTATACAGGGTACAGAATAACTGACTACAAAAAAAAAAAAAAAAACCTGATAGCTTTCCTAATCTCTCAGAAGCCCCAGAAGTTTCTGTCATATTCACAGATTTAAGGAATTGTGTTCACAAAATTAAAATCAATTTCTTATAACTTTGGGAAGTTCTTCAGAGTTTTTTTTTTTTAAATAAATGGAAATAGCTTTGAATGTATTATGTAATTCAATGTTACAGCCTAAATTAGATTTTTTTTGAGCAGGAAAAAAACTAATTATTGCCTTTATCTTTAAGGAACTCCTTTAAGGGCCAGTGCAGAAAAAGAGACATGAACTCATGAGCAAATATCAGAAAATAAGTTTGGATTTGTAAACCTCTGAGAACAGTATGGTTTTTACATTGGTTTATGACACATTCTAGTTCCACCGAAAACCTTCCGTATGCCAGTTTTCTGGCAAATTTCCTGACTGGAGATGGTGATAGCTCCTGAGCAGCTGGGTTCAAAGAGGTCTCCCTCTTCTTTCTTACATGGAGTCTCTTTTCTGGGTGTTAAAGTAGCAACATAGTCACTTGATAGTAACAGAGGAATCCAGGCAGAGACGAGTGACGTGTCTAAATAATTCTAGAAGAAATACTACAATGCAATATTCAATGACCCCAAGTTGTACCCACACCCATCTTTAATTAACTGCTATGTCAAGAGCAGAACACAGATGAGATACTTCAGGAAAGAGAAACTGTTGCTAAAAAGGGAGAGGTAATTGTAGAGAGGGTGCTAGAGACAGAGAGACGGACAGAGAAAGAGACAGAAAGACAGACAGAGAAACAGACAGGCAGACAGGGAGAGACGGAGACACACAGAGACCACAAAACTTCACCATTTCTCCCTCTTCCAATGCTAAGTAGATTCAATCGTTGAGCATTTCTTTGAATGTTTTTACACCTGAATTTAGAGTCAGGTCTTGCCTCATCCTTCAGTACACAAGAATTTTCTCAATCATTTTTAAGAGGCCATTATTCCATGGTGACAACAGAGTAAATAGGTGAGTAAAACAAAACACATTAAAAAACGTAAAGCCTAGTTTCTTTTCAGATCAAACAAATCTTTCACCTTAAAACACACAGAAGCTCCTAAACTCTCCACGCACACAGTAAGGATTCCCCTCCGCCCAAGTCCAGTGTGTGGCGTTGTTTGCTCAAGGCTCATTGAGTGGGTCGCAAGGGCTATAGTGTCGGCAAAACTGCGCAGTGTAAAATGGCGAACACGGACATGCAAATGGCCCAGCAATGGTGGATTCTTGACAGAGAGCTCCATTCATGCAAAGGTCAAAGTCACATTCATTTATTTCTTCACTACACTTTCCTCCAGTCCAGCTGGAAGGACACTCACGCCTGAAATAAAATTTCTGTGAACACTGTTTCAAGTTCATTGTTTTGCATTTCTGGACCATTTATTCCATTGAACTGATAGTAGGTAATACTTCAGCATTTATAACAAGATTAATAAATGATACATTGTTGGGAAATATGGTTCACCTAAGTTAGGGGGACAATTTCATGGCTATTTCTGCAAACCTGACTTCACTTAGTGAAATAAGATTTAAGAAACGTTTAGCTACACTACTAACAGAGTTAGGCAGCTGAGACATGTCAGGAAATAACTGTTGGGCTGAATTGCCCCAGAGTTTATTTAATAAAACTTTTTTTTACAGGTGAGTTAAGTGTTTCTCTGCCTGAAATGACTTTTAATTCAATGTCTTTAGCAATAAATCATTCTTCTAATTACCAGAATAGTTAACAAAATGCTCCTTGTGTAAAGCACCTGTTTTAGTCTTCATGGTTTTTGTTCTTGTTTGTTGAATGATTTAACATATCCCTTTGTAAAATAACTTTACTATTAATATTTGAATAATATGGAAAAGTTGAATATAAAGCAAACACACAAAGAATTGAAGCATTTGAATCCTGTTTGTGCCCACAGATGCTAGATAAATCTACGCTTTAACCATCCAGTGTGTGTCATTCTCTTCAGATGCCTTTAAAGCCAGTTGCCTTTCTAGCAGGTGGACACGAATTGTGGCTCAGAGTAGGCCAGCTCTGCAAGGAGTTGGAGCTTTCTATCACACAGATCAGGGGGAATGTTTTCCACATAAAGTATTGTCTGTACAAGGGAATTAGTATGTTATGAAGGAACTTGACTGAGAATCAATATGTGTGTTGTTCTTTAACTGGCTAAGGGAAAGGCTACCTTAGGCTCTAGTGTGTGCAGAGAACCCCAGTCAGTCTGTAGAAGAGACAGAGAGGAAGATCTATTGGGCGAGGACTTTACTGTTCAGGGAAGTAACAAATCATGAGACCAGTCATGGGTGGTATCAGAGCAATTATTTTCTGAGAACAGTTTCTAATGCTGATAAAATTATATGATAATTTGAGAAGAATTCCAGTTGCCTGAAAACGATTTACTTGCTTCAATGCTGAGCAACAAAAGAAGAGGGAAAGAAAAGGATTCAATTGAAAAGAATCACATACAGCCTCAAAGCCCCCGAACAAAGGAGATTTTACATTAAAGAATGTAGATGGTACCAGTATGGTCAAAAGAGAAAAGATGTCCCAGTAGTTAAAACCTGGGACAACAACTGGAAGTAACCAGAAGCATAGCAGCAAGGGCAAGCCATGCCAATGTTTATGAGACAAAGTCGTGTGTGACATTGTAATTTTTTAAAAATTAATTTAAATATTCAATTTGGGCAGTTATAGGACATAACCAAGACTAAGCATCTTATCTAAGTTATATTCACTAGTATGTTATTATCACTGGCCCTAAGCAAGATTGTACAATTAGTTCTGTTCCTCTCTTTACAGTGCTCTCTTATGAGTACATAATTTCAACCTGTCTCATTTGAAAGAGTTTCTTATGTATAACCAGCAAGGCCCTCAAATTTAGAAAATGTGCTGAAAGTTTATTTCATTCTACAAGGGTCAAATATTCAGTCAAGCTTATGGCTCTTGTCAGTCAGATCAGTGATACCTGTGCAAATGCATGGATACTTTGTAGAAAATAAAATTTCAAGAAGTCATTACTAATAACAAACTCTCATGCCAACTAGTGTATATATTTGAATACGTTTTAGTACACATAAAAGGAACTAGTTCTAGATGGATGGAAAAATACTTTTTATTGTGAGAGTTTTAGTCTAGTTTGAAGTTTCCCTGTGAAGTAATTAGAGAATCCTCTGTGGTCTGGTAGAATTTTCCACTCATAATTTGAAACAGAAACTTTATAGGTTATAAAAAGAACAAACAGGGCTACACACACTGTATAAATTCTCAGGTATACATTTTCCAGTAGTTAAAACCTGAAAGCGAGTTTAGTGTGGGCTTACAAGCAGACTAATACATTCTGATTTTTCCTCTTCTCTTGTGAGAAAACCCAAATTTATATGGGTAAAATATATCAAAACACTTTTAAGTAAGAATAACTATTCAAGTCTTAAATGTTTGCTAAAAGTAATAAAGCTGTGATAGGAAAAAGCAGACATTTTTGTGAACAACGAGGAGTGTTCTTCAAAGAAATTCTTTAGCTTCAATAATTTCTACAAATTCTCATTGGTGGGGACTATCATTCCATGTTTTTCCTTACCATAAATATTAATGAGCAATTAGTAAACATTTTTTTAGTATATGTTAATCATGTTTTGTATATTAAGGCATTTAGACATTCTTGACCATTAATTTACAATATAATAGAATTTAAAATAAATGAAGAATCATTAAAATAGTATTTTTTTCATAAAAATTAATTCACATTCTTTAAAGCATAGGATAGGATGTTGGTCACCAGAGGCTGCAAAGTGGGGAAATTTGTGATATATTTGTCAAAGGATACAAATGTCATTAGGAAAGTATAAATTCAAGAGATTAATTTAACATCATGATGTTATTTGTCATTTTAAAAGTAATTAGTTCACCCTTTGTGGCTCAAAGCCGTTACTTATGTGTAAAAAATCTCCAGCCTGTTAGATAAAAAGGAAATAAAATAAAACAAAACAAACAAAACAAAACAAAACACTGCTATCCTTTTAGCATTCTAAAATTATCGGGACATAGAAAAAAGAATACACAAACTATGTAGTCTACCTTACTAAGTAACTCATTCCTTGTGTTTTATTTGTTACTTATCCAACTTTTCAGTCATACATTGTGTGTACGATCAACAAAATCATATAAATAATGAATTATCAGTCACATATACTCCTCACTTCCACAAACCTTGGGAAGAAAATGGAAAAAAAAAAAACAAAAAAACATTAGCTTATGCAGTGTCATACAATTTATTTGTAAAAGATTTACTTTCCTAGTATACTTTGAAAAGAGAAGACAGGATTAAAGGTCACTCTGAGGCGCAGCATAAAAACGTCCAGCAATGAACGCGTGTGTGGTAAAACGCAAGGCGGGCTGCAGCCTGAGAAGCGATGGGAGGACAGGGGAACATCAGCAACGTAACAATGAGATTATGTCAACTGGAATTTTACTTTCGAAAATATTCGTGGTTGTGTTATTGTTGCTTATTTTTAAGTGTGGTGCCTCTATCACTCTCGCAGTCTCTGAGACAAAATCACACACACACACACACACACACACACACACACACACACACCACACTGAGAGGGCAGGTTTATCTTGCCTCACGGTTTCAGAGATTCAGTTCAGGGCTGCTCGCTCGTATGTAGGAAATCAAGGTGGAAGGGCCTGACCTGGAAGAAAGCTATGTGGACAGTGTGGTCAGGAAACAAAGAGAAGGGAGGAGCTTAGAAGAGAAAGAAACTCTTGCAGCTTAGGAATTGAGTCGCCTGCCTCCAGCCAGCCTTTGACTCCCTGCAGGAAGTGAGCCATGGCTTCTGCCGTGGAGTAACTCAGTGGGAAGTACGGAAGCCCCTTGGTCCAATCAACTTCCAGACACATGAGGATTTGGGGGAGTAAACAGTATATTTACACTATACCACACGGAAATAACGGAGTCAGACTGTTAAAGAATAAAAGGTAGATTCAAGTAGAGTTAGGTAGCATGAAGTTCATTTGGGAAGCTGCAGTTTCACTGCTGGTGAGGGAGAGTAGGACACCACACAAAGGAAGCAATAACTTCAGAGTTAAGATCTGCTTTTCATGTGGGCTGCAGATGGCTTACCGGTGGCAGTACAGGTAGACTTCAGAGTGAAAGACATTTTGGAAATGTCACTACTGGAAAGGTGATCCGTTCATTAGTTAAGCTAGGAATCACAGTGATAGGAATGGGAGAAAAGGTCGTGGAACGGTGACTTAATGAATAATAATTCAAGGCAACACAACTATGAGACTTCAGATGTTGTTCTATGTGTAGTATGAAATTAAAACATACGGCTAGGTAGAAAAACTCTGGGTATACAATAAAAATTTAAATATCTTTCTAAAAAAGTTATCAGGGAGGATTTAATATTAAATACATTGAAAATTAGCCTTCTTTTCCAAATATAAAGGAAATTTTTGGAAACATATAGTTCTTCTTTACTGCCATATTCTCCAGTATTTTATAGAATCCTAAATATTTGACTGAGGCATCATAAATGAAAAATAATCATTCTACATGGGTCACTACACATGCTCATTTGGTCACTGAGAAGGACAAACCTGTATTGTTATGTCTCCTTTAGAGGATGAAAGATTATTAACTATATCTTCTAAATGAACTCAGGAATTTCTTCTCTTACATTAATAAGAAACATATATATATATATATATAAAAATATATAATTGTGTCAATAAATTAAATAATATATAATTTATTGACAATTATTTTCTATTCCCACATCACATGCATTTTGATACAAACTCTTTGGATAATGTCTTGATATAATTCTCTTCAAATTATCCACGTGTTTCTAATATTCTACATGATTTAATTTCCTTTTTCATGTGAGAAGACCACTGATCCATAGTCCTTTTCACAGTTGTTGATCTCAAGCCATTCTCAGGGTCAGCATCACTGAGAAACAATTCCAAGCTTTTTCAAGATTTAGGGTATTCCTCATTTCATCTCAGAAAGCCAAAGTGCCAGCCAAGCAGAAACAGAAAATGCATCAGGTCAAGGTTCCAGTATACTTACATTTAAAATCCGAGGTAAATCTGATGGAACTCATGCTGTATTTTGGAGAAAAGATGAAGTTCACGCGTTTAAGTCTCAGAGTGGAGCAACAAAGCCACTCGTACACTGGTAAGGGACAGCAGAGCACAGTTTTTACCGTTGTAATCATCACAGGGAGGCCACGACAATGGAGGATTTTATCACTGAAACACTAGGTCAGAGTACCGGAGAATCTCCAATAAGCTTAAGAAGTCCATCTTGAAAGATGACTACTGCACCAGTACCCTGAATAAGTCTGAAGTTTTAAAAAAATTGCATAAAGCAGCTGAAAATAACATAGTGGACCTTGTAGCCAACCTTGAGTTTAGCCATTGATCTAGGAGTGTGTCCAGTGCATAGCAGGAATAAAGCAATTAGATGATTGTTCAGCATGAACTCACCTTCCTTTTAAAATCTGTATATCTGAAGTAGATCAAGGTGGCAACAGAGTAAGCTCCTCCTCCAGTGTGGCTTTTCCCCTGCCACTCACAGCTTTAAATGCTTATTCACATGCTAACTACATTCAGTGGAATTCCTCCCCCAACTCCAACCAGAAGAGAGGCATCTCCAGCTTTCTAGCATTCGCTTCAGGCCTGGGACTTGATGGCCCACCACACTGAATCCAGCAGCTGAGCAGGGCCTTGGAAACTCTACAGTAAGGCCAGTGTTCATGGATTAACTGCAGGAAATTGCTAAGCAGATGGCTGAGAGCCTCCTCCACCGTCCACCAACATCAGGCAGCAGGGCAGGGGACAGGACCCATCCACTGAGGAATAGGGCACAGAAGCTGTCCTGAGACGTCCTCTTGGACCTTAGTGCTGGGTCCTGCAGGGAAAGTCAACAACAGGTGAATACGCTTGTACTAAGGCCAGAACTCACACATGGGTATTCAGAACTTATAGCATGTATTCTCTCCTTTTATTTTTTCTCATCTTTAGGGTCATAATAAATCATGAACATTTACAAATAGCATCTCAATTCAAAAGATGCTTTAGTACACCTCAGGTAAATCACAATGGAAAAATATGTAACAGGCAAAGTGAACATAATAAGCAGGAAATCAAAACACCCTGCTAAAGTGAATCACTTGCCCACAAAGGCAGAGTTTAAGAGTGTGAAGAAAAGCAAAAACATCACAAAACAAGTTACAGTTGTACTAAGATCTTATTATTAATCAGTATGATAAGTCTAAAAGGATTGAGTTATCAAATTAAAGGCATAACCAACTCCTAATTATGTATCACTTACAAAATCTCACTTCAACTCTAAGAAGTTGAAAGGAAAGGAAAGGAAAGGAAAGGAAAGGAGGAAGATATTCCATGCAAACAGAATTAAAAGAAAGCAAGAGTAGCCATTCTTACAAAAGATAAAATGGACTTTTGGGCCAGGGATATAGCTCAATGGCACAAGCACCTGCCTACCATGTGCAAGGTGTTGAGTTTGATTCCTGGTACCAAGACATAAAATTAAAATAGACTGTAAATACAAATAAATAAAAATACAGTGAAGGGCATGACACAATGATAAAGGGCCCAATACAGTAGGAAAAGCAATTTTCATTCTATGAGCACCCACTCTGAGCACTCACTTATACAAAGTAAATATTAACTGATCTGAAGAGAGAGATAGACTTCAATACAAAAATGGTAGAAAAATTTAATATTTCATTGTAGAAAAAAACAAACAGATAGAAAACCAGACAAATAAAACCAAGAAAGAGAGGAGTTAAATTCTACTGTAGATTAAACAGGCATAACAGATATCTTCAGGGGGCTGGGGATATAGCTCAGTGGAATAAGCGTTTGCCTAGCAAGTGCAGGGTCCTGAGTTCGATCCCCAGTACTGCAAAAAAAAAAAAAAAACAGATATCTTCAGGACATTCCATCTGATAGGTGCATAATATACATTCTTCTCATCAACACATAGAATATTCTCTAGAGTAGACCATAGGTGATAAACTGGATCACAAAATAAGTGTAAAGAAGATAAATTCCTATTGAGTATTTTAAAAGGTGAAAGATTTATATGATCTGGAGAAATCAGAGTGTGTATATGTATATATAGAGAGCAAGAGTATTTTAGATCACAGGCCATGAAACTAGAAACAGGTCAAGAAAAACTGCAAGCTATGAAATAAATGAAAAGTAAACAATTCAACATTTACAACTCAACAAACAGAGGCTCAAAAGAAAACATATTAAGGAAATAATTTTTTAACAAAAGAAAATGAAAATACAGTATAACAACACCTATGGAGTATACCAAACAAAGAGGAAAGTTATAGCGGTGAATACCAGCAACACCAAACAAAAAGACCTCAACTTTTATTCCACCTGTAGTAATTAGAACGCAGAGAACAAAGCAAGCTCAAAATGAGTGGAATGGAAACAGAAAAACCAGAACAGCCATACATGAACTAGAACACACACACACACACACACACACACACACACACACACACACGTGATCAATAAAATGGAGAGCTGGTTTCTAAAGATATAAATAAAATCACCAAGCCCATAGCTACTTCAACTGAGATAAAGGAGAAGAGCGCTCAATAAGGATCATACATGCAGAACAAAGACAGTACAGCTGATACGACACATACAAACAACCCTAAACAGCAATCTAGGAAAGAACATGGACCAAGATTGGATAATGAATGTGAATAAGCCAGGCCCCCCCCCAAAAAAGAAAGAAAGAATGAAAAAATACATGATCTCAAACATGTGTGGAATCTAAAAACTGCCTCAGTAGTGGTGGAGAGTGGCGTGGTGCTTACTAGAGGTCTCGAAGTACAGGAGGAGGAAAGGGTCGGGAAAGGGGTCAGCGAGCACTGAGTCGCAGCTGGACAGGAGCCAGAGGTCCTACGGTGCCTTTGAGAGGCGGGTGGGTATAGGAAGCAGTTACCTATTACACATTTCAACAAGGTACGAGGGAGGATTTCCCACACGGTCACTACAGAAATGATAAATATTTGAAGAAACATATGTGTTTAATCTGATTGAAATTGTTTTCAATATATATGTTTGTAAACATCATATGGCACATTGTGGATAGGCATAGGTTGAAATACATTTAGTGAATAACAAAAACATAAAATAAAATGTACAAATTCAGCACGTCTGATTTCATACGTTTTATTTTATTTTTCTCTTGACTTAGATATGCGTTTGTGGGGGAGAGTATGTCTGTGAAAACACAGAAACATGATGGTGCAACGGGTTTGGGAGCTAATAAATATATTGATTCATGATTCTTCCCAAAAAGCATTTTTGAGAATATCTTCTATCAACTATAACTCATTGCATGTTCAGATTAATTAATAATTTCATCTTTTTACTGCTTAAATATGCATAATAATATGTATGCATGTATACATACATGTGTAACATATAGCATGTGCACATTGTATTCAAATGATAGCTGAAAAATATTATGCAATATTGCAAATGCAGGATAAAATATATAAGAATTCTACATAATAGAATTTCTTTTCAATTAGTTTGAGTAGCAGGGAGAATTTTAGAAAGCACAAAGCAGATACAGACTGTTATTCATGGAGCCAAAGGACTGAGATGTGGCATTTGAATAATGTTATGAACATTTTGGCAAATAGTTCTTAAATATATAGTGTGTGAGAAGTTTTATAAGGTGTAACAATTTAACTGTAAATTTAATAAATGTCAAGCTTTAAGTCACAAAAGAAAATCAACTGAGGCAGAAAATCCTAGATGTGTGATTACCAAGTAGAAAATAAATAAATCTTTGGGGTTTTGTTGGGAATTAGCATTTTAATAACTAAATGCTGTACTTGTTGCAAATCTCATAGGAGTAAAATGTATCAGAACTGTACACCCTAATCACTAATCATATGGTCTTATTTCTATGCTGTATGCATATAACACAATGGATTTTAAAACTGTGATTAGAAAATTATGTAAAAACAAACCTACATATTCTGAAAGCTAACATTATAACACATATGGAACAATTATTTTATTAAAATAGAAAATATAAATTATAAATATAAATTTATAAATTATGGAGCATTTCTTTGAAATGAATAATCTTCCTACAGCCTAGTCTTTTGTTTTAAAAGAAAGGGTGAAACTGTAAAAATAAATAAGACTACATAAAAGATAAGAGACAAAAGGTTAAAAAAGGAAGGAAAAGCAGGAAAAAAAAAAACGTCTTGAATGTCATCCACAATTTCCCAGTCTCACATGGGTTATGTGGAGAATGTTCACACCTGCGATCAAATTTCTGACAAGACACTTCCTAGCACTTGAAAAGTCAGTCCGAGGTCCTTGCAATATTCAACATCCCTAAAAATATCCCTAAGCTGTCAATCATAGCTCCCAGGGAGAAGGGGTGAACTCAAAATAGAGGAGATCTCTGGTAGGACTAAAAAATGAAGTCACCAGTACTAGCTTCACTCGGAATCTAATACTGTGCCCAGGAAAATTAAAAACAGCGGAACTTCATGTGCAATAAAGCACTTATCAACTTCAGCTCTGAATATAAAAGAACATGAAATGAAAACGTAACACTAAGGACCTAGGTAAGAGCGGAGATGACAAGCAAGGTCCTGCTGGTGAGGGGTATTCAGAAGGAGCACACGTTACAGTTATCCAGGGCGACGACTCATGAAATCTCTTACTTATAACCATACCCTGAGCACATTTCTCATTGGAGAGCTTGAGGAGAGTGGAGAATACAGACACTGCTAGAATGAGGAATTTCTGAAATATACAAATATCAAATATTATTTTACAGCCAAGCAACTTATAACTTACTATATTTTCTTTTACATTTCCTTAACCAACACCTGTTTCTACAATATTCAGGATACAAAGAACCATTTTGGTCAAATATATCAAAAACTTACAAATTAATCAGCACAGGGTAAATCAATGGTGTTGTGTAAAAATATTAACTGAACATTTAAAAAATCCTACATAGTGATCACTTTACCAAAGAGATTTGAATGACAAACCAGAGAATTTGAAGAAAAGTACAAAGTTCATATAATTATTACCCATTTACAAGAACATCAGCAAGAACCTATGAAAGACTCAGGGAAGAAATCAGTTAAGAAAATGAGATGAAACACATGGCAGAGTTTCAGAAATAAATGGAAAATAAAACTAAATTTGTCATAGAAGCAGAGTGGAAAGTGGAAAAGTACTATTAAAAGTAATATGAAGTAGCCCTGGGGGTAGTGGTGCACACTTGTAATCTCAGTACTCAGGAGGCTGAAGCAGGAGGATCACCATGAGTTTGAGACCAGCCTGGGCTACACAGTGAGCTGAAGGCTACCCTAAACTACATAATGATCCCCTGTCTCAAATTGATCAATTAATTAATTTTAAATATAAAAATAATACTAAGTAGTACTGAAGGGACAGGTGTATGGAAACTATTTCTGTAGGTAATCAATAAAATAAAGTAGTATAATGAAAAGTACGTGGAAAGAATAGAAATAAGAATGCAGAAACTCCTTTTTCCACATTCTTACTAGGCAGGAGGGTTAAAAACTGTAAATATTTTTGGGACACAAAACAATATACATTTAAGGCCTTGTTTCTCAATACATTAACTCTTTCACCTTTTCCCATAATGTAACTTGAAAGTGAGTGCACAGTTTAAATGTTATGGGGAGGATCACACTGGTTTGCTGTACTGGTGATTTCATGGAATATAGAGAATTAATATTTACAATTCTTCCTTTCTACTAAGAACTTTGAGACTGCACATTATTTCAAAAGAAGACATAAAATAGTTTCATTCAAGTGACATGCTAAATCCTCAGGAATAACCTCGAATTGTTAAAAAACACAGCACCAAAAATAGCCAAGGTTCAAACTGAAGCAGAGTCCTAAATTTAACGTGCAAACTATAGAAAACATGCAAGAAAACTTGCTTATGAAATATATCTCAAGGAGCTGGGGATATAGTTCAGTGGAATAAGCACTTGCCTGGCAAGCACAAGGTCCTGAGTTCGATCCCTGGTACTGCCAATATATATATATATATATATATATATATATATATATATATATCCCAAATCTAAATAACAAAAAACCCCATTTACAAATGGACAAAATACTGAATTGATGTTTCACAGAACAAGACACACAGATGACAGGTAAATATATGAAAGGATTCTCAGCCACATAAGTTCTTGGGAATGGCAGTTAGGAGAAAATCAGACCTCACCGCACCCTCGGCGGAAGTAACATGCACAACACCAAAAGCAGTAAACTGTGAGGAGCGTAGCTACTCCCTCATTGATACAGTTGTGAAAATGGAAAGTGCAATGTTCTTTTTGGAAGATAATCAATCTGAGAGTTTCTTATAAAGTTAAGAAGGCATAAAAGAAGAACAGAAATCTCACTCTTTTGTAGTGACCCAAGTGACTTGAAAAAGGAAATCAACACAGAAGCTTGATCATAAGTTTGTACTAGTTTGTTCATTACTTCAAATGTTGAAATCAGTCAATGCATCCTTCAATAGGTGAAATAAAATTTTTAAAGTATTACTCCATCTAAACTAAGTGATATTCAGTTCTGACATACAATTATCCATGAGGCTATGCAAAACAGTGTGCTTTGCTAAGTGAAAGGAGGCAGCCTGGAAAAACATACGTATTATATGGTTTGAACACTATGATATTCTGCAAAAAGTAAAATTATAGAGTCAATACAATGATCATGGTGGCTAATGTTCCCAGGGAAGTGTAGAAAGGTGGAAGATGGGGCCTCTTTAGGACCAGGAAACCATTACGTATTGTGCTGTTGTGGTGCGTGCATTACACTACGTATGTGTCACAGCCCACAGAGTACAGAATCAAGTCTTATGAAAATGTTGACTATTAGTTAATAATAATATACTGATATTAGTTCATAAATTATAACAAATGAACTCACTAAAATACATAGGTCAATAATAGAAGCAGATGTTCAGATTATCAGATATAAGTGTGTAAAACTGGTCTAAAAACTTAAGCATTAACTGTTCCTTTCAATAAACCAGTAGACACCAGCAGTACAATTATCCCAGCTGTCCTTATATATACTGATATACTTTTTCCTTTCCATCTTTCTTTTCTCCTTTCTCTCACCCTAGTGGTTCTTTCCCTTTGAGCAATTTCTTTCTCTGTCACACTATCTATACATGTGATAATCTGAGTAACTTCTTTGAAGATAACAATATGTAATATAATAACCATTGCTAATTTCCTATCATCTTGGCCTGAAATTCTGTATCATTTTTATTGTTTTTGTGTTGTTTTGTCTCTGTTGTTGTTATTTTGTTATTGGTTTTTCTTCTCTTTGAAATACAAAAATAGAAGCAGAAATTGCATGTCTGAAGGGACAAAGGAGAAATGTGGGAATTTTCTGTACTGCCAACATACATCCATAAACTCAAAATTATTTGAAATTTTTCAAAAGTATTTAACAAGTGGCTGGGTAGATCTGAATGGTGGTTAATACATCTTCATTGGAAAGAAAAAACCTCAAGCTCAGTGTGAACAGAGAAGCACCAACACATTCCAAATACATCAAAAGACAGAAGGAAATCTACACAGAAGGTGCAAATTGGAAATAAAATGGGCTTCTTAGAACAAGTGGAGAGAAATACAGATTCTGAGGAAAACAATGTCCACATGATTTCAATAGCTGAGAAACATTACATAAAGAAATAGTGTCTACTTGAGAACACCTTTACTGGAAGAAAATAACTGGCCCTAAAATCAAACTTCAGATAAAATGAATTTCATTAACTCTCTAAGGCTAAAATGCATTCATAATGGATCTACTAGTTGAAAATGAAATGACAAATGGTCCAGCAAGTCCCTCAAACAGGCATTGTGTGGCAATAAAGCAAACAGTGCTTAGTAACTATAAAAAAAAATACCCCAGGTAACTGAGAATGTTTTAAATTGATATGAATGTGCACGTTTCTTCGTTATGACATTGAATGAGTCATCACTCACAAGTTGTTACTAAGTGTCGGCATTAGCTTTCTTGTAAGTAGGACAAAATACTGGATAGCAGCAACTTACAAGCAGTACATATTGTTCTCTTATACGTAACATAACAGCTATTGCTAATATCCTATCATCGTGTTTTGAAATTGTGCATTGTTTTTATTGTTTTTGTGTTGTTATGCTTTTGGCTTTGTTGTTATTTTGCTATTATTATTTTTCTCTTTAAATTAATAAATAAATAAATGCAGCTGCTCAGATCTTATCACCTGAGCAGCCGCAGGCAATATGTAAACAAATGGGTGTGGCTGAATTCCAGTAAAGCTTTATTCATGGATACTGAAGAAAAGGAGAGGTTTATCAGTTTCAGCAGATTCACTGCACAAACCCCTCAGAAAAGACATGGTGAAAAGGTACGGCAGAGAGTGCTTCTGAGCTCAGGATTGCCAGAAGCAGAGAGAAGGGGAGAGTTGGACACCGGAATACCCCCCTTCACAGGTCACACCCTCACTGGGTTGTCTCTTCTGACCCCACCTCTGGACAGCTCAGTCTACTATGAGCCCATCAGTGCATTAATCCAGTGAGGCGTACAGCACCGCCATGATGAAATCGACTTCCAAAATCCCCCTCTGAACCTGAGAGAAGAAGCACCAACACATTACAAACACATTAAAAGACAGGAGGAAATCTACACAGAAGGTGCAAATATGGAGGATTTTTTATATTTAAGAATTTGATTTTTAAGGCCTTTTTAATTTTGATATATTTTAGATATTCATAGTGACAACATTCACCAGTAGGAATTTGTACCTATACATCACACATCTTGTTTCTCTTTTATTCCCATTCCTCTAACCTCTCTTTGACCACCTTATTTAAAAAGCTGTTCCCTCATTTTTCCTGTTCTCTTTATTTTTCTTTTCCCTTCCTTTTCCTCTTCCTCTTCCCTTGTTCCTCTTCCCATTTGACCGTTTCCTCTCCTCTTCCCAATATCTATTATCACTTTGGTTCTTACTAACACTTTTGGTTTCTCACACCACAGAAACAACGTTGTACTTATGCACGTGTCCTGTTCACTTAAGAGTATGGTCTCAAGGTGCATCCATTTACCTTGAAATGTTTCCACCCTATCCTTTATGGTACAAAAGAATTTTCTTTATCCATTCACTGCTTGATGGGCATTTGGATTGTTTCCAAGGTTTAGCCATTACGAACTGTGCTGCTACAAACATGGGCACATACATATCATTGTGGTATGATGTTTTCAATTCTTCTGGAAAAACACCCAGCAGGGGAATAGCTGGGCCAAATGGGACCTCCAATCCCAGTTTTTTGAGGAATCTTCACACTGATTTCCATAGTGGTTGTACTAGTCTACACTCCATCCAACAGTGGAGAAGGGTTCCTTTTTCACGCACCCCCCCCACCAGCCTTTGTTATTGGTTGATTTCTTGATAGTGGCCATTTTTTGGAGTGAGAGGGGATCTCAGCGTTGCTACACATTTTTTCTCGTATTTATTTGCCATTTCTACTTCATCTGAGAAGGAGCTGTTCATTTCAGATGACAGTTTTTAGATTTGGTCTTTAAATTTGGGGGTTCTGACACTCTTTCATTTTTTTTTTATCTATTCTAGATATTAGTATTTTGTCTGAGGTATAGCTGGCAAAATTTTTCCCACTCTGTGAATTGTCTCTTCACTCTGTTGGTAATTTCTTTTCCCAGTTGTTGATTCTTTGTGATAGTTCCTGTGTGATTGGGGTTTTGTTCATAAAGTCTTGACCTACACCAATGTTTTTAAGAGTTCTACTGATTCTATCTTCCAGCAAAATTATTCTTTCTGTTTTAATGTTCAGATCATTGATTCATTTCAGTTTAGTTTAGTGCATGGTGAAAAACATGGGTCATTTTACTCTTTGACATGTGGGAAGCCTGCGTCTACAGCACCATTTATTAAGGAGGCTTTTTTCTACTAAATGTGTTTGGCTCTTTTGTGAAAGATAAGGATGCTGGAAATTTTGGGGGTTGTTTCTTCATTTTCTAATCTGTTCCACTGACCTTTGAGTATAATTTTTCTCAGAGTAGCTTTGTAGTATGATTTCAGTTCAGGTTTTGTGATGCACTGTGCCTTGTCTGTGTTGCCCAGAATTGCTTTTGCTACTCTAGATCTCTTCTGGTTCCACGGAATTTTAAGATTGTTTTCTGTAGTCCTGTGAGATATACTACTGGAATTTTGATTCCAATAGTATATCTCTATAAAAATTTAGAAAGTATGGAAATTTTTACTATATTCTCTGTATCAAAGAATAAGGGATTTTTTTTATTTATTGATATCCTATTCCATCTCCTTTTGCAGAATACTGTAGTTTTCAGTGTAAAGTTCTTTTACATCCTTCATTATACTGATACTTAGGCATTAAAATTTTTTGGATGTTACATTGTGGTCTCCCTGATTGCTATCTCACTGAGTTTGTCATTTGTGTATAGGAATGCTATTGATTTTTTATTATTGCCTTTGTATCCAGCTATGCTACTGAATTTGGATATTAATTCTAAGTCTTTTGGTGGTGTTTTTGGGGTCTTCTATGCACACTATCATGCCACCAGAAAACAATGAAAATTTAACTTCTTCCTTTCCCATCCTTATTCCTTTTATTTCTTTTTCTTGTCCAATTTCTTGTGCTAATGTTTCCAGAACTATACTGAATAAGAGTAATGACAGTGTATATTCTCCTTTTATTAAGAGCAAAATATGTTTATTGAGAGAAAGAAAGCTTCTCTCTGAGAGAGAGACAAAAGAAGCATTAGGGGATTGCCAAGGACCTGTCTTTTCCAGGGATTTTTATAAGGTAAAACCATGAGGCGACACAGGTCCCAGGTGGAAAATATGGGAACTCTCTAGGTGAGAATGAAGTGGGAAAAAACTATGGTCAACCAATAAGATTCATGGTATAATTGTTAAGGTAAAATTGATTAAATCAGAATGAAATGGGGAAGGGTGTTGTGTAGCAAGTGGGCATGAATAGAGAACAGTGGCTTTTTCTGTAGGGGGTGGGGTTAGTGACTCTTCCTGTAGACAGTGGACATTCATGTCTTGTTCTTGATTTTAGAGCAAAGGCTTTCAGTTTTGTCCATTTAGTATGATGTTGATTGTTTGTTTGTCCTAGATTGTTTTTATTAGATTGAAATAAATGCCATCCAGTCCAGTTTTCCATAGGATTTTCATCATGAAAGGGTTTTTATTTTGTAAAATACTTTTCTGTATCTATTGAGATGGTCATGTTTTTGTCTTTGGCTTTGTTAATATGGGTGTATTACATTTACTGATTAGCATATGTTAAGCCATTCCTGTATCCCTGGGATAAATACAGCTTGCTCATGGTGTATAATCTTGATGATTTGCTGCATTCTGTTTGCCAGGGTCTTACTGAGGATTTTAGCATCTATGTTCACTACATAAATTGGTCTGTAGTTCTAATTTTGGTTGGCTCTTTCTCTGGTTTTGTTATGATGGTAATTCTTTTGGAAAGAATTTGGAGTATTGCTTCCCTTTCAATTTAATTAAAGGCATTGAGAAATATCAGCAAAGAGTATGTTGTAAATTTCTTATAGAATTTAACAGTGAGTCCATCAGGGCCTGGGCTTTGCTTTGTAGGGTTAACTTTTAATTACATCTTCAATTTTATTGACTGATGTTCATTTATTTAAAATTTCTGTATCTTCTTAATTCACCTTTGGTAATTCATATTTAACTAGGTATCAGTCCATTTTTTCTGTTTCTATCTTTTTAGAGTAAAAGTTCTCAAACAGATACTGATGATCTTCTGGATTTCTATAGATCCTGTTGTGATTTCACCCTTTTCATTCATAATTGTGTGTATCTGCATCTTTTCCTTTCTTCTTTGATAAAGTTGGCTAAGAATCTGTCAATTTGATTTAATCTTTCAAATAACCAACTTTTTGATTCATTGACTCTTGGTATTGTTTTGTTAGTCTCCATTGCATTAATTTCTGCTCTGATCTTTATAATTTCCTCCCACAGATGACCTCTGTTCTTGACTTGCTCTTCTTTTTCTAGAAGCTTGAGGTTCAACAGTAGGTTGTTTATTTGACCTTGTTGTTTTTCTGATATGGGAATTCACCTCTATTAATTTCCCTTGCAGGACTCCTTTCAGTTTATCCCATAAATTCTGTTGCATTCTATTATCATTATCATTTAGTTAGAGAAACTGTCAAATTGCTTCTTTAATTTCATCTGTGACCCACTGGTTGTCCATGCTTATGAAGTTCTTGTGATTTCTTTTGCCATGGGTTTTCAATTTCATTGCACCATGATCTGATAATATGCATGTGGTGGTTTCAATTCCTTTGCACTTAAGCATATTACATGAGCTAGTACTTGATCTATTTTGGAGAACATCCCATATGCAGCTAAAATGGGATGTTCATTGCTAAACTTCACTGCTAAAATGGCAGTGAATTTCCTTATTACAATGCTATTAGTGTTTATTTGATTTTTCAGGTCTATTAATATCTTTTTTATAGTTGGATGCACAGGTATTTGATACATATATATTTATGATTATTATCTCTTTCTCTTTTATTGTTCCCTTTACAATGATGTAGTGACCTTCTTTATCTCTCTTAGTCAATCTTAGCTGATATCCACTTTGTCTGCGAATAGATTAGCTATCCCTGATTTTTTCTGGGTTCCTGCCACATGGACTGTTATTTTCCATCCTTTGACTTTCAGTCAAATGAATTCCTTTGTTACGCAAATGCATTTCTTGTATGTAACATACTGCTATATCTTACTTCTGGATCTATTCTGCCAGGCTGTTTCTTTTGACTTGTGAACTGAAACCATTAACATTGGTGGTCGTAACTGACATGTAATGATTTATCTTTGTCATGTTGTTTCCCTGTCCTTGCTGTCCTTTTTCACCCCCTCTGTTTAATTGTTTCCCTTTCCGGTGGATTAATTCTGCTGTGGTTCATGGAATTGTAGTCCTTATTATCTGTTTCTAGAATATTCTTCAGAATATCTGGAATACTGGTTTTTTGGTTATAAATTTGCTAATGTACTCTTTGTCATGTATCTTATTTCTCCATTGATTTAAAAAACAAGTTTCGTGGGTTACATCAATCTAGTTTGGAGGTTGTCTTTTTTGAGCACTTGAAATACTTCGTTCCAAGCTCTCTTTTTTTAATTTTAAAAATAAAAGAACAAAAGCATTAGCAAACAGACACAAAGTAGCACAAGAATAGTACAAAAACTGAATTACAGATAAAGTGACAGGGAATTAACAATGGTTGTTGTAATACATATTGATAACTTCAAAGTGTATGTTTAGGGTAAGGCATATAGGCATACAAGATTAATCAAACAACTAATCATTGACTGTTCCTTACAATAAAGCAACAAGAGACAATAGTGCAACCACGTTAGCCATCCTGCATATACAAACATACATACATAGTAATCCCTTTGTCCCTTTTCTCCTTCACCTCATCCCAGAAAGTCTGATGTGATTCTGATGGAGTTTCCTTCATAGGCAATTGGTTTCTTCTCTCTAACATCTTTTAATATTCTGCTCTTGTGTTGAATGTTTGGAATCTTAACTATAATATGCCTTTATGTAGTCTTTACCATGGCTAATTGGAATTCTCTTGGTCTCACTTAATGCATGTCAAATTATTTTAATCTGCTTGAGAAGATTTCTGCCATTGCTCTTGTTTTTTAATTTGTTTTTCTGCTTTTCCATTGACCCTTTTAAATTTTAGGTTACTATTCTTTGCATCATTGAACATTTATTGGATTGATTTCTCATGGTCCTTGCTATTTTTAAGAAATTTTCCTTTACATGTTTGCTAACTACAAACCTGTCTTCTATATTTGATATTCTGTCCTCATATTATCTCATTCTGTTGCCTATATTTTCAGTGAGATTTTTATCTCCTGGGTATTTTTTAAAATCTGTTTCATAGATTCCATATCTTTCCTATGTTGGGAGTTCATGGTTTTCATCATTTTCCTAAGCTCCTCTGTTTCATTAACTGAATCTGCCCCAGAGTTACTATCTATGTCTTCATTATGGCCAGCACCTCTGTGGTAATCTGAGGAATTATTTCTGATTTGACTTTTTTCTAGACCCACGTTCATCTCTACTACCTTCACTACTGCCAGTTCAGAGAGTCCATGTGGGTGGCACTCAGCTTGTCCCACCTCACTGCACCAGGGTGTGCCTTCTATGAGCTGGAAGTCTAGGGTTACATCTTGCTTAGTGTCTTCTAATTTTCTATTTTTTTTATTTTAATTGCTCGGTTGATACTTACAAATTGCTTATGGTGAGTAGCTTCATTGGTACTTTTTAGGAACCTTAAGAAATAATTACTGCTCAGAGATGTCTTCCAGGTGTAGCTGACTTTTGGCTTTTCAATCTGTTGCAAGATCTGACCTTTCAATTTATTGAGGATGAGAAGTTGCTGCATACGTGGTCCGCCCCTGGTTCTTTGGCACTGCCTATAGTATTTATTACCTTCAGGCAATCTCAGTCTTGGCATATCGGGAAGAACGACTGATTAGAACAATTTTGTCATCTTAGCTAAAAAGTACAAGCAGCACTAACAGTAACATTAAACACAGCCTAGAAAATGATAAACTACTGTAACTATTAATTTACTACCTTTAACCACATGAATTAGATTTGTTATATAATAAAATCTAAAACAAACCAGAAAATCGCATACAGTAAAAAGCCCTCAGTATGGTGATTTTATCCTCAGAGAAGAAAATTTAAAACGCATTCGCATGAAAAGTAGAGAAATACAAGAGAAGGAAGATGTTTCAATTTTTAAAAAAGATTTATTAGTACATGTTTGCAGTACATCATGACTGAATTTGTTGCAGAGAATTGATACATGGTACATCTTAATTTATTTTTTATTTTTCTTCTCATCTCCCCTGTCCTCTCTCCTCTTCCCTCCATCTCATGGTCCTGGTTGGATGACATTTCAGATATAAACCAAACACAGTACCTTTTCTAGATGTGTGAGATGCAGCAGCTCAAAGTCACACCTCATGAAAGCTAGGCAACTTCTCTTTCATTGAGCTATATCTGCAAAGAACATTTGAGACAAAAAAACTCTACATGCAGTTGTACTATGCTGAAACAAAGGAACATTTTATCAGCTATCAAAGGAGATATGAATGAAATAAATACCTATATATGAAAGCAAGCTAAATATATATATATATATATATATATATATATATATATAATTCGTGCATATATACTCAAAAATCTATATGTATGTGTGTGTGTGTGTGTGTGTGTGTGTATAACTTTCAATATATTAGGACAGCTGGACTACACAACCAACACACTCATGAAAGAGGACTTCTACGACTGGTTTAGAAAATGGCAAGAATGACGTGATTACAGCGTTTGAAGCAAGGAGGATTAATTTCAAGATGTCTTTTACTGTAACAATTGCTTTAGAACATCAGTCATGTTCTTCAAACACATTAAATATGCACACATACAATAAAATAAGATACAGGGCTGGAGGTACAGCTCAGTGGGGTAAGTGCTTGCCACTAAGCACTAAGGCCCTGAGTTCGATCCCCAGTCCCGGAAAAAAAATAAAATAAAATAAGATACAGCCTTAAAGAGAAGGCAATTCTGCCACTTCCAACAATGTGAACAGACTTGAAAGACATTAGGGTAACTGAAATAAGCCAGGTACAAAAAAATAAGCATAGCATGAATTTATTGACATGTGGAATGTAAAGAAGTTCATCTCATGTGGAGACCAGAGGCAAAGCAGAGAGTGGATGAGAAAAGAGGAGTTGTGACTCAATGGTTCAGATTTTCAGCTTGATAGGTGAAATAAGTTTTGGTGATTTATTGCACAGAATTCAATGATAAATGATAAAAATATATTTCAAATTGCTTGGTCATTAAATTTACTTTAGTTTTTTTTTTTTTTGGTACTAGAAATCAAACTCATGACCTCAGGCTTGCCAGGCAGGTGCTTATGCTGCTGAACTTCATCCCCATACCTAAATTTACAACTTACAAGAAATTTATGGAAGTGACTTGATGTACTCTAATTAGTTTGGTTTAATAATTTTGTCATGTGAGCACGTAACAAAATTTTACATCTTATCTTATCAATAGAAATTATTGGCACTTGATTAAAATAAAATTTACATTTATAATGACTAACAAAATAGTATGCCTTAACTTTCAGTATATTGTAAATAAGGAAATGTTTACAAACCTAGTGTACTTTGTGTGAAGTAATCCCTAAAAAAAAAATAACTTTTTAAACTTCTGAAATTACCTCAAGTAGCTTCAAACTGTAAACACAGCTTTGTTTTGAAAAAACAATTTAATGAGCTCATTAAATTGCAAATATAATATTCAAAATCTGTGAAAAAGAAGAAAGGTAGAAACTTCTAAGGGATTTCTATAGTAGTGAACATGTTCATTGAGAATCACTTTGAAAATGAAGTCGAAATAGGAGAAATATGCAGTTCAAACACATTATAAATTCTGACAAAAAGTACATATTTTTTCTGCAACACTGATATATCTTAATTCTCAAGTTAAGGATTAAATTTGTGTCTGGATCTTTCAATGCACTATATTGAGATACATCATGGAACATGTGTTGGAGCATAGCTTTGCAAGAGATGTGGAAATGTTCAGTGGGCACCTTGTAAACTGATCCCAGAAGATAATGAAAGCATAATGTAATATGGCAACTTTGCAAAAAGAATTAATTTTAATTCAATTTTAGTTGTGCTGCCAACATGAGCACAATATTAATTCAACTAATATACTTACAAAGCAGCTTTAGGAGAAAAGCAAATAATACATTCATTTTTCTGTAATGAGGAATTGAGGATAGGACCTCATACATGTTCAGTAGATATATTAGTACTTAACTACATCCCCACCCTAATTTCATAATTTTTGTTTAAGCTTAAACTGTGTTGTTTTATCATTCTGGATATTGAAGTGTCTTCAGGGC
Source organism: Dinomys branickii (assembly GCA_004027595.1). Lineage (NCBI taxonomy): Eukaryota > Metazoa > Chordata > Mammalia > Rodentia > Dinomyidae > Dinomys > Dinomys branickii. The sequence continues at coordinate 148,248 of PVLD010000939.1, read as the reverse complement.
ATGCATATAAAACAAATTGTTAAGCAAAAAAATATGATAAGAATTTAACTTGATATTTTAATATACTTAATATTTGTTAAATACGTTCATATTCTTATAAGAATGTACAAGAATATGGAGACATGTTTTCTTTGTCCCCTTTAGCTAGCCTTTATTGAGAGACTAAATAAGTTTTTACTATGACCTCATTTATTAGGAATAAATACGAATGTAGGCTTCTTTATGCATCTTACTATAAGGTCTATTCAGAAAATTTATATATTATTGACTACTTCCTCTACATACTTTGCATCAAAAGAAGCAGAAGTTTTGAGAGTTGAAAATCCCATGTTGTCAAATGCCTTTGAAAACAAACTAATCTATATAATTTTTGATATTTTACTATACGAAAGAAATAGTAGCACCACCTTATTGGCCACAATCAGTAAAGTCAAATTTAAAAATTTCTGTGAAAACTGTTTGTGAAATGAACAGAACATATAATTTATATGCATACAAATATCCTCATGCTGATGAAGAAGGCATTTGTTTTCAAGGGGTTGCTTACAAAGGCAATTTTTAAAAAATAACACAAGAAAGAAATTTAAAAAGAACTATGGAGGGACAAAAAGAAATATTCTAGCATGACAAACATTTTCTATTATCTTAGTTAATTGCTTGATGCTGGGACAAAATATCTCACACTCACAAGTCAAAGGAGGAGAGGTTCATTTTGGCTCCATCTGCAAAGGTTTCAGTCCACAGCCAGTTGGTTCCAAGGCAAGGCAGCATGGCAGAGGAGAGAGCAATCAAAGGAGGAAGAGGGACACATACTCAGGCCACACCCACAATGACCCACATCTTCCCAACAGGCTTCGCCTCCCAACATCAAACCCAGCTATAAACTCATCAGCGAACGAATCCAGTGATAAGTACCTTGCCCTCACAATCCAATTACATCCTCAAAGATCCATCTAGAAGCACATGAGGCATTGGAGACCATCTAGATATAAATCATAATATTCTATCCCTGGTCCTCAAAAGTCTCACGTACATCATTACACGAAATGCAGTATTCCAGCTCTGAACTTTGCCCAAGTCCTAACACAGCATTCCTGAGAAGTCTGAGATCTAAGGCAAACTCATAGCAGTGAGTCCTGTAAAAATGAAAAGAAATTTAATAACTTCAATATACAATAGCACCTGATAAACATTCCCATTCCAAAATGTGCAAATAGGGGGGTAAAAAAGAATAGGACCAAAGTAAGCCAGCAGGGGAAACATTAAATCCTGCAGCTGCATAACCAGCACCTGGGAAATCTGTGGCAAGATGTGAACTCCAAAGGCTTGGGTGGCCCCACCTCTGCACCATTGAGTGTGGTTGTAGTGTTCATGGCCTCTTTCTTGGCTCATTTTTCTTAGTTCTTACAGATGTTCCTCAGATGTTCCACATTCCTGGCTGTTCCAACTTTCTCGTGTCTCCTTTACAGTTTTAGCTTCACATTCACAGGTTCATGAAGTGTCTTCTCAACAGTCCAGTCTCTGGCCTCCCTGGCCTTCTGAAATCAAGGTGGGAGACTTCCTGACCCCATGATTCTTGCATTCTCCATACACATAAAACAAGCACCATGTGCAATGACTCCAAGGTCTGCCACCAGCTAGAGCAGTTACTGAACATTTGTACCTTCCTGATGTTTGCACAGGCCTCACAGTGGCTGAACATGTTGAACTGAACTGTGGGGAAACAACTGCTATTCCCTAGGCTGCCACTATTCTGGAATATAGTGATCTGAGCCTCTCAAAGAAAAATCTTCCACTTTCGCAAATTTGAGGTTGCAAAGGGTAGTGTCTTACTGATTCTTTTGATGCCCTTTGGCCGTCATTTATATTGTCTGTTCCAAAGTACTTAGTTTTTAATGCTAACCTTGCCAGCAACCAAATTCTTCTTTGCCCCATCTTTGCAGGCTGAAAATTTTTACCAGAGCTTTCTTTCTGGCCAAACTGAAAAAAATTTTAAACCATTATGGTGTGCCACTTGCTGTTGAATCTCAATATAGAGCTCAATAAAAGCCCCCAATAATAGCCATGCCACTGCCTGGACATTATGCTGCCTTGAAATTGCTCCTGTCACATTAAGAATCCATCGCCCTTAATCTCAGTTTTCTGCAATGTCTGTGGATGGGAGCTGTAGGCAAAATTTCTGCCAAAACATAACATACATGGCCTGGCATCCAACTGTCAATGTTCCTAACTGGAAGGTTCTGAGCTTGGTCTTTACCAGCTCTATTTCTCTCAGTATTGTGCTCTTCGGAGTTCTGACTAGACTCTCCCACCAAGGTAAGCCTATAAAAGCCCAGGGTTGCTTCTTCAGCCAGCACCTCCCAACCTTTCAAACTCTCTCACAGACCAGTTCCAAAGGCTTCTGGACCATACGGCCAGGTAGCCTCATAGCAATGACCCCAATTCTCTGGTACCAAAATCTGTCTTGTTTCTGGGACAAAATACCACAAATTAAAGGAGGAGAGGTTTATTTTGGCTTCTAATTTTTAGAGATTTCTGTTCACAGTGGCTAGCTCCAAGACAGATTTGCATGGCAGAGAAGAGACAGCTCATGGTATTCTGGTAGGAAGAGTAGAGAGATCAAGGAAGAACAGAGATACACACTTCCAGGCCAGGCCTAGAGGATCCTCCACCCCATACCCAAAACTATGAGCTCATGTGGCTTTCGGGGAACATCTAGTTATAAATCGTAACATCTCTATTTTGGTTTTGTTGGTAGTTTTTCAGGTAAATATAATGCCTAAATTCCTCTAACTGTAAACGTAGGATCTTCATTTTATTGTATATGTCCACATCTAAAACATCTTAAACTAATTTAATGTCTTGTGAAATGATTCTTGTGATGTAACATTCCCCTTTCTGAAAAAGGGGGGAAATTATAACAGAAAATGAACAAGAGCAAGATAAGAAAATTGTAGGCTTTCCCATGCCATTTTCAAAAACACATATCAAATTCTAATTGACCACGCTTCACAAAAAGTAAATACAGATTTTTCAGTAAAGACAGTTACCATTTATAGTCTTTCCCTTTTTCATACAGCCAAATATTCTATTTCCACTCTTTGATAAAATGTTCTCTAGCAAACACCATAAACCTAAATTACATATTTTGTGCTCCCTCAGCAATAGAAATTGCCCTCACATGTGACATTGAATCTGTAAACAGTGACTGATGCTTTTCAATTCATTTCTAATGAGCCATTTGTGAATCTGGGCCCTTTTTGCTTTGCTTTGTTTTATTATGTTATTATATATTGTTACAGTTATTCTTCAATTTTATGATTGTAGGGTTTTATATGAAATTAGCCAATTTTTAAAACAAATGTTAAAGGACAATGAAAACCAAAAAAAAAAAAAGAAAGAAATTCATTATTTTGTGAGATAAAACATATTAAGCGTATTTTATCCGTGTTAGTGTGGTGGTGAGTATCCCCACCTGTCACGCAGAAGACTGGGGTTCAATTTCTCTATGGGGAGGCATAAGCTTATTTTAATGTAATGTTGTTTGCAGGTGATAATGAGATTTTGTCACTGTTAGTGTGGACATTATACCTTGGTTCTCCTTGAAATACTGAGGTGATTGTATCTGGGATCCGAAATGTCACCACTGGCTGACTTCCTTCCTAGCCAATGGTTCTATTAGGAGGTAGTTGGCACTTTAGGTGAAGCCAGTTTGGAGGAAGCAGACCCCTGAGTGCACACTTCTGAAGCGTGTATTTAGCAGAAGCACCCTCTCCCTCTGTGTCCTAACCACCATGTGAGCAGTTTTATTCTATCAGTCCCATCTGCCATGAGTTACTACCTCAACCCAGACACAGAAAAAATGCAACCAAGGAAACCATGGATTAAAATCTCTGAAGCATGAGCCCAAATCAGCTCCCTTCTTAGAATTGTTTTTCTTACATATATCACCACAGAATCAAAAGCTGTGGAAACTGGTACTGAGGGTGAGAGGATTGATGTTATCATAACTTAGAGTGGGATTCAGAAGCCTTTGGAACTAGTTCGTGGGAAGAGCTTAGAAAAGTTGAAAGACGTGAACCTGAGAAGCCACAGATTTCTGTAGATAAGCAGAGAAGGAGGCAATTTGGACAGACATGCATACAGCAGAGACTCTGAGAAGGCAAATACAGAGATCGGCTGGATCCAGCTGACGCCAATGGATGCATAAAGCATCAGAGAGCGTATGTGAAGAGCTCTTTCAGAAAAAGGCACCACTGAAAATATGTTGCCTGATAAAACTGTGTTTCCTTCTTCCTTTCGGCCCAGCTTCTGTGAAGTGAAAAAGCTCACTTATACATTAGGAGCATAGTTTTAAATACTTTTTAAGCTTATGACTGTGATCTGGTAATATGCCACCCTCTCACACATAAAAGACCTCCTGCAAGAGTCTATGATTTGACTTTTTATCCTTTTCTGCAATTGTTATTAGAAATACATTTTACTTCATTCAAAGACCTATTAATGAAATTATAATTGATCTTGGAATTGTGCATCAAAAAAGCATATCTACACCTTGTCACACTTTCTATAAAATGAAAGGTACATGAGATTTCAACCTTTCCATTGGAAAAAGGACAATTATTTAGACAGTCACAGGTTTACCAGAAGTATCCTGGGAGCTATGTTTCATGGAAACAGAGGGAGCGACAGTAGCATATATTTCATTGTTTCCTGTTTCCAATTTCCTTCTTTATTTTTTTAGTCCATACACAAAACTCTGCATGTTGATGAAGCACCATGCTATGTGTGATCCATTTATATCCCGTGCATTGCTTAAATAAGGCTGAACATATTATTCAAAAATAGTTATCATTTCTTTGTGGTGAAAACTCTCAAAATCCTTTCCCAAGCTTTGTGAAATGTAACTGCTATGTATCTGATACCTCATATACAGCACAGTACTTCCCTGGAACCCCTTCGTCTTACCTAGCTTGACTCTCACCCATGGATCAGCCTTTCCTTTTCTCCTGCACCTGTGATCCTCAGCCTGAGTCTGACTCTCAAATTCTCTGTATGCGTGAAGTCAAGCTGTACTTGTTTGTCTGTGCTTGAGTTGTTTCACGTAACCCAGTGATCTTCTGTTCTGTTCTTGCTGCTGCAAATGACAGGCTTCCATTCTTTTTATGGCTAGCTAGAATTCCATTGTGCAAAGGTACTGTACTTTCCTTGGCCTTTCATCAGCTAACGGGCATTTAGATTGTTGCAATTTCTTGGTGATTATGTGTAGAAGAACTAAGACACGATATAAAACATATCTCTGTTACAGTCTCATTTATTGCTTGTGTGAATATTAAATCTGTCCAAAAATAACTTAACAAAACCTGTCCAAATCTCGATATTTAAATCAGACAATTTCATGTCTAGGAACTTTTGCTGTAAATGTGCTTACAGACATATGACCCTCTATATGTAGAGGGCCACTTAAAATTAATTCCATAAATAATAGCTTATTAGTAAATATTTAGAATATTCATGTGCATAATGTTATACCTATAAACTAAAATATGGTTCATCTATTGCAAAAGGGAGCTGTCTTCGATCCCATAGAATTTTTTCCAAACTATGATTTTTGTAAAGAAGTTTCTAATTTTTAAAAGTAAATATTGTATCATGAATTGCTATTGCCTAAATTAAAATTTTATTGTGGTTTTAGTTTTATATTATGGTTTAAGGGTTATAGGTTTAAAATATGCAAAATTAATAAGAATTTTCATGTTTCATTCAACATGTGAAATACATGTAAATTACCATTGATTTTGTTTCTCAATCTCCAGATGTTTTCAGTCACATCTTTTAAAATGTTGCCTTTTCTTCAAAAAAATCATAGAAAGTTTTAATGTAAAGTGCTTAATTTCAAAATTTAATGTGAAATTCATAGTTTAAGTCATCTGAGAGAAGTTCTCATAAAATATAAACTGAGAAAAAGAAAAGAGAAAAATAAAACAGAGACTGGGAGAATGCCTTCGTGTTTTCTGAAAGTCTACTTTGTGATGTCCACAAGAAAAGCAGACCAAGTACCAACAAGAATGTCAATTACCTAGCAACGAAGGAGCCAGATGCTGTTGGCAAAACACTCTCTGGAGAGTGACATCTGGGTCCAGGAACTGCCGTACAGAGCCCCATCTGTAGCTAAAGCTGTTGACTCTGCTTTGGGGGAAGAAAAATCAGAAATAAAGAAGGCAGTTAAATTTTAAACCGTGCCAGGAACAGCAGAAGGCAGGTTGCAGTCAGCATTCAAATTACATCCCTAGTCCAATTTGCTTTTTAATGTCTTGTAACTGTGTAAACATTACACTGTGTTAACTCCAGTAGTTAGGAGAGATAAGCACATGTAGACAGCTTGGTAACTAAGGCACATAGATCATGTATCCCTGAAAATGTTAATTCCCTAAAAGTGTACTTCTCAAGCAACATAGGCAAAATTCAATGACATTTATTCTCATTTGCTCTATTAAAATATATTTTAAGGATTCTTTATCGTAAATAATTTGATTTACTTCAAATAGTATGACATTTAAGGATCTTCTTTGCAATATTTCACAGGATATCTTCAAAAGTCTTCTTAACAAAACTAAATACTATTCATAGCTGTTCAAATTTTTGCCCAGCAGAAATTCGTGGGAGTGGTACACAGTCCTGAACTTTAACTTAGTAAGCTCTTCCTGTTTTTGTATCAAAATCTTACAGTATGTAACGTGTACATTTGAGAGGGAACTGGTATATCTTCATGTCTTTTTACTTCCTCTTTTTCACCCCTACATCCTGTCTCTAGTCATCCCCAACTGGACTTCCAGTGTTCACAGAGCCTTTCTTGCTGTATTCTATCACTTACCTTTTATTTTGCTCTTTCATTTATTTAAAATTTGAGTTTCTCATATAAGAGAAGCCATAAAATATTTAAGTTTCTATGTCTGATTTATTTAACACAGCGTGATGGTCTCAAGATACTTTCATCTGTTAGGCACACAGGCCACTTCCGAGATTTAGCTATTGGGAGGTGTGCTGATACAAAAAATGGGTGTTTGTGCATCATCAATAATACAATGTATCTAACCCTTAGGGGAAGACACTTGGAAGAAATATAGCTGGGTCAAATGGAACTTCTAGTCCTAGTTTTTTGAGAAATCTGCATAATGTTGTACTAGTTTACATAGCCGCTAACAATGCAAGATTCTTTATTCTCTGTAATTTCTCCAATCTTTATTGTTTTGGGGTTATGCTGATGGTCATTCTTACCCGGGGAATGCCATGGTGTGCTTTAATTTGCATTTCTTTAATGGCCAAAGATTCTGAACAGGTTTTATGCACCTATGGAGCATTTCTACTTCTTCTTTTGAGAAATGTATATTAATTTCAAGTTTCATATTTTTGTTTGGGTCTTTTAATATAGAAGATCTAATTTCTTAGTTCTTTACACATTGTTGATGTCAGTGCCCTGAAAAATCGCTGGCAACATTTTTCCCCTATTCTTTAAGCTGTCTCTTCACTCTCTCTTTTTATTCCTTTCCTGGACAGGAGCTTTTTAATTTAATATAATCTTATTTGTTAATTGTTAGTGTTACTTCTTGTACAATTGGGGTTTTGTTCAGAAATTCTTTCCTATGCCTATTCCTTTGAAAAGATTTCATACCATAGCTGTAAGGTCAGTGAAGGGGGCAGGTATGAGGCACAGCTACAGAGAGGAAAATTTTATTGGAATGAGTTTGATGCTCAGGACTCTAAGGGCAGAGACCACAAGCCACTGATTAAGGGAACTAGGTTTATAGATTTCAGCAGAGTAGCACAAAACTTCTGGTGGAGTTGTCTTGGTTTTGTTTGAGCAGACAGGACATTTCTGGCAGTGGCTGACACTGGTGGATTAGGTTAGAGTAGGACACCTGTCAAGAAGTAAATTAAATTATAGCTGTCTTATTAGAGGCAAATTAGATTACAGATCTCTGTCAGGGAGGCAGGGTTGGCTTTTATAGTTTTGTCACGGGGGTGGGACTGAAACGAAAATAAAGTTGTTTCAAAATTAGAAAATCATTGATTTCAATCCACAATTATTCACAGAGTAAAAATGCACATAATTAACAAAAATAGTAAAACATTTGACAATGTTCCATTTATTTTCATGAAAAAGAATAAGCAACAAAATAGAAATTTCAAAAGTCTGATAGAATACATCAAGACAAATACACAACCAGTTTCGTGTGTGTGTGTGTGTGTGTGTGTGTGTGTGTGCGAGTGTGTAGTCCCAAAGATTGTGCTCAGAAGCTTGAATATTCTGTGTAAACTAATACATGTCATGGTAAAAGACTGCATATTTTTTTGTTGTTTAATTAAGGAACAAGAGATGAATGTTTATTCTTGTCAATTCAGTTCAAAACTTTTTGAAAATTGTCGGAATAATTGGAAATAACACAGACAAAAAGGGGAAATAAATTGGAAAAGAAGTAAAAGTATCCATTAGCCGATATAGAAGATCCTAAGAAATCCATGAAAGATGATGAAAACTATTGACCAATTTACCAAGTTGAAAAATACATGTATCAAATTTAATAGTGATTCTATATAGAAGCAAAAATAAATCTGAAAATAAGAGTTCAAGAAACAATCCAATTTATGTTAACATAGAAGTATAAAATTATGACTGAATTTTAATAAACTCAAGACCTATCAACTGAAAATCATAGACATGAATGAAATAGACTGAGGAAGTCATAAATAAATAGAAAGACAATTGATGAATGTGTATTCAAGAATGTTGTGGTTACTTTTCTCTCCTTGCTGGGACAAAATACCCAACGCCCAGAATTAATGAAGGAAAGGTTTATTTAGCTTACAGTTTGTGGAGGTTTCAGTCTCTCATCAGCTCTCTCCAAGGCAGGGTGCCAAGTTACAGGGGCAACACTTCCAGGTGACACAAGGCAGCAAAAGCAGCAAGAGCAAACAGTGGGGGAAGCGAATCTCTCTTCCCTCCTTACACTTTATATCATCTACTCGCCCTGAGGGGGTGGTCCTTTACACCCACACCATCTCCAGGCCCTCCTCTTGCACAGGCTCAGGACGAATACAAAAGACGGACCCTGGCCCCCTGCTCAGTCACGTAGTTAACCTTCTAAACTTCTCAAGTTCACACAATGAACAACATCCTAGAGCAGGAAGGGCATGTCCTTTTCACCCAGGATATACAACTCTTGGATTATTTTGTTAAGCTTCTAGACTCCCCAAGTTGACACAACCATATCAAAGACATATCAACCATAACAAAGACATTTTTAGAAACATGGCAATTCTTGCTGAATTTCATCTCCAGATTTAATGCAATCATTTTAAAAATCCCACCTACCCTTAACAAAGTGGCAATGTTAATGAAATTCATATGAAAATGTGAAAACATTTTCCCAAACAATTTAAATATACAAAGCAATAATAAATTTCTGATGTCAATCATACTGAAAGCTACAATAAGAGACTATGGCACAGGATAAGAACAGGCATAGGGCAATGGATGAACTGTGATTCCAGTGACAAACTCTTACATTTTTGTTCAACTGATATTAAATAAGAGTCCTGAATTAATGTTTGCGGAAAACAGCCTTTTTAAGGAATAATCTAAATACCTGAATGCAGAAGAATAAGGGTGAACTCTTGTGGCACACCATTGATAAAAACAACTATTTCAAAAATGATTATGCCTTCAATACAGAGATAAGATGATAAAGTTTTCATAAAAGAATACTGGGGTAAGTCATTATCACCTCAGATTGGGCAAAAATTTGTAGGTGTGACAATGAAAAAATAGTGACCAAAAACTCCAAGTAATTGGCCATCAAAATTAAAATTTGTATATCTCAGAGGAAAACATCAAGAAAAGGACAACACAGAATAGAAGAAAATATTTGAAAATAATATCGAATAATATAATCATATCCAACATGTATGAAAATTCATACATCTCTAAAAGATAAATAACTTCCAAACAGGCTAAAGACGCAAAGATACACAGTATTCTACAAAGATGATGAGTGCATAGTTAAAAATCACATCGTAAGATGTTCAAACTAATGTATCTATTGGGAAATGAAAATGGAAATTGAATGAACATTGAGATCCTAAAACCACTAAAACTGTCAAAATGAAGTGATGAATATTAATGAACACAGACAAGGTGGGGAGAATTTGGAGATCTCATATATTACTGGTATTACTGTCAAATAGTACATTTGTTCTTAAAACAAGTTTTATGTGTCTAAAAATCAGGCCTGCAACTTCCAAAGTAGGCATATCCATATATACAGAAAGACTGCTGGTTTCAAGGACTTTATGTTAAAAAGGAATGGGGGAAGGGCAGTTAGTTAAGGGATATGGTTTTCTTTTGGAGTGATGAAAATATTCTAAAATTAAATCACTGTAATAGTTGAACTTTTTCACGAGTATAATAAAAATTATTAAAATGTACACTTTAATCAGTGAAACACATAGTACAACAATTATGTATCAAAGTAGCAATATAATAACTTGCTACTATTTATGTATTTATTTATTTATTTTTGGCGGTACTGGGGATTAAACTCAGGACCCTGAGCTTGCTAGGCAGGTGCTTATTCCACTGAGCTATATCCCCAGCCCACTTGCTACTATTTAATAATAACATTCAATAACATATTCAATAATAACTATTTAATAACATTCTTAAATAGTAAGTTATATTTATGACATACATCATATGCAAATGTACAGAATATTTAGTGAATATTTGTCTCTCCTCCCAATGCAATAAAATAAACACGAGTCTAATATTTACATTAGTCATGGTGCTTAGAATCAAAAAGAAAGATCACAATCCAAAGTTTAACATCAGCCTGGAAGTCTGTTTTCTCTAAACATACAATGGTTAATATGAGGGAAATAACATCAGTAATCTGTCAAAATCTGAGGAATGATGAAATGCCTGAAAGTTTGTGCTAATTCAAGTGACAAAGTCTACTAACACATTTATAAATTTAAGTCATTAGGAGCTCACAATTACTGTTGTCACCGTAATCTAGGAAGACTGATTTGATTATGTCTCATGAATACTAAAATAAAGCATGTTTTAATTAAGACTTATTGATTCTGTTGTTTGTGTCCTCCTTAACTCTTAATACTTCTGTACCTACAGCAACATTATTTAAATAAAATGATATCATAACAATAAATTAATATTCAAAGGCTCTTATTTTTTATATGTTGTGACAATAATACATGTTTTTACCAGTGGATACACAGAGATGAGTGATATATTTCATGTCCTTACACACACTCACATAAGTAGAACTGTGAAAAACCCACAGTTGAAATGTGTGGGTCCATTTAGACATGAATATTTGTTTTGCAAACTTGCAACAATTTGAAAAAAACTTGCTCTCTGGGAAGACCAAATGTTAATTAAACATTAAGTAGTCCTGAATGCACATGATATAAGTAGATAGTAGTCTATTTTGTAATTCATTATAAAATGGCTTCAAATTTCTTATGAAAAGTTAAAATTCATCCAGTGGCATATATGTGCTTTCAGACTAAATAGCACCGTTCACAGTGGTGAGAATGTATGTAGACAGAATGAATGAGTTCACTTATGACTGCCTGAGGTTAACTGTGGTGTGTACTCTACGACCTCTACCCTCATATGCCAGCCTCGTCCTGTGTGTGCAATGATCTCCCCTGTGGAGAGTTCCCGGCTAAAATGCTCCCGGATGCTAACCCTCTCCATGTGACCAGTTTGTCTTTCCAGTAAATTGTGGTGCTGCAGTAAACAGTAATCTGTCACAATTGTGTGTTTTTTATCATGCAGAATACATAGAACATAAACATCTGTGGTGATCCACTATTACTGATGACTTCTAGATAAGAGGAAGATATCAGTAGCTAAATTTTGGAGTAATCAAGAGACATATACTAATTTTCAAATCTGCAGGGAGGATCACACTGAATATCTCACACATGCGCATAAAGCTGTATTTGGAGAAAAGGCAAGATAGCTTCTCCTAACCAGGATTTTCAGGAGCTGCCTGGATATTTTTCTTGTTTCTTTTTTTTTGATGGAGTCTAACTATGTAGCCCAGCCTGGCCTCAAACTCTCACTGATCCTTCTGCCTCAGCCTCCTCAATGTTGAGATTATAGGTATGTTCTCCCACGCCTGGCATCCCTGGATATTATGAACTAGATTTACTGCCTGAACTTTGTTTTCTTCTGCTGATACATTTAGAGCACAAGTATTAGACAAAACCACTATAGATTCTGATGTATTAAACAAAAACTAGAGTACTCTATGAATGTATGTGAGTAGATAATAATCCTTGAATAGCACCCAGATGAAAAAGGAGAACCAAACATCCCTTTGTTGTGTATAATATGAGTAATTGCTCTATTTTTAAAGAAGTGGTGAATTCACTTCTTTGTCTTCTATTCTGAATGAGATTCATTATGCACTCAGTCACAGAATTCGATCCACTTTCAGACAGGATCTTATCCAAAGTGCAGCCCTGCTCTGTTCACCCTCCTGCAAAAATTCATCAAGGCTCATTGCCGTGCATCCTTTACAGCATTATTTTACTTAGATTCCTACAGGTCCAGGTAGTTCACCTGCTCTCTAGCCTCCACAAGTGTGTTCCTGAAGGTATTTGTGATTCTCGACAGTACTGGTGCCTGTTCACATAAAAGATGCTTACAAATTAAAGAAAGAACTAAGTGTGAAAATATTTATCAGCATCTCTAAGAAAGAAATGCTGGAAAATATAATTTATACACTAACTATAAAATTGCAATTCATAGTTACTTAAGGAAAGGAAAGTAGAGATAATCAACATTTTTCATCCACCAGATGAAACAACATTTTCCAGTCAATCACAGTAGGCTTTTTCTACCAATGCACAGATGGAGGGAAAGTTGATGTCAATTTGTGAGAAAATATTAACCTTAACTCTCAAGAAAGCTCACCAAAGATCTCTAGGTATTGATATCTGTCGTATTTTAACTTAATATGCATTATTAGATTGTAGGTTCCCATGTTTTCTAAATTATTCATTCATTTATTCCTGTCCTCAAAATATTAATTCTGTTTTCCCAGCCCTATCAGAATAGGCCTTCAGCGAAGCAAACTGTCTTCTCTTGACAAACTGTGTACTCTGTAAGACACTTAGGCCTTATGTCCCTCTTTAATCACTGCAAGTGAGGGATATTAGTGCAACTCCTTACGTGACTGACAAAATTTAAACTTCTCAACTAAATCACAAGGCAAAAGGATCTGTCTGAGTTGTTTTGCACAGCTTGTCAGAACTATTTTGATTTATCCCTGGAAAATAATCATTTGAGTGTATTTATATGTAATTGTTCTCTTTCCTTAATAAGACAAAAAGTATTCCAGTTGTAACCCATGTGATTTTGCATCTACTTGAGGGATGAAATAGGTTTTGAAAGAGTAAAAGTTAAATAACACGCTATAGGGGGTAAGCTTTTGATTTAAGAGCATTAACTGTGTGGAATTTCTACATCAGTTTTTTCATACTTCTTATCTAAGACCAATCAAATGCAATTGAATTAGAGTAGGTAATAATAATTTATGTTATAATGTTTGTCAACACTTTTACATAAATGATAGTTTCCACATGATAAATTAAAGGTTCTAGTTTAACAGGCACACTTTTTCTTTGTCACTTTGTTTTTGTTTTTATGTGTAAAATACACTTTATTACTCCTTAAAAGGGTTCACGGTTTGGTTTGAAATCAGGCTGCACACCCTGCATCAGTCTGACCTCTGTCTTGCCATGTTAAACTGGTTCCAGCTAACAATACTTCATTTAACATCAAAGAAAAAATTGTTCTAACTTTGAGGGAAAAAATCTAATTGTGAGAACCATTAACTTTAGTCTGGAATTTAAGACAAAAGGAAGGCTTATGTTTTATGTTGCTTTATACACCCTTCTCACACAGAACCAGGAATGGAATTCTCTTGACTCAGGCAGGCACCGAGACTGATAGGACACTACAGACCCACACATACACACACACACACACATGCACACACGCATACATGCACACATGCACACGCACGCACACACACTTCCTCCAAACAACAAATTTCAGAGCAGGGCAAATGGAAAAGATTTGTGATGGTATTGACCAAAACCGCTGGAGTCAGTAGCCTATCTGAAATTAGAAGTTTGGTTCTTGACTCCATGATAAAGAAATCTACTGTCATGTTCAGAAATAAAATTTTGGGATAGTACCATCAATTTTTTCTTTCAAATTGTAAAAGCAATGTCAAAAGGCATTATTTTGTTGTATTTCCTGGATGAGTGAGGAGGAAATCTACAGGTTTGCATCCAGTTAAATGATCAAAAGACCTCTCTGCTAATAATAGGCAGTTCACATAGCCGGCCAACGTCTGAGGTACCGTGAATGTGACACGAGCCCCATACCCTATGGGCCTGGGTAATGCTTACAGAATGGGACCCTTTTGGCTCTGCATGGAAATTCCAGCAGAATAAAATGTCTCTAAGCCTGTGCTCAGAGCCTTAGAAGAAGGGTACTATTGAATGTATAGCAGGTAAGTGAATAGGGTGGGGAAACGCCGCACGATGCAGAAACCCCGCACAGTGCCCCTCCGCTCGCTCTCAGCATCTTCTGGTTTTAACTTCCTTCTGCAAATGAGGAGCTAAACAGCTTTTCTAGATCGATACATTGAATCCAGCAGGGCTACCGCTGCTTCTGCAAAAAACAGTGCTTCTACACCATCTCATAAGCAACACAGTCCCTTCGCTACCCATTGGGTTACTTGACATTTCTCTTCTACCCTATTACAGCCTGTGAACACCTACTCTCTAGGCATTGCTGGTTCTGAAGCAGCGATTTCTTTTTCTAATCTCTGAAAGAAGGTAGTAAGAAAATAACAAGGCAATCAGTGGTTAAACTGAATTGTACACACAGGGAGAAGTCTTGAAAATAACCACCACAGGCATTTCTCAAGGACAAAATAAGAACTCGCTGTTGCTCCTTTGACTGTTGCTGAAAATTCAAAATATATATAACTTCTAAAATAAAAATTTTAAGCTACCAGAATTCTCTGACATCATAAGGTAGAAAACCAGAGCAGTGCTTCAGCCCATGGTTGGATAGTTTGTAGAAAATGTGCTAATTCTCTGCCTGGATGTATCTTTGGTGATGGCCTAGAGTCAATCCTCTGAAGAAAATAAGTTTCTGCAATACTCACTCTTAGCTTCATGCACTGGGAAAGAGAATTCTACTCTCAGCTAAGCTCTTTGAGGAGAAAGACTCATCTTCAAATACCATTTCACCACTAATTTACCAAAACAAAAGACACTTGACCTACTTTACCTAATGTTAGACAAGAGCTTTGAGGAAAAGAAACTAACATGAACACCCCATCAATAAAGACTAAAGAAAAAATGAATAAAGTCTAAAAACCATCTGAATCATGTAATATAATATAACCCTTTCTTTGGTGTTTTTTTTTTGTTTGTTTTGTTTTGTTTTGTTTTGTTTTTTCTAAAAGTGCCCAGGTAGGCTTAAGGCTTCCAGACTGTAACAAATCCACAGCGACAAGGGTTTTTGCTATCCCATCTATGATGTGTCCTGGGGAAGGCAGAGGACAGGATAAAGAAGAGAAGAAGGGGAATATACCTTTCTTCCCTCTAAAATATATCCCACCACAGCGAGATCTATGTGCCAAGCAGAACAGAAGAATGTGCTCCCCAAACAGATTGCTATAAACAGGCTAATATTGGCTTTTTTTCTTTAGAGACCTATTTTGAAAAAGTTAAAAGAACACAGAGATGTTGAAATAACTCAATCTGGCTGAAATTAAAAATTCAAAATTAGGACTTCTCGCACTCAGAACGGCCATAAAATTATAACGTATGTTGCAACAAAGAACACTGACCATCTGGGGACGGGGCATCAAAGTCCCATGGTGTCGCCATGCTCCGACCTGGCTGCCCTATCGCTCAGGACCAACAAGGGCTGCAGCCAGGCCCTAGAGCAGTGGTCACCACCCCACCCTTCTCTGGCATTTTGTAACACCCTCCCTTTACATGGAATACTCCCAAACTACAGCTGGATGGCAGAAACATCTTTTAAATGAGTAAATGCAGCTACCACATGTCCCACATCTCAAACTTGGATTTCCAAGTTAAATTGATTTATCCCCTTGACTTGACTTCTGAATGCTAATATCTGCACATTTCAAATGAACATGATACTATGTCATCATGAAATGCCTTCAACTCTGGATGCTATTTTTAACTAAATCTATGTAAAGGGAAATAGTTGAGTGCTTCTCAAAGACATTGTACTACTGATATAACTTCATAAGGAGAAATAAAAGTACGTATTACTCACTGATAGCTTTTGTACAAGTCAGTATATCTGGAATTGCTCTTACAAGGATTCTTCTCACATCCGCTGATATCTTGTTTCCAAAAATTTATGCTCCAAACAGATAGGTACATGCATTGGTAGCTCTAAGGAATGCAAAAATTTATAAAACTGTTAGAATATTTCACATTACTTCACTCATAATCCAGACATTACTCCTGGGTATTTTGATCTATTAATTTATATGCCTTCTGCAGTTGTTTATACCAGTAAATCCCCAAAATGACTTTTGCTACATTTTGAAAGCTCTGTGAACAGTATTTTCTAATATTTAATTCAATAAAATACTGCAAATATGTCAATAAAACTACACAGTTTATGTGTAACCTTTAAAATATATGACTTTCATCCTATTTTAAAAGATAGTGTTTTAGTAAAATGATGGTTTGTGATGTGAGTTAAACTAAAGAAGTGTATGTTCAGGACAATGCAGATGTACATGCAAGACTGATTAAATAACTAATCATTGATTGTTCCTTACATTAAAGTGACATGAGACAATAGCACAACCATATTAGCCATCCTGCATATATATACATACTTACATAGCTATCCCTCTCTTCTTTTTCTCCTTCCCTTCATCCCAATTGCTCTTTATTTTTGAGCAGTTTCCTTTCATACCTCCTAATTTGTATTCCTACCTTCAGGTTCTTACACTATTGATACAATATGCTGTTTGCACATGCACATCTGATTTATTTCACTTATGAGTATTGTTTCTAAGTCTGACCATTTGCCTATAAAAGCCTCAAGTTTGTCTTTCTTTATAGCTACAGCATAATTTGAAGCAGCCATGTCTCTCCCCAAAGTGAGAGCCCAAGGGAGTAAATAAACCCAAAAATACAGTCATTATCAGAGGGAAAATGACTGATTGGGTGGTAGAACAACGGAGATGAGGGTGGAGAAAATTGATTAATCAAACAAGCCATCACCTGTATAACTGAGTAACAAATGTTAAGGTAACATTATGTAATACAGCATCCAGTGTTAATTCCCTACTATCTTCTCTATAATTTGGTTTTTCCTTTATTGTTTACGTGATAAATAATGCAAAGATATCACTACGTAATACAGCATCCAGTGATAATTCCCTGCTATCTTCTCTATGTATTTCCTGTATTGTTTTTTGGTTATTCTGGTTTATAAGTCTCCATGCTTTTATCTTTAAAATAAAATAAAATAAAATAAATCATTAAAAATATGCAAATAAGTAAATAACCTTCTAGTTAAAAAATAAATTTAAAAAAAAGCAGCAATATAAATCTCAAATCTTCTAGTGTTACTGAAAAATAATGCATATATAAATGCCAATGCTAGGGCCATTTAAAATTGTAAAGATTTATATAATATGCTTAAGTAGATATTGAAGACAATATGATAAAAGTAATATCAGGTATCTCATTAATAATTTTATTACTTACATGTTAAAATTGCATTTGGATTTAAAGTGTTGAGCCAAACATATTATTAAAATTAATTTCATCCGTTTTCTTTATTTTCAAAGTAGCTTCTAGAAAATTAGAAAAACACACATGGGTCTCATGACATTTCTGTTGGATAGAGCTGTGCTTGGTGATAACTATCCAGTCAACATTTGTGAATATAGTCAAGAAATCTACATAGTTATTTGTAATTATATATCAAAATAGTGTAAGCTCTTAAGATCAGATCAGCCATAGTTTAATAACTCCCAATATTTTGAATAAGTCTATCACTGACTACAGGCTTAATTAATGTTAATAGCATAAACAAAAAATAGTAAATTTATCATATTTATCATAATCAAGCCTGGAGTTCATATCTGAACTTCTACAAAAAGATTTAACAGATTTTCTAGAAGTGGATAGCACACATTGCAGTGGAGAAAAAAAAAAATATATATATATATATTAACCAGAAGACAAAAATGTATATGTTTTTTATATATCTGCACATAACATCACAATTTAAGGGATGGGAAGTCCTAGGCAGTCTGTTCATTTAAAAGTTGTTATTTCTCAATTTTGGTGAAGTAGCTGAGAAGCCAGGCAGTGACAACCGTACTCCTCTCAACTTTAGACTTCATTGGCTACACAAATGTTATGTCCGTGCAGAACATTTACTAGTAGTCCTGAGAGTCTGCTGGACCACTGCAGCAGTCTTCTAACACATTTCACTATATACATTCTTATCTTCTCCCATGAACCTGGTGCTATTTAGGTTTTCATGAAATAGTTTTAGATCATTTTATCCAAAATTTTGGTAAGCATGAAGAAACAGCATATATAAAAGTTGAATGTAATCACTGTATTTTGTTTTATGAACATGCTATTTGAAAAGAAAGCAGTTCTACAACAGCCAAGATAATTTTGGCTGTGAATGGAGAGAGAGCTAGTCATCTCTGCAGTGGAAATCAGGACATAGGAAGACAGTCGGTGGGGTGATCTGTGCAGTCCCTCTAGTTTTCTACTTGTATTTTTTCTTTAAGAGATATAAATCTTTTCTTTAAAACAGTTAAAAGCATAACACAATGCCAGCTTTTATTTTGATGCCTCTGTAATATGTTGAAGCAAACATAATGAGTCAAAAAGGCAACTGAAATTTGTTCTCATTAACACAGTGTCAAAAGGTAACAGGTAGAAAATATTGCAGCTGAATCCAAATACATCTATGCATTATTTATTTGTATAAAAAACTACACCTAAAAAAAATAAAGATTATCAGACAAAGAAAAAATGAAGAAGGAAGAGAATATAGTTATGCCACATAATTCAAACCTAGATTAAGTGGACAAATATGAGAAAATATGAATTTGGAAAACTGATTCAAAGAGCAACAGAAAATCATCCTAAAAATGAGATATTTCATAATGTGTAAAAGTAGCATTGTCAGTAGGCTGATAAGACTCAGAAAAGTACTTCCAAATCTTTAAATCTTCTGTATAATACAGGTTAAAAGAACAAAACAGGGAAACTGTGAAACTTATTTTTTGAGACTACTAAAATCTATCTACCGAAATCTGCAAGTATATGAGAAATTCAATGCCAGCTAATGTCACTAATAATATAAAAAGTAAAATTGAAATTTATGTAATTAAATCTAAAGCTATCTTCCCATATACACATTGAGGTGATAGCTCTTATAATAGAAAAGTATGTATAACACCAAAAATTTACAGAAAAATGTAATGTTTTTATTAGTGAAGACACAGTAAAACATTATATAAAGTACAACATAAATCCAGTAATATTCTCTTAATAAAAGTTAAATGGGAATGGCTGCATATTAATAAAAGCTATCTATGAAACACTCATACACACCAGAAACCTTATTAGATATGTTTACCAAAAATTAAGCAAAGGAACTAGATTAAAGAGATAATGCATGTACCACGTTCTCAGAACAACGAAGGCCTGGTACATATTCTAAACTTTAGAGAGAGGAAGAAGCAAAGTAAAGTAAGATAAGCTTGATTCTGTTTCTTATCCCTTTTCATTTGCCTATTTGCTTCCAGAAAAGTAAGATTAATCCTCAAAGAAGTAACTGGAATTACAGCCATCAGTTTAAATGGAAAGAAATTCTGCTGTTCAGCTTGGCTGGGGAGACAGGTATTTGAAGGCATTTTTCCCCCTTAAAGTTATATTTATATTGTTATGCTACACAAGGAAAAATTTCAGAACATAGTGGTTTGGGAGAGTGAAACTCTGGAATTTAAAATCTGCAAGAAGAACAGGTTCTGCTAAATACATCCGGCTCTCACTCCAGAGCCCCAGGGTCTCTCAGACTGTGGTGAAGACAATTCCAGCAATAAAACCCGGCTCTTGATGGAGCCAGAACTGCATGTGACTGTCATGGGATGGCCTATTTGCATTCTACCTGCTCACCAGAGAACATCAAATTCTCTGGTAATAGAAAATGCCCCCGACAGCCAGGACGCTTCAGTTTCTTAGTTGCCCAGGTAACAGTTCCTGTTGCAGTTCCAGTTGTTTCTGGTCTCCTAGAAAAACTGGTCATCGTGATGCATATTATAAGAACCAAAGAAGGCCAAGTATCCTACCTCTGTACTTCCCCTTTACAATCCCATGAAATCCTCCCTCCTCAGGGCTTCAGAACCTGATGTTTTGGGAGTGGTCCTGATCAGTGCCCCTCAAAGTAAATTAATCTGCCTCCAAATCCTGGATGTCTTTCAGTGTTTCTGTTTGCCATTGCACTTTCAGGAAGATAAATAAAACACCATAAAGCTTTTCAGTGTTGGAAACAAAATGCCTGCTGTTAAACAAAAGTTATGTTAAGTTGAAAGGGTTGGTGACGACCACATTCAAGAGAAAACTGGACAGTGCACAGAGGCTATCAATATGTACAGCTAAGTTTTTAAAACTATAATTAGTAACTGTGAAAATACAGAGAATAAATAAGAAATTTTACCAGATCCCTGGTACCTGTGAAAGAGCCAAGAAAAATTTCTGAATTTGAATGTTACAATTATGTGAAATTCATCTATTCATTATTTTAATTATAGACACATTAGAGAAAACTAATGAACTGGTTAGCAATGTGTACTTTAATTGAACTATATAAATAAAAGGGAACCAGAAGTCAGAAAAGAAAAAAAAAGTGTAAGGAGAAATAATGAAAACAGCAAATATATGTACCAGAAACTGAGACTAGAGATTTGAAATAAAGCAGTGTCTGAAAACTTATGGCATGAGAGTTTTCCAAAGATATCTAAAATATGGTAGCCACAGCTCTAGAAATTTCTCCAGACTAGTATGGGCTACACACAAAGAAATCTTTACATTAAATCTACTGAAAATTATAGACAAAAATTAACCTAATTTGAGTAATTTGTAGGAAAATGGATATACCTTGAATCCCTAATGCTAAGTGAAACAAATCACACACAGATAGTTTGCACAGTTTCTATTATATGAGGGAAATAGTAGAAGAAAGAACCCTGTGTAAAAACATAATTGAGTTAAGAAATAATCATTGACTTAAGAACACTTAATAGTTTACCTAAGAAGGAAAAAAAATTCTTTAATTTTAAAGGAAAAATAAACATACTTTTAGAAAAATAAAACCTGGGAAAATACTGTAATGATTAACATTGTGGGCACTTAGTGATAATCAACATTTAAATTCAGACTGTAAGCCAGGCGTGGTGATATACACCTACAATCCCAGCTCTTGAAAGGCTGGAGCATGAGGATCACCCTGATTTTGAGGCCAGTTTGGGCTATATGTTGGGTTCAGAGCCAGCCTGAACTACATAATGAGCCCCATCTCAAAAACTCAGACAAAAACTCAGACTCTCTATATTATTAGTTATATAACAGTAAACATGTTAATCTCAAGGAACAGTAGAAACAACGGTAAAGGCTGACGGGAGCGTGACAACTGGAACACTTAGCACAGAATTGCAGTGGCATTTTAACTCCAGTCTCTGATGCACTATGTGCTGTCAACACAGGCAGAGCTACTTCACCATTCCTGTAATTCTGGTATCCTTGACTTTCTCCCTCCAGCCTCCCCCCGTGCCATTTTTGCTCACAATCCTGCCCATCCTTCCTAGTTACTGTCCCTCACTAACAGCCAAAGCACTTTCCTTCCCAAAAGAGCTAAAGAACTCATATTACACCAATACATGCATCCCAATATTTACAGCAGTAGAGCCTCAAAGAGTTCAATCCTGGAAGCAGCCTGTATGCTCAACAACAGGGGACTGGATCAAAAAAAAGGGAATATCTACTCAGAATGCAACACGACTTGGTTATAAAGAGGGACAAACTAGAGACATTGTAGGAAACATAATACTAACAGAAATAAACCAGACACAAGCTTGTACAGCATACACTTTCCCTCATTTGAGTAATACGAAGTACTAGTGAAAGGCACTTAGACTGATTAAAGGAAACGGGGAAATGGATCTTTCACAAATGGGAAGGGCTATGAAAGACTGAGGAGAGGAGGGTCATGAAAAGATTCAAGATGTGGCAAATATGTATACGAAATGCCCACAGGGAACGTGAGCATTGTATGTTGTAAACATGAGCTAAAAAGAGTAATAAAGAGAATGGGAATGTAAGGGGAGGAAGGGAGATTGGGCAAGGTGGGGGAGGGGAAGGGAAGGGCTCTGTACATGCACCCGACCACCCTCCACGGCGCAGGTAAGCTTCGTGCACTGCAAACATGCGATAGCAAAATAACATTGCAAAAAACAAGGAAGACGTGTCAAACAGACACCGTCTACCTGTGATACCTTTCTCTCGTACGCTGCTGAGTCTTTTAATATTGCTTTATGTAACACTTTAAATGATATTGATCATTTATACATATTAAACCCATTTTCTGCTTAGCGTTTTAGTTTCAATAAACCTATCTCACTAAGTTGTAGGATATAAATTCTGTTTCTTTTGCTACTTTGTTCACTAAGCACTAGTATTTGGAAACTCCATATTTAGTTAAGTGGGTGTTTTTACTTGAAATATTTATAAATAATGGGAAATAACGTAGTCATCTGGAATATTTTGCTTATGATTTATCAATTTTGGTGATCTCATTTTCTTACCAAAAAAAAAAACAACATTTTTAGAATTCTTCTCAAAGTGTTTACAGTAAAACAAAAGCAGTTCTATGGATGAAAATTTTAAATTGGGATGGAAGAAAATTGATCTGTTTCATAATGGATTGAGTCTGATCTATTCAACTTACTGGAATGTATGTTTTATGAATATTTAGATTAAGTTCCTAAAAATTTAGATACACAAACAATACAAGTGAATCTTTAAGTTCTGTCCTTTCTGATTCATTATTCATGATTCTAGATAAGACATAGATCTTTCCTTCATTTAAAAGAAAACAATTTGAATTGAAGTACATAGTGAATTCGTTCCTTATAAAAATAAAGGGATCTATCTAGTGACTAATTTCTGTTCTTCTTTAAATATTACCATAAGTATTCATTTTAATCTACAGAACTGACCATACACACATATTTTCAAATATTAGATTATAATTCTCAATACTCAATATTCTTTATTTGTTTAAAAATAAATGAATAAACAAATCTGTGTTAATGTGATTTCATTCAACCAAAGAGAATGATTTACCTCAGTTCTTCAAATCTGAAGTGAAGTATATGCATTATTCTGACAGGAAGTTAATGGAATATTTAAAAACAATTTCTGTGAAAAATTGAAAATGCTGAATTTAATTGAACATATTTGCAAATAAGACAGTGAAATGTATATTACAGTGAGTGATACTTTCAAAGCAAAGTTGTTCCAGAAGGATAACTTGGAAAAATGCAGTATAAACATATGCAAAAAATGGAAAGCAGCACAAAAATGCAGATATTATAGGGTATATAATTTAAGCTGGTTTGAAAACAATATTTTCTAAAAGAAATATAAACCTGTAGTAAATGTAGGTATTGTTTTCATGGGATTACATTTTAGTAATAAAAAGAGCATATGAGTGTTTTAATACCTCAAATTCTAAATGAAGAAACTAATATTAAGTAGAAATTTCACTAAGTTTATTCCATAGGTTCTAGTCAATTTACTAATGAAATTAATATTATATTAGTTAAAGTAGCCTCAGCTGTCTGTCTACTATATTTCTTTGAGCGATGGTCTCTATTAGTAACCATGCCTTATAATTTAGGAATTGGTGATTCCCCTGCCTTTAGAAACTATTTGTAAGCCTTTTGAAAGAGCTGTAAGCAGGAATAAAGGGCTTAGATTTCCAGTACCAAATCACAGGCAAATAATAGTTTTACCGTGAATGTGCTCTAAAACAATTGTTGCATTTCAGATACTATTTCATATATTGACTCCATTTGACCTTTGAAGATGCAGTCTGTAACCCTAAGCTTTTTCTCTAAGACACATAAAATATGAAAAGCATACTCTTTTGAGAGACTATCACAAACAAGTAGATGCCAAAGTATGAAGGCCACTTTGTGATAGCTCATTAGATGGCTGGGACCATGACATTTTAGTCTGAAAGCCAAATGACAGTCATAACAGTTGCACACTGTGGACTGAAAAAATCACCGTTAGCCCATCAGGCAGTTTCCAAACTACTGTACGGAAGGACAGCAATACGTTATTTACTCATGTTTGGCTTCACAGACTATCAGTAAACTCCTGCAATTATGTACCAGTTATTGCTCAAATGTGCCATGAACATATATCCTTTGGTTCACTGGTTTTAAAATGTTGTTAATTTCATTATTTATTTATTTATTTATTTATTTATTTATGTTAGAGACAAAAAAAAGCAATAAAAATGATACAGGGTTTCAAAATGAAATGATAGGAAGTTAACAATGCTCATTATATTGTGTATTGTTGTCTTCAAAGTAGTTGCTCAGATTGCCAGGCACAGGCATGCAAAATTGATCAAACAAGATAACACTAGCTGTGAATCACCTGTGTAAACATCCTTCTGTCTCCCTACTGTAAGAAACTGAAAGAATAACTAAGATCCAAAAGGTAAATAGACATAGTGAAAGGGATAGAAACCACTCTAGAAGAAAGAACAATTGGCGGGGTAAGTAAAGAAGGAAGGGGAAAAAGATATGTATATATACACAAGACAGCTGAGATAATTGCACTACTAAAAGTTTGTTAATTTTAAATAAGAAATTCTTCTACAAACACATTTGTCTGGGGTAAATAGGTAAAGCGGGGCTGCCCTGACTATAGACGGAAGGAAGCTCAGAGCCTTGGCCACTTGGCTTAGCTGCTCCCCCTACCCACCTGCCCCTAGAAACCCCATTATTTGCTCCCCCGTGTGCCCCAAAGCACACATTGGAAACCACTGATCCTACCGACACACTGCAATTTATGAGGCAGCTGAACACTTAGAGATGAACTGCTCAGCTACTGTTAACCAGCTTGCAGAATTAGAACTCAAGTCTCCTGATTCATTCTTCTCTCCTGTCAAGCATAACTGTAGAATAAATTAAAATGTACAGTAAGTTATTAATTTCAATGATACATGTTTTGAAATACTCCATGAAGAAAGCCGACAGATCTATAAAGTGTCCTTCCAGTGACATTCAGGTGGCCCTTGGTGTTTGCATGGAGCTGGTCAGTGGACCCTCTGTGGATATTAAGATTAATGATGCTCAATTTCCTGAATAAAATGGCATCATATTTGCATACAACCTCTGCCTATCTCTCCATGTATTTCAAATCCTTTCTAGAATTCTTACAATTCCTAATACAATGTAAAAGCTCCATAAATAACTGTGGTACTATGTTGGTTATATAATAATGACAAAATCCCAGCCTGTACATGACCAGTGCAGATGGAACCACCATAGCTGTAACATTTATGACATAAACAAAACACGAGGTGAATAATATTCAAATTACAGTTCAAGGGATACACCCTTCTACACATGGCTTTATTTAACTGCATTCAAGGAGGTACTTGGAGTAAAAGAAATCAAAGTTTTGTTTTTTAGAGACTTTCCAGAATTTTTATTTCCAAATATTTTTGGTTTGCAGTTGGTTGAACCAACAACTGATGTGGGGCTCAGGAATATGAAAGGTGAAGTGTATGTTGAATATAGTCCTCTTAACATGTGAGGCCTCATACTGATTTTTTGTTAGTGTATCACAGGGTTATTAGGTGATGTATTTGAGAATAACATGCCATAGCAATTGGAGCAGCCGGTAGTTATTGTCCCTAACCTTACGGCAGGGGTGTCAATGGGGAAAGCCCTGATATTGACCTGAGTGTATGTAAATATCCAGCTGTAACTGTGCACACATGGAATGAATAGAACTATGCCAATAACAGAGATTATTTTCAGGTTGGATTTTGACTATATCTTTCCTGAGTTTGAGGGAGACAGAGCAATCGAAGTCACAGTTTTGACAGACAAATGCACTGGTGGATATTTGTACACCTAGGATATATGTAAATTACTGTGTCAAAGTTTCTAAACCACAAGTTGAGAATTCATTTTGGGCAGAGATCCCAAAGAAAATCAGCATCTTTAAAAGAGCAAAAGTAAACTAGGTTTCCTCACAGAAACAACAGAGGTGAGTACCAAACCAATACTGCAATGTTGACTTCATTTTTGCAGAATTTTCCACAATCTCTTCAAATAACACATTTCATCAGTTCTTGATATAAGTAAAATAATCAACATGAGCTAATTTAAAGATACTGTTTGCTGTGTTTCTATTTTGAATATTTCATGTTCTGTAGAACTTTTTGCTTCTGGCCATGTTTTACCTTTACTATGGTTTTATTTTAAGTTCTGTAAGAGTAGGTAAGATTTTTAAGTTTACATGGAGCATTCATGTACAATTATGTATACACATTTTACAACATATAATTATATGTACAATTTACTGCATGTGATTTTATTATTAGCATACAGAATGATATATAGAGGAAATATACGTCATATACATTGTACATGCTCTATGTATAGCAAATGTCACTTTAATGCCATCTGAATCTAAAGCCCATTGTCACAGACAGGAAGGAGCAATCTTGAGGGAGGAGTAGCACACAGACACCTCACTGCGGTGTTTCCTTGTAGCTTTCCTTTTTAATCCAAGGTTACTTCCTCACGATTACAGAAAGGAATTCTGAGCACGGAACAGTTGAAAGAGCAGTCATCAGACAGGAATTTATGTCAACTGATTTCAGTTCCCAGTCTTTTTTTTTTTTATAATTTTATTTTAAAGACAAAAGAATGGAGACATATGAACCAGAAAAGCCATAAACAATACAGAAAATACAAAGTTATACAGAATAGAGTAGGGAATTAGCACTGGATGTTGTATTACATAGTTATCTTCACATTAGTTAACACGAAAACATTAAAGGAAATACCAAATTACAGAAAAGATAGTAGGGAATTTGCACTGGATGCTGTATAATATAAAGTTATCTTCACTTCTGTTAATACAGAAACGATTGAGGAAATACAGAATTATAGAGAACACAGAAGGGAAATAGCTCTGGATGCTGTCCTACATAATGTTACCTTCACCTTTGTTACTCAGCTACGCAGATGATGGCCCGTTCCCACAGTCTTAATCGCCACTGAAAGCTCTATGTATCAGAGTTTCTCGATACGGAGCTGCTTCGGTCTGGCGGTTAACATCACGGTTTTAGTACAGACCTGTGGATCCGACGTCTGCAGAGTGAGAGGGGTGACACACGGACACAGCCACGGCTGCTGTAACAAAAGAAGTGGCGGAGGAGAGGAGTGGACCTGGGTAAAAATGCTTAGAAGAGCGAATTACAATTTTAAAGCCCCCTTTCATTTTATTTTATTTTACTTTACTTTATTTTATTTTATTTTTTGTCTTTTTGAGACAGGGTCTCTCTGTGCAGTTTAGACTGGCCTTCTAGCCCATGCTGGCCTCTAACTCACAACGATCTTCCTACCTCAGCCTCCCAAGGGTTGGGATTACAGGAGTGCACCACCACATCCAGCTTAAATACCTCTTTCAAAATCGGCTAGTTACGATTCTGTGAATTCCCAGTAATAATAGCAAGAAGCAAATTTTTTATTGTCAAAATGCTTCCTTAAAATGTAACCTACAAAGTTGGCTTATTAGGTCAAGATTTAATGGAGTTTGCTTAATTACTGCTCTCACCAATCTTCTGTCCCTTTGGGGTAACCAGAGACCGTAAAGGTATCCTGGTCATTTACCTCTTCCTTCTTCCCCTCCTCCTTCTTGGTAAAAGAAGGAAGACGTCAGTCATCCATCTCTTCATCAGAAAACATTTTCTATGTAAATTACACTACTTAGGGTGATACTGACTTAAAGTAAACACAGACATGAGTAAAATCCCTAGGCAGGTGTCGGAGCTTTTCATTTCATCCCAGAATGCCACTGCATGGACCCTGCCGAGCATTTCACTTAACTGGTCTTCACTAGTTTTAATTTTAAATCAATAAACTTGGCCTAGGTGTGTGGGTTTTTTTGTCTTTTGCTAACACCTTCAGTTCTAGTCTTACCATATTTTGTTGCTTTATTTATATTTTCTAGATGACCCAGGTGTTAGGACAATCCACCTGTTGTGCCAAGTTTTCCCACTAGCCATCGAAAGCATTCCCAGTCATTTGTTAATTCCTGGTGAACAAAATTATGTGCTGAAATCACAGCAGGGAACACAGTAAGTGCCTTAAAACTGACAGATTTTCTTAAAAGACTGACTGCTAAATTTTGGCATTGATTCTGATCACTTACAATGGCTCACAGACAAATGTGTCCTTAAACACATGGGGAGAAATTAGTCTTATTGTGTCACAATGATTAATATTTATTCACTAAGCACAGGAGAGATGTTAGTCCTAAGCTCTGCCAGTGGAGTGAAAGCAGTGGTCACTGTTCCTGTACAGAGAAAAAAGAGTCTACTGGATAAATGAGGCTGGTGACTTAAAATTTATAAATATGTGATGTTAGACATCTTTTTGTGTCCTGCTATGCTAAATAATCATAGGGAGAATAAATGTGTGTTAATATTAAGACTAGTTTGTGATTATGTGGTATATTGGAATCAGTAGTTGTCTTTATTTTTATATATGTAATAACCATTTTCTTGTAAAATAAGCCATAAATGTTAGGAACTGTATAAAAATTTTAAGACAAAAAGGATTAGGGAAAGAGTTTTTCCAGTAACTAACTTATTAATGTGCTATGCTTAATAGTAGCTATTTTGGAATTTATTCCTTCTCCTTATAAAATTAACATATTTGAAGAACAAATATGGTCTTAAGCCAGTCCATCAGAAAGCATCTCAGCAAAGGCATTCTTATGCAGCAGATGAAAACCCCACTGGTTACTGTGCTAAAGACCTTTGATAGGTAGAGATGGGGAGTTAGGAAAGAACGAAACTGCAGATCCAGACCCTGTGTGGGCACAGGCTAATGTGAGAGTACTTATGTCTGAGTTTTAAATTAAAAAGTTGTATTTTTAAAAGTCAGATAAGGAAAAGCCTTATAGGGTGTGGATATAAAGGAACAAAATCTTTTGTGCAGCTCAATGATGCATTTGTATTTTCAACTGTTATAATAAGTCAAAGTGTTTTCTAAATTAAAAAGTTTATGAAGCAAACAGGTTACTGCTAAGTTTAATGTATTACTGAGCACAGTGTTTTCAATACATAGAGGACAGCCTAAGCATACAATGTTTACAAAATCTGCAGTAGAGTGGAGTAATACCCCAGGTTCCACATAGTTCTATAATCACTCAGAAACGCATCTGGAGAAGCTTTCAGCTCTACAAGCACCAACCATAGTGAGCCACTTTTCATTTTATGCTGCTTTGTACCATAGCTTTTCTCTGATTAGATTCATGCTCCTCTACCATTTTGATCTGCTTCCTGCAGTATTCAGTACAGTACCTTGCTGCACATGTTTATGGCTCAGGAACAACAGGCTCTGCACCACGTACACTTGATGTGTGACTTATGCTCCCCTTGTTGATTTGAGTACATTTGAATGTACGCACTGTGCCACAATCACCCAGTGATGCCTTCAGAGTGTATTTCT
This sequence comes from Dinomys branickii, assembly GCA_004027595.1. NCBI lineage: Eukaryota > Metazoa > Chordata > Mammalia > Rodentia > Dinomyidae > Dinomys > Dinomys branickii. The sequence continues at coordinate 118,267 of PVLD010000939.1, read as the reverse complement.
GTCACTGACGCTGCCTGTGTATGAGCATATATGATTAGCCATATCTGTATAGCTGTATCTTTATATGTATGTAGAATTGTCAAGCTCTAACCTGTTCACTTTTCAAGCTAGGGATGGTGCTTCTAAAGTGCAAGCCTGTTCAGTGCAAGGGTGTAAGTCTCAGAGGAAGGCGCTTTCCTGTGTTTGATCCATTCTACTATGTTCATTTTATTGCATCTTTGCTACATCATCATTTTGATCCCCCATCCATCAACAAGCCCATGTGTGTTTGCATTGGTGGCTGAGTTTGACTTGAGACCTGGCTACTGTTTCCATCTGTACACTGTGGGGCAAAGTATGTTTAGCCAAAAAACTGAGTTAAGATTAAGTATATTTAAAAAGTTCTAAGACTTTTTCATCGTATGGACATATTAATAATTCATGTGTTATTGCATTTATTTCATCGTTTCATAAGGATTGTAAAAAAATATATTCATAGATCCTACTCTTTAAATATAGTGAAGTTATTGAAAGAGTGACTATAACTTGTGCTCATTTCTGCGAAGATAATCCTCACCTGCAAGACCTCAGGTTATGGTGCCGTTGCCCTCTGCACTATCTCTGCTAGTCTTAGATCTCCCAGCTCTTCACTTCTCCTCTGCCTATTCTATCAATACGTCCCATCCCTGATCTTCCAAAAATGAGATATGCAGATACCACTAGTGGTACATGGCATAACCTGTGTAGACATGTGAATTTTAATTTGAAATTCATTTATTTTTCAACAGTATGAGTTACATTAGAAAACTAAAGCAAATGCTTCAAATTATGACTATTGTTTAAAATTAAATGCATTACAATATAAAGGAATTCACTCTAAGTAGTATAAAACTTGTGCAGAGGACACAAACTTATCTAATTAGCTGAATGAGGCTAAAAAAATATGTGGCCTTGCTTCTCTGCAGCTTACTTTTGTTATTTGAATAATTCTTAAGAAGTTTAAAATATTCAGAACTGTATGCAGGAGCATATTTATATAACAGTATGAGTCTATGTGAGAGAGAGAAGAAAAGAAAGAGAGAAAAATGTTTTAGTCTCAATTCCACTCTAGTTTTTTATTTCTTGGCAGAAATTATTCTTGGGGACCAAGTACTCTGAGCAGAAAGCTCACATTTCGAAGATGATTAGTATAACCCATGTCAGCTAACTTTATCTCGGAACTACACCTAATGCTTTGCTAATTAATGACATGTTAAATCAAAATGGGAATTCATTAGTAGAATTATTATTCAAGATATATAGACAGCTTAAATATTTCAGAACCATTCCTAGAATATTTTAGAGGTCCTCTTTTCTGCCTTGTGACCTGGGGCTATTGACTCCTACAGTATTAGTCATAAGACTGAAATTCAAATTCTTTCCATCTCTCACCTTGTTCAGATATTTCTCTTTATGTGTCCTAGAAAGATGCTAATTTGGAATACCGTCACAGCTGCCCTGTGTGAAACATTCAGGCAGATACTGTACTTATGAAGTACATAAAAAATACTTCATGTACACTATGTCAGACAATTGAAATAGGCTCCCTCTGTTGTATAGCAAATTTTACTAAACAATTATGAAATAATCAGAACATATATGGTGGGAGCGGCCCAGCAGACACAGGTCATTGGTTCCCCAGTGGCCCCCACAGGGCCAGCAGTTGGTTTCTTAATTTAGTTTTGTTATGCTCTATTCGTCTTCTTTCTCTCTTCCTTCAACTATATCTCTTGATTTTAGGGTACTTTCAGGTGAATGAACACTGTCTCTGCTCTTTCTAGTTTGCTTTAATATTCTCTTGCTTTCTCTTTTATTCTTTTGCTCCTGCCTCTCCTCTCATCGACCAAAACTTGGGCAATCACCCCAGCCTTGCAACCTTGCTTGTATTATATTTCTCTGCATTCATCTTTCTGTTTTGTCCTCTATCCCTCTTATGTACCCCAAAACAGGGTAAAATCTATCTACCAAGGGGAAATTCAAGTTCATACAAGTTCCTGGTATGAGTTTATTATATAACTACAGAGCTTGTTCCTATGGTTAAAGGTACCACATTAATAGTTACCACACTTGTCAGTCACTGGGCTGCACTTGATGCTATTGTTATTGCTAATTGTACTAAGATGACATACACGTTATAATCAGTTTTGCTCTCACGGAACAACACTGTCACTGTCTTGGATCATAACCATCACCATAGTTTAGTAGCATAGGACAGGGTGAAGAACCAAATAGATAGCAACCTCTCATTGAGAAGCTAGGATCTTGAGACAGATATGAAGGCCAAGAACCTCTTATATCTAGAAGATATCTCTGAGGTATAGATATTTGCTAGAGAAGCCTCTATAATTGCCATAAAATGATCTGCCATAAGACATATACTAGCCCAAACACAGAAAATAAAATAAAATAAATCTGAATAAAGCTATAGAAAACAACAAGATGCAGAAGCAAAATACAACCTTAGACCTCCAAGACAACTAGGACAAATCCAGAACACAATGCGATACAAAAAATCAGCATCCATACACTAAAAGTTTCCTAAATGATAGCAGCAAAAGGGAAAAAACAAACAGACATGGCTATGGAAGAAAATAGTATCTCAGATATAAAAAAATATGATGATCAAAACGAAAGACATCCTTAACAGCTCTAGAGTAGAAAAAGATAAACAGAGGATCTTAAGGGTCAACGAATTGAAGAGTTTTCTCCTGGAGAGATTAGATAAAATTGATAAATCCTTAGCCAAACTTATCAGAAAAACAGAAAAGAAAAGGCTCAAATTTATGCAGTTAGGAATGGAAAGGGTAAAATCACAATGGATCCTATGGAAACCTGGAAAATGATCAATACTCACTTCAACAACCTGTATTCTAATAAGATGGAAAATACATAAAAATGGACAAATCCCTAGCTATACATGAATTGCCAAAGTTAAACCAAGAAGATATAAAAATTCTAAGTAGATAAATGTCAGTCAATAAAATTAAAAATGTACAAACAAAGCGAAGCCCAGGTCCTAATGGATTCACTGCTAAATTCTCCAAGAAATTTTAAGATCTAATTCCACTACTCCTCAGACTCCTTAATGAAATTGAAAAGGAAAGCAATACTCCCAAAGACATTTCTGGAAGTAAGCATTACCCTGACACCAAAATGAGAAAAGGACCCAAACAAAAAAGACAACTACCGGCCAATCTCCCTAATGAACACAGGCAGAAAAATCCTCAATAAGATACTGGGAAACTGAAAGCAGCAAATCATCAACATTATTCACCTTGACCAACTAGGATTCATTCCAGGGATCCAAGAATAGCTCAACACAGGCAAATCAATAAATGTAATACACCATATTGACAGAGCTGAAGACTAAAGTCATATGATCATCTCAATAGGTACAGAAAAAGAATTTGACAAAATCCAACACTCATCCATGATGAAAAAGAAAAATTGGAATAGATAGTCTTTACCAATCCAAGTATGAGAAACCAATAGCCAACATCACATTAAACAGTAAAAAAGTGAAAATTTTTACTCTAAAATCAAGAATAATAGAAGGGTGTCCACTATCACCACTGCTATTTAAAATAGCACTGGAAAGATTAGTCAGAGTAATTAGATGACAGAAATAAATAAAAGGAATAATGATAGGAAAGGAAAAATTTAAATTGTACTATCTGCAGATGACATGACATTGTGCATAGAAGTCCTCAAGAGACTTGTAGATTTAATAACTGAACTCAGTAGTGTAGCTATATACAAAGCCAACACTTAAAAATCAATAGTGTAGCTGTACACAAGTAACAAACTCAATGAGAGAGAAATCAGAGAAATAACACTTTTTACAACAGCATCAAAGAAATGAAATACTTGGGAAGCCATCTAAAAAATGAAATAAACCACCTCTGCATTGAAAATTACAGTACTCTGAAAAAGGAGATTGGAGAGGATATCAGCAATGGAAGGAGACCCCTTGCTTAGGAGTAAGAGAAGCCAACATATTACAAATGGCCCTACTCCCAAAATTTTTATACATATTTAATGCAAACTCAATCAAAATACCATTAGCACACCTCATAGAACTAGCAAAAGCATTTCTAAAATTAATTTGGAAACAGAAGAAAACCTAGAATAGCCAAAACAATTCTAGGCAACAAAGGCAAGACTGTGAACAACACAATCTTGACTTGAAAGAATACTATAAAACTACTGGGTAAAAACAGCATGATATTGTTAAAAACTGACCTGAGATTCAGCAGGACAGAGTAGAAGATGCAAAAACAGTTCCAAACTCACTGAGGCATTTTATCTTTGAGAAAGGAACTAAGAATGTTCACTGGAAGAAAGATAGCCTCTTTAATACGTGGTGCTGGAAAAGTGGTTCTCACATGTCAAAGAGTAAAAGTAGATTCATGTTTCTCATCATGCATTAAACTAAAATTGAAATGTGTCAAAGATCTAAATATCAAAACAGAAACACTAAACCTTCTGGAAGAGAAAATTGGTAGAAGTTTTGAAGACATAGGTGTAGGCAAGGATTTCATGAACAAAATTCCAATTGCACTGGAAATACTACAGAGAATCAGCAACTGGGATCTCATTCTGCATTTGATCTTAGTCAAAGTTCTGAGACATGATCATTCTGAAAGTGTTTTTGCGCAGAATAAAAAATTTCCAACAGAGTGTGAAGACAGCTCACAGAGTAGGAAAAAAATTTAGCCAGTTATCCCTCAGACAAAGGCCTAATATCTAGAACATATAAAGAATTGACAAAAATTAGACCCCAAATTTAAAGACCCAATCCAAAATTGGGCATCTGAGATGAATACATACTACTCAGATAAAAAATTGCAAATAGCAAATAAATACATGAAAAAATATTCAACATCACTGGTCATTCAAGAGATGCAAATTAAAATGGCACTGAGATTCCATCACACTGCAGAAAGAATGGTTGTCATCAATAAATCAACTAATGACAAATGCTAGCAGCGCTGTGGGAGAAAAGGAACCCTTCTTCTCTGTTGGTCAGAGTGTACACTGGTGCAGCCATTGTGGAAATCAGTGTGGAGCTCCCACAGAAAATTAGGGTGAGCAGTCCCATTTCACACAGCTATTCTCCTTCTGGGTATGTGCTCAGAAGAATTAAAGCATCATGCTATAGAAATACATGCACGTCCATGTTCGTAGCAGCATAGTTTGAAATAGCTAAATCTTGAAAACAACTCAAATGCCCATCAACTGAAGAATAAAATGATGTGGGTTTTTATACAGTAGAGCATTACTCAGCCACAGAGAAGTATAAACTTGGGACATTTCTAAGTAAATGGGTGCACTTTGAAACCATACTCTTAGTGAAATAAATGAGACATGCATGTGTAAATACGGTAGTATATCTTTGGTGTGAAAACCTAAAAGGATAAATTAGGGCACAGTTATATAATAAACACGATAAAATAGGAAGAAATTGTTCAAAAGTAAAGGAACCTAGGGAGAAGGGAAGGGGAAAGTAAATAAGGTAAAAAGGAAAAAATAAAGAAAAAAAGGATCAAATGAAAACAAAGTTTTGTAAATAAGGAGTGGAAGAGGGATTGAAGGGAGGAGAGATACTGGAAAAAAAGAGAAATCAAAATGTATCATGTACAGGTACAAATTCCCTACAATGAATATGATCATTTTGTACATGTAAATTGTACCAATAAATTTAATAATAATGAGAAAACACATAAATTTCCATTTATCAACAGCAAAATACTTTTTTAAATGACAAAATCTGACTCTAAGTGGTATTATTACAGTGATCATGTGTACTACATCTCTTTCTAATTGCTGAAATCATGCATCAATACATTGCCAACTTTTACATAAACAGGATTAATATTTTAGTTTAACAGGTTAGGAAGCATTAGTGCAAATAGAAAACATTTTTATTTCCAAAATTTAATTTGGAGCTAATTACTATTTGCACACTGTTGACCCCTCCAACCTTAAAACTATTTGTGATTAAGTGACTTTGCAGTGTTTTTTATTTTTTGAGAGAAATTTCTCTGTTAGAAATTTTAATCATTAGGAATTTTAGAGCCTCATGTTCATACAATGTGTCTATGGTAAATCATAATATATTTAGTTTTTAGTTTATTTTCTCTCTGTTGAAATTACTCACACATTAATTTTTTTATTCAACATTTGTGGACAATTTTATCTTTGGTAGCAAGCAATTTACAAAAATTGAAGCTTTATCTGTTGCTAGTGAGAGGCTCGAAATAAATGCAAAATTTATCTTTTCTCCTAAAACACAAAGGTCTGGCTATTAATAACATTAATAACAGTAGAGCTCATTTAAATGAATTTTGCATAAAACATTTATCCTTATGATTATGTGCAATAACAGACCTTATTAAATCGTCTTCATAATTAGTAAAAAAGAACTCAGTAAAAACAAAAGATTTATACATTTTTTTAAAAATCCTACCAACACTTACTAAACATGTAGTAGACGATCTGCATTCTAGATGTCTGAGTTGTTTTTTATTTTGTGAATAAAAAACAACACAGTCACGCTTCCACATTTGCTGGAAAATTTCTGTCAATTTCCTATAAAAGATTTTTATTTATTTGTTTGTTTATTCATTTACTTATCTTTTGGTACTGGGAGTCAAACTCAGGGCCTCATGCCTACCAACCAGGCATTGTTCCTCTGAGCTACATCCCAGCCCTAAAAGATTTAAACATTGGTAACAAAATCATTAAAAAATCCATTATTTTTACGATCTGGACTCAATATGCTATACATATTGTACTTTCAAAAAAATGTGTTCACATATTTGTGAATTGGCTGATTAGCTCAGTGTGAATTGAAGACAAATTTATATAATGACTGTTCATATTTGGTTCTTGATTCATAAGAGTGAAGGAAAATCATAACACAAAAGACACTCAAAAAGGCAAATATTCTAACTCCTGAGACTTACATGATTTTTGTTCTTTATAACTAATCACAAAACCATTTATGTTTCTATTATTGCCCATCTTCTAATAAAAATCTGAACTGCAGTTCAGTTTCCGTCTTCCTTGATGGCTTCTTTTTACTTTTTTACCAGACAATTGCAAAAACTTTTATTTTCAGCTATCATTATCTGCAAATAGGATTATTACTAAAAATAGAACATACCCCACAGACAGAAATTTATAGATTGTGGAACAGTTTATGAGAGTATTGTGTTGTCATTTTTTTTTTTTTGGTTTTTGTGTGTGTCTTCTTTTATTTGAAATGGGGACTTTCTATGTAGTGCAGGCTGGTCTGGAACTCACTATATAGCCCAGGCTGGCCTCAAACTCACAACAATCCTCCCCCCTCAGCCTCCCAAGTGCTGAGATCACACCATGCCCAGCTATGACAGTACTTTTTGCTGTAAGTTCTTACTCCTTTAAAAGCCAGGGACTTAGAATGTGTTAAGTACATGTACCAGATTTCTAAAAAGAATGCAAACATTTTGTATTACAAACCCATATCAATAAAATGATTTTTTAAAAAGTTCCCAACATTTTACTGCCTATTAAAGTCATGCATTTCCTGGCGAGTGTATGTAAATGCAACACATAAATAAAGTAATACTTCAGTTCATGAACGTTTCTGTTCACAAATAATTTGGTTTGTGAATAGAAGTATTTTGCAAAATTTTCCTTCTGTTTGAGAATTCTGAACCAGGGGTGAACACGGCAATAGCCGTCTTTCCCACATAAACAAAAATGTGACCACCTTCCCCACAATCATGGAAAGAATTAAGTTTGTGAACTGAGGTACCACTCTGTGGTATATAAATGTGTTTGTTTTGGAAAGACTGCATTCAAAAGGTTTGTCTTAATAGATTGTAAAAAAAAAAAAAAAAAAAAAACACTGCTTTCCAAACTCCCTGGATCTTGAAGATTCAAAATTTATCCTGTATTATAACTACAGAAGCCAAATGGTAAGAAATCGCTATTTTGAAATAATCCGACTGCTAAAACTTGGTATTCCTTCAAAATATACTTACACAAGTTCTTTCACGACTCATGAAATAAACATGTTGCAAAATACTCTAATTTTTAAAACTTCTGAATGCTCACTCAAAGGTAACCCTATCTAATGAATCTTTTTGAATTTTTTATTATCAAAGAGAGAGAGCCGTCTTGTTCGCTAGGGCCCAGAGCAGTATTTGTGTTTTCCACAAAGGAAAATAAAGTACAGCACTCCTGACATAAGAAGTGCCCATCTGGCTTCCTAAATTCCACTGGTGGAGAGTTGAATGCTTAGGCAATGATGGCTTTAGTTCCTGCTAAGCAGCACTGCAGGCTGCAATGGGTGCTGTGATATGTAACCCGACCCCAGACTCCGTAGCTGAGTATCTGCTAGTTCTAACTCTCCAGAGTTTTGGCAGCTGCCGAGTCATGACTGAGTCCTGTAGTTTATCTTCGCCTACTCACGGCCTTGCTAGGGCAGTGTTATTATCTGAAACCTCCAGCCCTCCTCTGATTGCTGCTTTGTGGAGAGGCGCAGAAGCAGAGCCCTTCTGCCTTAATTCAAGACATTCCTAACAGGATACCCCCGCTCCAGCACAGCCTCTGGGGTTGCCTGAAGTCTCTTGTTCCAGTCACACTGCAGGCCAGCTGGCCTGTCTGTGCATTTCTGTCCTATACTCTTCCACACTGTTCATGGAGTATTTCACACTAAATTCTGTGACAAAAATTCCTGTTTCTTAAAAACTTTCCTAGGGAAATACCCTAAAAGAATTAGGGCCAGGAATGGCTTACTGTGTGAATTGTAAAGTAGAACTTCAGAGCTGAACTTTTGCCAGTGAAGTGGATTAAAAACATGGCAGAAGCTGCAGGTGGACTGTGGGTAGCCAAGACCATGCAGCAGTAGTGAGACTGTTAAAATGTACTCCCTGAGATGTGGCACCACTGCACGTGAAAGGTCGGATGCACGCTAAGGCTGCACTGGCAAGGTAAAGAGAAAGAAGAAATGCTACTCGTGGGATTAGCTGGCTCTTGTACAGTGCCACTGAGACATTGGAAAAGACAAAGCCTGACAGTAAGTCACAGACATTTTAGAGTAAGGATGTTAGGCTTCTGCCTAGATGTTCCAAAAAACCTCACTGAGTCATAAATGAGGTTTTTCAGAGCTGGCTGCATCTAGTGTGTGTGAACCTGCGATTAAGGTTATGTGACTATTAAATTAGTCCACTTACTGGTCTGGCATAGTTCTGGGTGTGGATTATAGGAAGGCCCACCCCGGGTGTGGGTGGCACCAGCCAAAAGGCAGGTAAACTGGAAGGGGTAAAAGAGAGACACAAATAGTTGTTGGTGCTTCCTCCCTACTTTGTTGTTTACTGCCCTCTGCCTTCGCCGCACCATGAACTGTTTCTCCTCTGTGATACCCCTCTGCCATGCTGCCCTGCCGTGGAGCCATCCAACTACGAACTTAAAGCTTTACAAACTGTGTGCCAAAATAAACTTTTGCTCACTTAAATTTGGGTGTTGGGAATTTTGGTTCAAGCAATGAGAAATGTCTCTAAGACACAAGGTTAGGAGGTCTCCTGGGAAGCACATAAAGGCTGCTGAAGAAGTGTGAAAACTGACAGCCAGGCCCCATCTTACCCAAACTACAGGGAGCACTGTTCTGAAACTTGTAGGCTGTGGATGAAGCCTCCCCTGTCTCACAGAGCTACAGTTCTCTAGGATTGGGCCCACCTACCAAGAGGCTTGAAGCAAGACCACCGAACCCAAGTTTTCTTTCACACAGTGCTCACTGGTGTTTTACCATAATTACAGAAGCCATACACAGTCTGAACAGTTGTACCAAAGACCCAGTAAAACAGCACACTGGCATTACTCAGGTTGTGACCCTGTATTTATCTGAAGCCACCAAGTCTTCTAACATGTAAAGCTACTATAAGCTGTGTAATATCTGACAGTTTATCTTTGGCTTGAATACAGTAGCCATTTGTATAAAAATGCAATACATTTTAACTAGGAATATTAGCATTTCACATCACAGGAGTTACCTTTACTGTCCAACACCTTCCCAACATCACTCTTATTTAGATGAACTAGGATTAAATTAATAAGAGATTAAAAAGAATCACTGCTAGAAATCTCTGCATATATTTTAATGTTTATAATTTTACTATGTCAAGTATTTAGAATTATATCACAATTTATTTGAAATATGAATTCCTGTTTATCATTATTTACTATTATTTTCTACACTGTATATTTGTGTTCATCTGCTTGAATGTAAAATTATCTATATTTTATAGAAGATAAAATAATGCAGTAAAAGGTTTAATTTTCTTTGACAAAGATTGCACCCATGGGAACTCTAGCTGTTCAGGTGACAAATCTTTGAAAAGGCGCTGTGTTCAATCGCAGCAGACAACTGCTGAGTAAGCAGTACTGACATGAGGATACCATTCAGGGTCAGTAAGTTATATATTTAGTTTACTTCTCTCAGGGCACAATGCACTGAGGCTTACACTGGGTTAGAAAGACAGAGAGGAAGAGAAACCCCCATGGGCCTGTGTGGATAAAACCAGCATGGTCTCTCCCATGAGAATAGTGATGGTGGGTGCTGACGATTTCCTAACACATTTCACAAGAACAGACAGTTTAACTAGGGGGGCCACATGATATTTTCATCACTTTGTGTAAGGACTATTCTCTGCTCTCTGTCTATATGTGTCGTGAGGGAAGGGATTGTTTATTTCTCATTATTCTGTATTCCTTGCAAAGTGGCACACTGTGAGCCTCTTCTTTTGAGTGACTGCAGAATCCAGTGCCGTGAGAGCCAAATTGACAGCAGCTGCAGTGCTTGCTGCACACAGTGAGGAAAGACAGAGAGGAGCGCTGTCCTTGGTCTCTGTTATTCAGGCTCAATACTATGCTACAACAGCAGAATCCAAAAAGGAGAACAACTATTTTGAAATGTTACCTGCATTTTTCATAAATTTGTGCATTGGCTATCACTTTTAAAATATATTTGACTATCATTTTCAAATCAGAGAAATAATTTATATAAGAATAGGTATGAAAATTTACAGTATGGAAAACTGTAAAATATAAAATATAAATATAAAATACACAGAAAATATACAAAAAAATTGCTTTCTTTCAAAACCAAGTTTCCAGTTACTATAAAATCACAGAACAAACGTACACTGAGGAAAGTAATACGCAGTATCACAAAAATAAGTGTTTTGCATTTAAGCGCATCATCAAATTACATGTTTGAGTTTAAAATCCACAGTCAACATGTACATTGGCAACATTTTTTAGTTGTCAAAAGTATTTTTGTAGATTATTTAAAAGTGGTCTGACATGTATATATCATATTGTCTCCCTAGTGTGAGAAGCTGAAAGAATAAATAAGATTGAAAATGTACAATAGATATTGTAAAATGGGAAGAAACTTCAAACAGCAAAAGAAAATGGGATGGGGGAAAGGAGAAAAGAAGGAAGAGAAAACATAGTTATACTATCAATTTCTCTTAGTTCATTGAAAAGAAGAAAGGTTTGTGTTAATAGTATTTGGACAATTAAATGCTGGTATCTTGCACTCTGAGAAAATAATTTGAAGATAGAAATACACAGTGTATTAACTATTGTTACCATCCTAATATTTTGTTTTGAAGTTTTGTTTTGGGGTTCTCTTTAAAAAAGTGGCTCCAAAATAGTCAGATCTGGGTGGGAGAGGAAGGGTGATCGCCAGTTTGCACTCAACCTAGGATATTCAGTGACTTACCAAGGATCTATTTCAAACATAGAAATACAAAAGGGCTGAGAATAGGGTTCAGGGCAAAAGACCCGGGGTGAATCTCTAGTACAGAACAGGGAAGCCAGAGACATGATCCAAAGCCTGCGTGCAGCCGAAAGCCCAGGCACGGACCAGACTGGAGGAGATAAACCAAAAGAAAGAGGCTAAGGCAGGGGATAGGATGTATTTGAAGATGATGAAATAAGGGCAAAAGACTTATACGCTAACTCCTTGTAAGAATCAAGGCAACTCCCATGATTCAGAAGATTATCTTTGCCTGTTCCAGCTAAGTCACTTGAAATGATTCTTGAAAATGAAGGAAATGTTCATTTTACCACCTTTGGGGAGAAATGCAAGCTCTTTAATATTTTTCCTTAGCAGGATTCTGCTTCAAAATTTCAAAATGCTATTCTTTTCTAGAAAAATACATTCCAGGTAAACTGTCCTTTTTCACAAACCAGCACAATCTTTGTACTCTGTTCTTAATATGTATGGCTAGGATGTAGCTCAGCAGTAAATTGCTTGCTTAGGGTGTCCAAGGCCCTTGGGTTCAATAATTCAGATGGAAAAAAAAATCCCATTTGTTTGAATGATACATATGAAATTATACTTTAATGATATTACTACTGTGGACATTCATTCTCTCTCTTTCACTCACTCTCTGTTAATTTTTGCATAATGAATAAGCTTATGGGGACTAACAGTATTTTATATTCTATAAATATATATATACATATATATTTCATAGGAGAAAGTTCCAACAAAGTTTTAATGTCTAAACCTTTAATTATGAATTGAGTTGAATGGCAATGACTTAACAAATCCCTGTGACAGTCTATGGGCATGAGCACTGTGCTGAATGAATATTTGGCAGGTGTGCTTTTAAAATTGTTAAAGTTAATGATGAAGGTTCTTACTTTGCTCATTTTTATAAAAGCAAAAACCAGGACACAGTCATTGCTAAGCTTCTGGTAAACAATACCTTCCTAGATACTAAAAGTCAAAATCAATACTTCTTCTTTCTCTTGTTTCTTGGTATATTTTAATAAAATATACCAAGGCCTCAAAACTTTTTATCTCTCTGAAAATCTCATTTGATATTGATCAGGTCAGGAGCTGCACATATTTTAGTATCATTTAGCTTTTTATCCTAATACAGTATCTCTCTGAGAATTTCTAAGGTTGATAAAAATGTGCCAGTTATTGAAAAAGACATTTCAATAATAGTTGTGTCTCTGGTAATGCCCACCTATGTTAGCTCTGCAAGCAAAACTGAACTTTTCTCAGAAAATGACTACACATACAAATAAAGTGTAGCTCAGAAACCAAAATAAAATCTCATCCTCTTTGCGTTGTAGATTCAGAAATGTTCCTCAGGAAGAAAACTGTCTAATAATCTGCATATTATACATACACAGAACATGTATTTTCTTTTTGAACTGCAGTTTCAATTTCTCCCCCCTGCCTCATGTTCACATACACAGTTGTCCTTCCAAAAACAAGTAAAGGAACCCTGGAGGGCTCATCATTAACACATGGCCGTTTCCCGCACACGTACCACAAGGACTAAAAGAGTTGCAGACATCTCTAGCGAATGTGTGCTAGTACCCGCAGTGAGATCAACTGAATTGCTAAAAATCTCTCCTTGTGATTTTTCTAATTTGTAAATCTTCCAACTTGCTAGCAAAACATTAATCCTTTAGCAATAATTATACCGAAAATATATTATCTGTTAAGCAAATATTTACTTAATTAAAACTAAATGAACTAAAATTGGGGGGGATATTTGTATTGTGATTAAAATTTTTTAGAAAGCTGATGTGATAAAACATCCCAAAATATCTATAGAGAAGTAGATGCGCTAAGTTCAAGTAATATTTAAAAATGAATTGAATGGAAAGTAACGTTTGCCAGTCTTGACATTTCTTAAGTGAATTTATTTTCACATGACATGTGCGTTTTTAACCATAAAAGACCTAAGAATACATTCAAGCATTACTTTTACTGGGGATTGAACTCAGGACTCTGCGCTTGCTAGGCAGGCGCTTATTCCACTGAGCTATATCCCCAGCCCCCATTCAAGCATTACTGATAAGCAAATGAGAGCAAAAGAAATTATCAAATCTGATACATTCAGGAATACTGATCACCTGTTCACAGGGAAATGTTGCTTAGTAAAGACTGACTAATCTGTAGGCGTGGGATACGAAATGAGGTTTCTCCAGGTGCCGTGGCTTATGATTACACAGCATTGGCTTGCTTTTAAATACAAAGCTTTATCTTAGCATAACCACTCTCTTAGTTCCTTTGGAATGCAATAATAAAATACCACGAACTGGTTGACTTACTGACAACAGAAATGTATTACTCACGGTTCTGGAGTCAAAGACACAGATACCCGCAAATTGCTTGTCTGCTTTGGGAGTATTTCCTGGCTCACAGATGGCCCGATTCACACTGCACCCTCATGTGGCAGAAGGGACAAGAACCTTCTCTCTGATTTCTTTCCTAAGAACATGAATTTCCTTCTGAAGGCTCCAACTCCAGACCTGCTCATTTCCCTAATACTCCACCTCTGAATGCTAGCACCTCAGGGGATAGGATTTCCACATATCCATTTGTAAGTATCCAAATAGTCAAACCATATGAATCATGTTTTTCAAATAGTATTTATCATTTATGACAAAATGTATATACATTCAAGTAGAAACAAAAGAAAGCTGTGCTTCTAGCCAATGTGAAGTGTGAATGAAATAAAAATTTTTCCCAAAATGGAAATTCCGATTCATCAATTAACTATAGTAGTACAATGTAGGCATAAGTCTCAAGACTATGGGAGGGCTGATGTTAAGTAGAACTAGTTGCCTATTTCTTGTGAAAATAAAAGAAAATACTAAGTCTATCTCAAAGCTACTTTACACTATGCAGGAATTCTCCATGTTTTTCTGGGCTTAAAGCAGAGTTCATATGGAAGGAATGTCTGTCTGGAGCTGGTCTGGGAAAGAGTGAGATGAAGCTAATTTTATTCAACAGAGCTAATTGAAGATCCAGAGGGAGCTTTTCTGTAAAGACCGTCTTGATGGTCAGAAATGAAGTTTGAGGACATCTGGAAGCCTGGAAGATACGAGGCTCACAACTCACTCATTTGCCAGGTGAAACCAGGAGCCAAAGGCAGGAAATATTCAGATTGGGGTATGTGTGGCCACACTCTGAAAGTAGAATGAAATTTAAATTCCTACATGTCCAAAAGCCTGTGGTTTTTATTCTGGATGTTTAATAAAATCACACATACAGTTTGTTTACATATTTGAGGAACCTACACTTTCTAATTCCTTAGGTATAAAGTGGTGTTCAAGATTTTCATATACATTTCTAGCCAAGCACGCTGCCACCTGCCTGCAATGCCAGCACTCTGAGGCAGGAGGATCTCAATTTCAAGTCCAGCCTAGGCAATTTAGCCAAAATACAGAGCCTGTCTCAAACCAAACCAAACCAAACCAAACCCCAAACCAAAACTAAAACCCAAATCAAAAGCAAAACCCAAACCAAAACCAAAACCAATCAAAGGATTTGGGACTTGGCTCAGTGTGAAGGCTCTGCGTTCAATGCCCAGTAACACAGATGTGCACACACAGGAATTGACATTGTTAAAATACTTTCCAGTGATGCTGCTGCAGTCAGTTCAAGAATGAAGGACCACATTTTGACTAATGGGGACTTGCAACTGTTAAAGAAAAGAATGGTAACAAAATTGAAAACAATAAATCTTGCATTATTCAGGAATGAATACTCTCAAGGGTTGGAAAGGTGGGACAAAGAATGTAAAGATGAGAGAACAGTAACTTTGAAGGGGTTTCAAGACAGATATTGCCTGTATTTGAGAGCTTCCTTGGCATTTCCAAGGGTAACTGCCCCCCCACCTTGCACCCAGCAACCATCTGACCACAGTGAACAAGGAAGAAATGAAGCAAAGAACAGCAGAGAGACATTCTGAAGGGACTAGTCAACATCTGCAATGGGATAACCATTGTTAGGGGAATAAAAACATTAAAAACCCACAGGAGCACAATTTTTAAAAATTAAGCAAAAAGTTACTAATATATAAATAACCAGAGTAGGGGCTGGGGATATAGCTCAGTGGAATAAGCGCCTGCTTGGCAATCACAGGGTCCTGAGTTGGATCCCTGAGTTCTACCAAACAAAACAAAACAAAACAAAACAAGTCTCCTGTTGTGCAAAACAGTGATAGTTGTGAGCAATATAGTACCTAGGATAGTATTTAAAAATATACTGTTGCACAGATTAATCAAAAACATGGATGATAATTTTGAAATCCCTATTAATATGTCATGCCTCATGCCATAGCAAAGCACTATATTTTCAAGATATGTAGGGACAACATTACCGATGTTACTCGGAAATAGCACGGCATGAAGAGCCATGCAATCCTTGAAGACACCACCAAACCATAATATCCCAAGTTGTTGTGTCTTAATAGACAGTGCTGCAAGTAAAATGAATGATACCTTCTTTAGTCATTTCTTGTAAAATTTAATTGGAAAAATAGAAAAAGACTTTCTATTGGCAATAGCAGAAAATGTACTAGAGGATTTTTCTTTCCTCTCCATATAAAAGGTGGCAATGTTAAGTTGTATTACTATTTCAACATGTCACAGTAATGTGCAATAATTATTGGGAAACAATCTTCATTTAAACCTCACCATAGTTTAAACTAGCTCCACAAAGGCAATACAGCACAGGAAAATTTCAGAAGAGTCAAGTTAAAGCTACATCTTCAATAGCATATATTGCTACTTATAAGAAGTAGCCTGAAATATGCAATAAGAATCAGTACATTTTAATTAATCTTTCTCTTCAAGATAACTTTCTAGAATGCTATAATAAATCTATATTCATTTACATTCTGCATGTCTGGTATATTATTAATGAAACAGAAATTATTAAATGTATATTTCAATAATTAGAGGTTGAATTCATATTACTGTGCATCTGATGGTAACTAACCCAGTTGTTTTAGTGCAGCTGCCTTAGTACATATAATTTAATTTAATATGTTTCTGTCTCCTTCATATTGAAAAGTAATGTAGGTTTATATGTTGTGTATGCTTTGTTAAGTTTTATGAATTAGACAATATAAAAGCATAAGAGGAAAATAGATTCAAGATCATTAGCAATGTCAAACTGAGTGGGAGGAAGCATCTTACAGTTTTATGAAACTAATGATTTCTCAGCAGCCCTAAGGCTTTAATAGTTTGGAGGTAGTTTCCTTAAATTTCATTAAAAATTGCTTGGGAAATGGCCCATTGAGGGAGTTAAGACAAAAATTCCCTGAAGCTCACAATATCCTTAAATTAGAACTGGATATCTTGAAACAGAATAAGGTTTTAAAAAGAGGTATAGCTCTCAGTGCAAAAACAAAACAACAATCTGAGGTCCAGGGACTTTGAAATTTGACACACTTTGATCATAAAATCCACTCAAAAACAGTTTGCTGAGTGCATAAATAATTACAGAACGGGCCTAAGGTCCAAAAAGCACTATCATTGAGCAAGAGACTTTAAATTCACTAAATTTCAGGGCAAAACTCCACGAAACCTGACCTGCTGTTTCACAACTAAAGACCCATCCTCATGCCAGTTCATTTCTTCAGCACATACTTCTTGAGCATCTATTGTAGTCTCATCAATACAACAAGTTCTATAGACTGAAAAATGAAAAATAAATGGCTTTCTCCCTCAAGAAATTTCCCTAGGGAAAAGGAAAGTTGACCCAACTGGATTGCAGACACTGACCTGGAAGGCAGTGTGACAGAACCAAGAGAGAACTGAACCCCAGGAAAATAAATGATGTAAGTTTTATTGGTTATGTAGGTTGGAAGTCCTTGCCTGCCTTCTCTCTCTTTCAGAGCAAAAGGCAGTCTTGTAGTATCCTACTGGGTCTACCTTCTGCCTCTCTATCTCTTGCTAAATAAATTCCATTCCATTTATGATTCACATCAGGCAAAGATATTCTAAAGAATATGCTCTTTGTTTAGCTTATCCTTCACCTCGACTCTCTGACAGATACACACAATACACTCTCTTGCTCGCTACTTCCTGATCCATACCTAAATATCACCTTTTAACTGTTCTTGAGAAACTCAGCAAAATAACACCTCTGCCTGTTACTATGCCCATACATTTCATCAAATTGATCAGTCAACAAAAGCCCAGAAATGTGATGTAATCTCAGAAAAGTTACAGGGACCAGGATAGCTGGGCTAGAATCTGGACACAGCAGTCTGGTTTCAGATCCAACATCTTAACTTCTTTATTTTATTGTTTCCCCGTTAATGGAATCCAGAGAATTGAATAAAGTGACATGGTGGAGAATGTTTAAAGGAACTAACCCGAAGGGTTGAGTGTAGGTTAAAAGACGGTGATTGGATGCATAATGGAGGGAGGAAACGTGGGGACCAGAGAGAGGAGAGAGTCTGAATATGTGAAATGACTTCAGAGTGGCTGGTCCCCAAGGCTTTGCTGCTAGGAAGTTGGTCCCAGTGTGGTGTTATTAGGAGGTGGTGGACATTTAAGAACTGAGACCTAGTGGAAAATGAGCAGACTGCAAGGGCATCACTTTTATGAAGAGAGTAAGGGTGTTCTCAAGGAGCTCATTGTCATAAAATAGGTTGCTCTCAAATTAGGACATCCCTTGTGATAAGTCGCAAGGCAACCAGCCTTGTGGGTTTGTTTTGGAATATACTGTGCATCGTGAGGAGGTGTCCTGCAGTAGGGTAGTTAGGCCAGGATAGAAAATGATGGGATCTAGGAGTCTTTTTAGGGGTCTCCAGCCTATGTGTAAAGAGTTGTGTAGTTGACTAGGGAACTGTCGGGCATGGTCATCTGGGAGACAGCACTTCCCATCCAAGAGGAGCCAGCTCTCTGGGCCAGGGGAAGCACCTTTTTGGGACAGTTGTTTGAGCTGTGTGTCTGAGTAGGTGAACCCAGTGGGATATAAAGGGGGGGGCGACTAAGGCCTGGATGCTAAGAGAGGAACTGGGGGGTGGCCATGGTTGGAGGGCCGCCAATTTAGCTGCTTTATCTGCACAATTGTTGCCCTCTGCAATATTGTCAGTGACCCGTTGATGGCCACGGCAGTGGATGATGGCAACCTTGGTCGGGAGGGTGGTGGCTGAGAGGAGTTGGAGAATCAGCTTACCATTTTGAATGGGAGAGCCTTTTGTGGTTATGAAGCCACGTTCTGCCCAGATGGCAGCGTGGTGATGGACTATGTGATAGGCATATTTAGAGTCCGTGTAAATGTTTACAGTGGTTCCCTTGGCTAAGGTCAGGGCACAGGTGAGGGCTATGAGTTCTGCCTTTTGTGATGAAGTGCCAGAGGGGAGGGGACTTGCCTCAATGGTTTGGGTCAGGGAGACTATAGCATATCCTGCTCGATTCCCATCTGGACCAGAGGAGGAGCTCCCATCTATGAACCAGGTATGCTGGGCTTGGGGTAAGGGTTGTTGTTTTGAGGCCTGCCAAAAGGCAGATAATCATTCGATCTTGAGCTAGGGGACCTGGAGTGCTGGGCTGATAATCCCATCGGGGATTTGGCAAGGAGAATTGGTAAGGAGAATTGGCCAGGAGATTCTCCTGGGGGGCATACAGGAAAGATAGAATTGAGGCTTGTTACAGAGGGTGAAGAAAGCTTGGACATAGGGTATCAGATAAAGTACCTCGGACCATTTATCATTGCGGCGACAGTAACTGTGTAAGTCCCGCAGGACGCTGAAGTTGAGAGTCCCCTCGGGTGGCCAAATAGACCCATTATTTAGTTTGTACTGTGGCCAGGCAGTTTGGCAGAGGAAGGTGAAACATTTGACTTTGAGATCAGAGAGGCCCAGGGGCCCATGGAGAACAGACTTGAGGCAGTGGAGCACAGAGACATT
Organism: Dinomys branickii; assembly: GCA_004027595.1. Lineage (NCBI taxonomy): Eukaryota > Metazoa > Chordata > Mammalia > Rodentia > Dinomyidae > Dinomys > Dinomys branickii. The sequence goes on along the minus strand of PVLD010000939.1, from coordinate 98,510 downwards.
GGGAGAGCAGGAGAGGGAGGAGGTGTTACCCGTGATGACTGGGAGAGAGAACAGAGAATGAGAAAACTGAAGACCACTGTCAACCAAGAGAGGTCCCAAATGGGACAAGAGACCCAAGCCCCCTGAGCAGACGTCTCCGGTCAGGGAGGGGGTCGCGAGACGGGAAGGAGCGGCTCGACGTGTTGACACAATTTCGGGAGAGCGCCGCAGAGGCCAAGGCGTGAAGCTGGGAGAACGAGCCATCCGCGAGGTGCGACAGAGGGGTCTTCAGGGAGAGAAGAGAAGAGGAAGGTTTAAGTCACGGAGAGAAGAGCAAGGAGGAGGAAGGAGAAGAAGCCAACCAAGTGAGGATCAAAGCAGAAGGTTTCGCGAAGGACCTTGCTGTGAGAGGTCCGTAGGGGGAGAGAAAGGTGGCCAGTTGGCGTCGAAGGGGCTGGAGTGATCCTCAAATTAGTCAGTCACAGAAATGAACAAAGAGGGAGGCAAGGTGGATGGGAGAATAGGGGAAATGGGTATGTGGGGGGGGGCAGGAGAAAGAGGACTTACGGTTAGCAGTGAGTGATGTGTGGATGCGGAGGTCAGCAATATGGCAGGTCGGAGGCTTGTGGTCCGCTTCAGAGGTGATCGGCCGTGGACCTGGGGAGAGGTCCCTGGTCGGGGGGGGTTTCGGCACCAAATGATAGAAACCGAGAGCCCACACGGAACCAGACTCTGTCCCTCCCCCAATAAAGACTTCTCTCCTGTCAGAAGGTCTGGTCTGGTTAGGTGTGGGCTCTCGGTTTCTATCACCTTGTACTTGACTGCTTATGACCATTTCCATGTCTGCTGTCTCTGCCACATTGTGGTATAGCTAGGAAGGCTTTCACCAGATGGAGGGTCTAAGCCCCTGGAACTATTACCCAAATGAATAATAAAGTAACCAGCTACAGATATTATACTGCACAAAACACAAAATGGACTAACATCATGTTAGAGTTATGGTCATAGGCTTTCACAAGGAATATCTCCAAAATATTGAATTTTACCTTTTTCAGACAAAGTCTCACTACGTAGTCCAGGATGGCTGTGTAGGGGGCCTGGGGATATAGCTCAGTGGAATAAGTGCTTGCCTAGCAAGCACAGGGTCCTGAGTTCGATCCCCAGTACCGCCAAAAAAAAAAAAAAAAAAACAGGATGGCTGTGTAGCCTATACTAGCCTTGAACTCATGGCAATCCTCCTGCCTCAGCCTCCTGAGTGCTGAGACTATAGGCATGCACCACCATGCCTGGCTTCCAAAATATTAAATGTACATAAATAAATAAAGCTCTTCACTGTAGGGAGCTATGTCTTAAACTAGGCAGCCATAGATGTTGGTAACCTTAAGCTTTAACAGTACTGGTAGCAAGAATAAAGAAGACAGAAAAGGGCAGGGCAGAAACAGTATCTACACTTTTGGTCTATAGAATTTTCACACTTAGCATTGTGGCAAAGGTCCACAAAGTAAGTTAGTAAACACTAACTTTTGTTAGTAAACACTAATGTACACTTTTCAAAATGCTATACATCTCTTTATAGTATCTTTTCCATTTTTCTCATCCACTTCAACCAATATGTAGAAAAATTAAAATTAGAGCCAAATTTTTAAATTTCTATGCCAAAATTAATTGAGGAATAAAAAGAGAAGACAACCTCATTTAACTATAATGCATTTGTAAATTAATTATAACAACCAAAATTTAAGATGGTCAATAAGCATTTACATCCGTCTAAATTTATTGCATTATGAGAGAGCACCGGGATAGCAGAGCTGCAACCAGCAGAGAAAGAGACCTCTGAGAGTTGCCATCCACATTCTGGTGTACAGCAAAGTGAGGCACACAGGAAAGAAGAAAATGGGTCCCCTCAATCCAGGAAGGATCGGCATTAGAAATCGAAGTGCACAGAGAGAGTGAAGAGAGAAATGTCAATGAAGAAGGAGGAAGCTGGCAAGGCCTTCTCCCTGATACAGGACTTGCTGCATGAAAGAAGCAATTTAAACCGTGGACGCCCAGGGAGTGCTAGCAACCCCAGAGACCTCCATGGAGGGGAGCGGTGGAGTTGAGGGACTGCACTAGCTGCTCTTGAGTGCTGAGGGATCAGTCATCCTGTGTGAGGGAGCCGCTGACAGGAAGTCTTCCGGGAGAGGGGCCAGCTGAGCTCAGAACTCAGAGTGGCTGCCAGCTCCACCTAGCAGCTCCCAGCCTATGTTATTCTTTTTAGCTCCTCCTTTTCTCTTTCCCTCCAATCTGCTGCACCAGTTTCTCAGAAGTAGCATGATTCTCCTTTGTCCCCCAGGCTTACTTCTGATCTCTTCCACTTCTCTGTTTTCTCCCTAACCCATTTTTAATTTTAACCCCTGACATGTTAAGGACTTTTATACTGCCTGTAATTTTCTGTTCTGTTTTAGATTTTGTTATATGGCCACAAACCTATTTCATATATTTAAACATGGCAAATTAATAGTTAGCTCAGTTTGTCATTTTTCAGGCTGTTTAACGCTATTGTCATTATTACTGGTACCACTAGAGCCAAAAGTGACATGAAAGTCATAAAGAACTTTTCTTTCTGGTATTCTAAGACTGAGATTGACTAAGGGTCAGAGGAAACACTGCAGCACAGTGACAAAGAACCAGGGAAATGGACCAAACAGGCAGCAACTAGTCATCTCCAACAAACTGAAGATATAGGGCCTTGTAATAGATTCAAAGCCCCTAGACCAGCTACATCTGGAAGATACTTGTGAGAAATAGTCATTTCCTAAGGCTTCTAAGTACTAGCAATGAAACAACCCACCACAGGGAATTTACAAGCATCACTCCTGGAATTAAACTAAAGAAAAAGAAAATAGGAGGATATTTAAATGAGATACAAACTCAGACATTGAGTTCACAGGGATAGTGAAATGGGACAATCTGAAAGCCACCCACCCAGGCTCTCTGAAGTAGTAACAACAAAGCAGTTGACTGAGGTTCTAAAAACCAATTAAATCCGAAATAATTTCTCAGATTATTGCAGAGATGAGGTCCAGAATGAAAACCACACGTAGTGACTCTAGAGCACATATAGACAAAAAAACATAGCAGAGCTAAAGAAGATTATGGATGCTGTGAATGCTTATCATAGGAAAGAAATGGAGTACATAAAGCAGATTTAAGCAGATATCCAGGAGAATAAAAATGCCATTGAAAGTATCCACAGCAAATTCAGCCAATATGAAGACAGGATCTCAGATATAGAAGATAAGCTTGCCATTAGGAATCATGAAAAGAAAGATTTCTTAAAAATAAAAAGGGACCATGAGAAATTAATACAATGGCTGCTAGATGAGGCAAAGAAGAATAATTTAAGATTAACTGGAGTCAATGAAAAACCAGGAGAGCACAAATGACACGAAAAACTGTTCACAAATGTCATGGCAAAACACGTTCATGGTAGAGAAAAAGAATTTGACATATGCTTAAGGGAGCATTTAGAACCCCAATTAGCCACAATGAAAAAAGATCTTCCAGCCAGGCATATCATAGTCAAGATTCCAGAAATTCAACACAAGAATAGAATCTTAAAAGCTATTACAGAAAGGAAGCAAAACACCTATAAAGGAAAGCCCACCAGAATCACAGCTGACTTCTTAGCATAAATCTTCAAGCCAAGGAAAGCTTGGTGTGAAACATTTCAAGTTTTAAAGGAAAACAACCTTCAACCCACACTGATGTACCCCACAAAACTAGCTTTCAAAACTGATGGAGAAATAAGAGACCTCCATGATAAAGAACATCTGAGGAAATTTATAACCATCAAACCAGTACTCCAAAATGTTTTCCAGGACATTCTAGAAAGAGATAACAAGGACTATATATAACTCTGTGAACCACAATAAGAGGAATCCAGCAGGTCAGGCAAACAATTAAGCAAGGAGAGAAGCAAGAGGAGTATCCAACAACAGGAAAATAACATGACAAGGGCAAGTCAACACATACCAGTTATAACCATCAATATTAATGGTCTCAGTTCACCCATTAAAAGACTCAGACTCTCTGAATGTAACAAGAAGCAAGATCCAACAACATATACAAAACATATTTGATTGCAAAAGAAATTCATTCACTGAAAGTCAAAGGATAAATACAATACTCAATGTGACTGGGACCCAGAAAAAAGCAGGGGTAGCAATTCTATTTGCAGACAAAGTGAATTTCAAGCCAAGAATGATTAAGAGACACAAAGAGGATCACTGCATCCTTGTAAAGGGAACAATCCAATAGGAAGAGATAATAATCCTAAATATACATGTAACAAATACCAGTGCAACCAACAATATATAAAACAAGTATTATTGGGCATAAAAGTTGAGTAAGCACTAACACTATTGTATTGAGGGATCTCAATACCCCATTGTCACAAAAAGACATACCAACTAGACAAAAAATTAACAATGAAATATTAGAACTGAACCAAAATTGGAACAAATAGACTCAGTAGATGTCTACAAAATATTCTACTCCACAACATCAGAATATGCATTCTTCTCAGCTGTGCATGGGATGTTATCCAAAATAGACCACATCTCAGTTCACAGAACATGCTTAAGTAAATGCAAAGGTATTGAAATTATGACATGAATATCATGAGACCATAGTGCAATTAAATTGGAAATCAATGGCAAAATACCCTACAAGCTCTTCATAAACACACAGAAATGAAATAGTACCCTCCTGAACAAACAATGGGTCACAGAAAAAATTAAAGATGACATTAGACAGTTTCTACAATTAAATGTTAATTACAGTACAACATACTAAGACATATGGGATACAATGTAACAGTGCTAAGAAGGAAATTTATAGCAGTGGATATCCATATTAGGAAAACAGAGCAAGTGCAAACAAACAACTTAGTGGTGAACCTCAAAGGGCTAGAAAAAGAAGAGCAGACTAAGGCAAAAGCTCATACAAGTGAGGAAATTATAAAGGTCAGAGCAGAAATTAATGCACTGGAGACTAAATACAGTACAAAAGATCAGTGATTCAGAGGTAGTTCTTTGCAAGTTTAAATAAAAGAGGCAAACCCTTGTCTGACCTTATCAAAACAGGAAAGAAAAGGCTGAAATCCACACAATTAGAAATTAAAAGGGTGAAATTAGAACACATTGTGCAGACATCTAGAAGATCATCTATACCTACTTTGAAAACTTGTATTCTAATATGAGGTTAATAACCCTTAGTTGCTGTGGGCTGATCAGGCCCACAATCTCCCAAATGAGTGGATGGCAAAGGCTTAAGTAGATGAGACAACTGAAATGATTTTAGGGCTTTAGAATGGTTTAACCTTCTCACAGAATTCAAGATTCTCTGAATTAAGACCAAGACTTCCCTGGGTGGTATTTATTCCATTTCCAAACAAAGGAGGGGGATACTGAAGAAAATGCAGGAATATGGGCAGGATTTGGGAATCCCTTTAAGAACTTCTCCAAGCAATACATTATGTTAATTTAGGAGAACTATGTTATCTCCAGAAAAGCCTTCCCTGCAGGAGTGAGATGCCTGCAGCTACGGCCTCTGCTCAGTTAGAGGTTGGAGCCAAAAGTCCTCAGCTGTGACCTCATCTTTTCCTTTGAGGTGTACCAAATTCATTGGTCAATACAGGCCTCAGCCTGGACCAGTGACTCATAGAGATTCACTTATTATAAGTCCACTGCCCATCTCCAGAAAAGGTGCCTAAACTTTGGACAATTCGCAAGTAAACATGGAAAGCCAATTGGTTAATATTAAATCCTACTCATAGCCACTTCACAGTGATCTCCATCATTCTAATAAAATGGAACATGCAGAAGAAATGGACAGATTCCTAGATACATGTGAATTACCAAAGCTGAATGAAGAAGATATAAAAATCCTAAATAAAACAACATCCATCAATGAAATGAAAGATATAATTTAAAACTTACCAGCAAAGAAAAGCCAAGGCCCTTACAGATTCACTGCTGAATCCTACAAGAAATTTAGAGAAGATGTAATACCACTACGTCTCACAATCTTTAATGAAATTGAAAGCAAAGCAATGCTTCCAAATTCTTTTATGGAAGAAAGCATAACTCTAATACCAAAGCCATAGAAGGACCCAACTAAGAAAGAGAACTAGAGGTCAATCTCCCTAACACACATAGATTTAAAACTCCTCAATAAGATAATAGCAAACAGAATGCAGCAAGAAGATTATACATTATGACCAAGTGGGATTCCTCGTGAGGATGCAAGGGCGGTTCAACATATGTAAATCAATAAATATAATATACAACATTAACAGAGCCAAACACAAAATTGATATGATCATCTCAATAGATGCAGAAAAATCTCTTGACAAAGTCCAGCACCCATTTATGATAAAAACCTTACAAAAAATTGGAATGAATGGTCTTTACCTTAATCCCACAAAAGTCTTCTATAACAAACCAACAGCCAACATCATACTAAATGGTCAAAAACTGAAAGCTTACTCTCTAAACTCAGGAACAAGACAAGGATGTACAATATCATCAATCATATTTAGTATAGTTCTAGACACATTAGCCAGAGTACTTAGACAAGAAAAAGAAATAAAAAGGAATAATATAAGAAAGAATTTAAACTATTATTATTTTCATGACATGATACTCTACATTGAAGAACCCAAAGACCCCACTAAATTCTAGAATTAAAAGGCAAATTTAGTGACATAGCTATATACTAAGTTAACCCTCAAAAATGAGTAGCTTGCCTGTATATGAATAACAAACTCACTGAGAGACAAAGAAACACCATCTTTCACAATAGTATCCGAAAGAATAAAATACCTAGGAACTAATCTAATGAAGGATATAAAAGACCTCTACATTGTGCTTATATATTTTGATATTTTGTACTACTAGAATATGTCCTAAGCACAATTTAGAAATCATAGAAATATTAGAAATATATTAACAAAATTTTTGTGTTAAAGGATAAATTCCAAAGCAATTTGTCACTTGTCAGCAAAGGTTTTACTCAGTAAGGATATAAAACAGATTTTAATTACATCTGAGTCCTAATTTGTACAACTGACACAACCAATTTCCATGGAGTTATATGACTTTGAGAAGATTTTGATGAGTTTTTGAACATATAATTTTATCAACATTTAATATTTTAAAGTATATCTTATTTTGAATTGATAGATATTCTACTGAGTACTTTTTTATGATTTACTTAAGGAATTATAATGATTTTGCTTGGTTTCTTTTATTCTTAAGAAATTAGTAACTTTTTAGCAAGCCCAAAGATCAGCTCACTAAAAATGAATAAACCTTTTTATGTCAGTTTTAAAGCATCTTCCTTCTTCAGTTCTCCAGTAATAAGACCTAAATCTATATAAGAAAACTTTTTTTAAACCGTTATGGAGCTTATCAGTGCTAGAGACACTGATGTCAAGCATAACTCTATTAAATAAATAGATTTGATAGATTAAATGGTTCTTATTTTATACCATTATGAACTTCATGTCAGTTTTATTTTGCTTTCAAATTGATATTCTCAATCTGTAAAATGATAAATCATCTATATCACTCCATTTTTTGATTCATTAACAGAGTACAATTGAATAGCAATTAGCTTAGAGAGAGGTCACCCATGGGCACAATGTCAGAAGCATTGTAATGCAACATAAACAGAATAATGCACAGTATTAAGTGAGAATGACTTAATTAACTGAAACTACCTCAGTAGACTGCATATTTTATCTAGTGAAAACATAAAAAAGATAGATATCTGCATTATGTCAATTAATCTACTCATATATCTGCATGAATATAAGAAATGAAGAAATAGATGAGCTATTTATGTCCGAATACATAGATAATAAATATAAGCAGACACTCAACAACACCAGGATTGCTATAGAAAATTGGACTTCTGTGTTCATATGCATAAAAGATGACCCTGCGAATACAAAAATAAAAAGAAAACGGCTGCTGATCATAAATTTTTAAACATTAGTTAAAAGACCTTCTAACAGTGTTATGAAGTTGATTTAATTAAGAATTACTCCTTTTTCTTTCCTTTGTATTAGTATTTGTGAATACAATTAATGTAAATTGGACATGCTGATTTCCTATCAGGTGAACAACATATTTTTGAACTACTTTCACTCATTTTAAGATGATTTCTCAGTATTTGCACCTTTCTGGGAGAGCCACTGAGTCCGGTGTTTAACTAAGAGCTTATAAACTGGGAGGTCATGCCTTTACCTTATACTTTGAGTAACTACTATGAAGATAACAATGCACAATGTGTTAATTATTGTTACTATCCTATTAACCTGATTTGAAACTCTTGTTTTACTTTATTTATATTTTTATTTTTCTTCTGTTAAAAAGAAAATGAGGCCTTGGAAGACCAATGCTTGGCATAAGTGAGCATTTCCATGTAGCTTGTGATGCTTTACACACTTGACATAGGCCTTCACTATTCTGCAAGCGGACAGTCCATGAAGTGCAGTGCTGTTTATGCAGGTAGGGACTGCTGCTCAACCACAGGACCTTTGTCTATGTTAAAATGTGGCCTGGAATTATCAGAAGCAATTGCTCAAAAGCGTAATAAATTCTTACTTCTTATATGAATTTTGCCTGTGATGAGGTTTTGGAAGTTATCTCAACTTTTAACCATCACAAAAAAATTAGCATGAGCCAGCCCCGATTTCTGAGGTCAGATGTAGTTGCTAAGCTTCCAGATAGAGGATCTTTAGTTTTACTCTTTCCCTGATGTAGAAATGACAGATGACCCGACTGACTGAATATGCCATGGACAATTTAATTTCTAACAGTAACTGAGCTATCAAACTGCAATTTAAAAAGAAAATATATGTGGTAAGATTTCCTCAAAATTTTGTGAAACTGGAGCTAGTGGTTATGACTACCTTGGTTCTAACATTTTGAAATGATTCCTTTTGTTTTAGTCTTACTTTAATTGGCGTTACCCTTTTTAAACAATCTACAGGGCTGGGGATGTAGCTTAGTGGCACAGTACCAGCCTGGCAAGCACAAGGGCATGAGTTCAATTCCTAACACCAAAAATAATAAATAAATAAACAATCTACAAAAATGTATTAATTTTACAAACAAATTGAGAAAACATTATTAAAGATTGACTGACAAAGTGAAAAAGGGAGTTAGGGTCTCTGTAGAATAATTAATTTGGGTATACAAGAAAAGTGAGCTCTACCTGAAAACATAAAAAATAATTAGCTAGCCATAGATTATTACACAGGAGCACAATTTTAAATTTGAAAGGAGTATGCTTTCTTACAAACTGATTTAGAAATTATCATAAGGTGCACTACATGATATGGAAATTTGAACTCCCTCTTTCTCCTTCCCAGGGTTTCTTTTCCATGTGAACTTCTCCCTACAGAGAAATCAGGTTTATGCTCATCCATCCCTCTACCATGTCTGTTCTACTACAGAAAAAAAAAATTCTTGTGTAGAAAGAAAACATTTTCTTCTCACTGCTGGAAATATCAGTTTGAAGAATTTTGAGATGTTCTGTTCCTCGAAAACACAGACAATAAACTATGTCGTAACATAGAGAAGATATGTCAGAATATGACTGTTAATGGGGCTTCTTTGTGGTCACATTTTCTGGTGAGGTGTGTTTGCACATTTGTGAAAATAAATATCTCTTTATGAATATGCATCACAGAACAAGACTTGTACAAGCAGGACCAGTTGGTGCTGACTGAACCAATGTAAATGCAGCACACTGCAGAGAACAAAACAGATGGCCGCTCAGCAAAATCTTTGTCAAAATATTGCCAGGAGCTTGTAAAAAGTCGTAACCTGTAGAAGTGTTATGGCCTTGCTTCGGGCCGGGATTTCTTCTTTCAGATGTCCGGTGAATGACTAAGTAGTGAGAAACCAATTCCGATATCTGACTAATTAAGCCTATCAGTGAGCACCTCAGGCGTCCACCCAATTTGTTTAGTTAAATTGCCTGTCTAGACACGGGGAGACATAACTTCATTCTTTGTCCTCCATGAATACTTTTTGCTGTGTCCATATTCTAAGCAGTTCTAGAAGAAACCGCTAGCAATAATTTTATCTTTCTGCTAAAATAGCTCAAACTCTGTCTAAATGACATCAAAAGAAATTTTAAAAGTCTTTTAAAGGGAAGAATATCAAGTAGCCATATATAATATTCATATATAAGTTTCTGTGAAAATACAGTGTCAGAGTTGTTGGGTAATCCACCGATTGTTATGTTAATATGATTAAATAAGTAATATTTTCAGAAACAATTGGATGTTTTGATATAAGCAAATAGGTCACATGGAATATTTCATCACCTGTCTATATTTTGTTGGCTGGCAACACTTTGAATTTCTATTCCAGGTCTAGATCAAATGTACAGTGTTTGTTTTGTTTTGATTTGTGTTTTGTAACAGGGATTGAGCCTAGGGATCTCTGCACTGAGCTACATTCCCAGCCTTGTGTGTATCTGTGTGTGTGTGTGTGTGTGTGTGTGTGTGTGTGTTTGTGTGTGCGCGCACATGCTATGGCTATGTCTAGATGTATCCCTGAAACCCCAGGCAGTCGTACCTGGTGCTTTTCACAGGAGGCTGGACCTTGAGTGAGTGGGACTAGGATTGATTCATGGTGCCATGTTAGTGTCAAGGGCACTAGGATTAAGGCTGTGAGTGCTACCCACCCTACGTAGCCTGGATAAGATATAAGGGGTAGAAAGAGCTGTGATCATCCCCTGCTTGCTTGCTTTTTCTGTCTTCCGCCTGCATGAACTGTTTCTCCTCTTTCCTTTGCCGAGTCACCCTACCTTGGAGCCAGCCAATTATGAACTGAAACCTCTACAAACTCTGAGCTAAATAAACCTTTCCTCTCCTAACCTGTGGATGTTGTGTATTTTATCTCAACAAGAAAAACAACCATGACAGTGTGTGTGTCAGGATCTCACTAAGCGGCACAGGCTAGGCTTGCTGTTACCACCTCCCTCCTCCTTTCGTCTCCCAGAACATAAATATTTTTGAGCGTGAGTTCAAACAGGACAACGTTAAATGAAATGAAATAAGCCATGTACCAAAAGGCGAATCTCACATGACAGCACTTTAGGGACCTTAAAAATGGAACTCACAGAAACAGAAAACACAGCAATTCCTAGCAGCAACTGGTGGGGACAGAGCAGATGGGAAAGGGGAAGACATTAGTTAAAGGCTGCAAAACTTCACCCACACCAAAGCATTATTCAAGCATGCAAGCATTAGTGATCCTTCACCCAAAATGATGCCTATCATAAATAAATTAGTGTACATTTAAAAATTGATTAAAAAGTAGATTTTAAAATGGTCAACAAAAAATAGAATTAATATGTGAGGTGATGAATTGGTTAATTAGTCTGACTTAATCAGTCATAAGTTCAAGTGTATATGAAAACATCACCTTTTATCCTAGAAATAAAAATTGTTTTCAATTAAAACATTTAAAAATTAGATCCAAATGATTTACACACAAATTACTGTGGCAGCGTTCACTATTTTGGAAAGCGTGTTTCTCCTGTACCCCCCCCCCCCCAAACCTCTTACTGTTTCCTCACTGTTTGGAAGCCAGCTGTATTTTATTTCACAGGTGTGTTGTGTGTATGCACACACCTCTGCTTCTACTAAGATAAAAACTTAATTTGTCACTATCACAAGGGAAATTGAATTCATTACTGATCTTCTTTCCCAATGTGTTTAGTTCCCCAGATTGAGGGAATAAGAGTTATGGTTGCTTAGATTCTCACCCTTGATTTCCATTCTGAGGGATGGATAACTTGACCACAAGGGTACATACAGAAACAAGGAAAGGCCTCTATGAGTAAGTCCTGGGCTCATTATTCAAGAGAATACTAAGTCAGGTCCTTTTCTCCTCCTGTCTTTCTTCTGCAGTCTTCTAAGTTTATGGCTAACAGTGTCCCAAGGGAAGTATAGACACATGCATACTACATACAACTTTCTACATGATGTTAAATTTTTATGTAAACATATACACACTAGTCACAGAAAGAACAGTAATGCAATACAAAATTAATTTACTTTATTTCAAAATCTTGACTCTACCTTGAAATGTAGGAAGACCTTATAACATGTATATTTCACAGGCTATGCTCTTAAAGTTTTGAATATGCTAATACTTCATGCTTCATGATATTTCCAGGAACTTTTCACAGATATCTATGCAGGACTTTTAGCGTTATAGTTTGTTTTTAAAATTTGAGTCACATGAATTTTTGAGAGCATTACAAGGGCAAGCTATATTGGGGTAATACATAATTAATTGAAAATATTTTGCACATTGCTTTGAAATTTTATGACATCAAGTTTATATGGGGGGGGCTGGGGGTATAGCTCAGTGGAATAAGCACTTGCCTAGCAAGCTCAGGGTCCTGAGTTCGATCCCCAGTACCGCAAAAAAAAAAAGTTTATATTGGGACTAAAGTTTGAATGAAATTTATTCATTTAAAAATTAAAATAGTTTAACTTTGGTCATAAAATAAAGTTTTAGAAGTCAGGCCAAAATTTTAGCTTAATTGTTTATATGTCTATTTTAATTCATCATACTCAGAAATAGAAGAAAAACTAACCATTGACAGTTGTCTGTTGAAATCTGCTAATTGGAATGACAAATCTTAAGACAAAAATTAGTCTGCTTTTTCTGGCCACAAAAAGAAAACAGTAGTACATTTCCTGGTGGCTAAAATGCAATCATTGATTCAATTTAGGATAGTTCTCCTGCCTGGTAGTCCATGTTGCTAAAGAAAGACTGCAAATGTATCGGATCTTATTTTTCTTCTGCTACTGGAGATTGAATCCAGGTCACTCACATTTTTCTCTCTTTGTTTTTTTTTTGAGATAAGATTTCCTAACACACTAAGTTTCCCCCAGCTGGGCTCACACATGGGATACTTCCCAGAGTACTGAGATTATAGTCATGCAGCACCATGCCAACTGCTTTGGAAATTTTTGATGTTTGATTATGAACATATTGTAACAGGTCTCAATAATGCTAATAAGCTAAGAGGATGCTGTTTTTCAAGCTATTATCCTATGAAATTGAGGAGACTTTTTCTAAATTATAAATTAAACTTTCATAAAATTTTATGTCAGCTTTTAAAATGTTTACAACAGCAATAAAATATAATATCTAGAACATTTCCCTATTATAAAAATATTCATTCTGTATGTAACACATGTAGTTAGCCCTCTTAAATGTCAAATTTGGAGAAATTGTCTTATTTATATTTGCATTCAGATTATTAACTGAAAATGTTTGTTCTCATGACATACTTGAAATACGTTATTTGAGACTTAATTTGTACAAGTGTATTTTTTTCACTCCCGTTTGGTGTATAAATTGTGGGATTGAAGTCATTTGCTTCGCATTATGTCCAGTCATTGGAAGGATGGACATGAGGCTTACAAAGTCTGGGGACAGGTAATAAATACCAACCCACAAGAGCTGTGAAGCTGTGACCACCTGTCGGTAACCTCGATCTGAACATTCCACCCTAAACTCTTCTTATCCCATAGCGCTAGCACCAACTCTCACCTATCCTTTAGAGTCTATATCGGGGTTCCCCCTTCATTTTTCCACGCTAGTACCCCAAGTTCCCGTTACGCACTCCAACATGGCTATTTCTGAGCCTTTCATGGATCATGCATAAAAGTATCAACACACAGGTTCTAAAACACACGGAGCTGCAGGGCAGGAAGCAGCCACACTCCTCTCCTGCTCCCGCTCCGTGGAGGCAGTTGGGCGCCAAGGTGTGCTCATCATTCTGCTATCCTCGGTTCCACTTACTTTTGCCATCAGTTACTCATTTAATGAACTTGGCAGGCTCCATCTCCTATGCAAATGGAAAGCTGTAATGTTGATGACTATAAACTGTTTTCCAATGTATTTCCAGTATATTTTTGTTTCAGAAGTAAATTTTGTTCTACTAACCTTTCTGTAAGCTTAAGAAAAACATTCCTGCACACCACTGTCTTTATGTCTACTGTAATATCACACAGATGTTTAAGAATGTAACATACTTACTGCAATTTTACTACTACAAGGCCTGTTTGATACTAATAGGTCCTTATTAGTTCTGGTTCTCTGACAAGCTTCAGCAAGATCTTTGATTAGCAGATCTCCCGATGGACCAACTCTGACATCAAGGTTCCATTTGCCTTATGGAAAATTTGGGCATGAAAGTCTCACCCAAAATCATGAAAGACTCTAGCTGAGCAACAAGAAGTTGGCATCACAGTCTCCAATCACATAGACACTGCGATGCCATAACTCTGTTTTGCTGTTGCCATTGCTGTTTTTGCTGTTGATTTCAATGCTGGGGTTCAACCCAGGGACTTAAACATGCCAAGCAAGCTTTCTATTACTGAGCCACCTGCCCAACCCTCACAGTATTATTTCATAAATGCTGTACCTGCTAGAAAAATTACTTCCATTGAATTTTGCCAATGATCTTTCATATCTGTCCTAAACAGAACCCTTAGATGGATCTACTTCTTCTTTCCATACCAGAATCCTCTAATAGCTATTGCTTGATGTTTCAGGTTACTGAAATAGCACCTTAAGCCTGCTGAAAGAAGTATTTTTCCATAAAATGTTCCCACTCGAGATATAAAGAAATGTTTACAATCTCTCTTTCCTGAATTCCATAATTTGTATAGTGCTAGGGATAAGATCATGCCTATATCTTCTACTCTGAATAACTACTATGGAGACAACAATGCACAGTGTATTAATTATTGTAACTCTCCTACTAAACTGTTTTATCATTATTTTTATCTTTCTCTTTAGAATAAATTAACAAATACATGATAAACTTAAACAGAACAAAGAAACAAACTTTAATGCACTAGGCACATTAGAAAAGAGATCTATAACTGAGCGACATCCTTGGCCTCTCAATCTTCAATTCTAAAACTGAAATACAATGCTCATCATCCTAGCTCTAAGTTCCTTTCAGACCAGTGATTTGAGGTGTGAGAAGCTTACACATGTTTGTTAGTCTCCAGGACTAAGTCTGACCCACTGCTGGTAGAGCTTTCTCTCCACCGTGGTTTCTGCATTTCTCAGGGCAAATATCCCTCCCTGCCGGCATCTGGTAGATACACATCCTCTGCAGAACATGCTCACAAGTACACATCATACCCACACAATCTAGAGGCCATGGAGAGTCTAACACTTGTACACTCTGCCTCTTCATCTGGAGAATCTGTGGGAGATTTTAAAACAGTGGCTTAAACTCACTTCTAATTTACTAAATCAGAATCCCTGGGGGAGACTCCAAAATACACACACATTTTTGAAAATAGTGCAAGTGAATGGATGGATTGTGGAACCTCTGTGTCTTGGTTACTTTTCTCTCGCTGAGACAAAATACTTGACACCCAGAGTTAAGGAACAAAAGGTTTATTTAACTCACCATTTGTGGAGGTTTTAGTCTGTACTCGGCTGTCTCCAGGGCAGAGTGGCACATGGTGAGGGCAACAATTCATGGTGGTGGAAGACAGTAAAAGCAGCAAGAGCAAAAAGGGCTGAGCAAGAGGGGAGAGCAAGCCTCTTTCCCTTCCTTATATGGTATGCAAACTATCCTCCCAAGAGTGGTTGTAGGACTCATACCCAAAATCCCCGCACTGGACTATGGATGAAAATAAACCTCTAGAAGACTGCCCCATGGCTGAATGAGTCTTTGGGGGGATATCTAGACAAAAACCATAACACTCTGATATACTGATAGGTCCTAGGTATCCTTGTTCTCCCTAGTTGGTGAGGGCTGCAGGCAACTCATCCTAATCTCTGATACTTCCATGGGTATAGCTTGGTCTTAGACCAAAAGGCCTCTGAAGGAAGGCATGTGGCCTGCAGACCCATCCCCATGCTGGATTCTACTGGATGGCTATCAGAAACCTACTGGACCTCCATAGACCTAGATTTTTCTCTAAAATATGTTCTGTAATGGATAGTGTGTTCCAAGGCCATCATAGAAAGCACTCCCCCAAACAAAATGATATCTACATTTTCCAGCAAGCCAATAGTCCTTCATTGTATGTATTTTGTAAAGCCACAAAATTAGCAGTAATTCTCAATACCTGGTTTAAAGCTTGTATGTACCTGTGTTCATACACTCACCCTCTCTTAGAGGACGTGCAGTATTCTCTTCCTCAGTTTTTGTTCAGAACTTTTCTTTTTAATATCCATAGGGCAGAATTTTATGCTTTGGCCTCTAAGCACAGCAGTTAGGCCAAGAATATTTTCTTGAGAGAGGGCCACAAAGGCCAGCAACTTAACTCAGGGGAATTAACTTAGAATGCCATAGACCTGATGAGACTTAAGTGGAGTTAGCCAGGTTAAAGACTTGATGCCTGAAGAGTAAGGAATTGGGATGTGGGGTTTTGCTTTGTGTCTATCAGATGCAAAGAATCTCAGCAGGTGTGTAGCAATCTTACAAGAATCCTTCAGCCTCAGAGCTTGTCAAACAAAGTTGTCAGAGTTACCCAAAGCTCAGGAGTGCAGTCCTAAGTTTAGATTGCGTGTTTCTTGCTTTATGAAAAACGTTAAAAGAGTTAAGGTAACATCGCTAAAGATGTGACTCAGCTATACTTTCCTTCTTCCTCCTTCATCTCCCTCTTTTCTGCCCTTTCTTCCTGCTTCATTTTCAATTTACTAGGCTCTCTCAGCTTTGAGGATGTAAAATTAAAAGTACTGTACACAATGTGTAGTCCTCACCCACAGGGGATTGATGCTCAATATTAAAAATAAGTAAACCATGACAAAATAATGGAAAGGTTAATAGTCTTCCTAAGGGATTTTTATTTTGAACTTCAAAGTCTGTATCTATAAATGCACATTTATTTATATATTATATACTATTTGGTACGAAATTTGTTTCTCCTCTGCCGTGTCTTCTTGTCGTGAGCCAGCCAGTATGGACTGAAACGACTACAAACTGCAAACCAAAATAAATCTCTGCATTTTATAGTTGTGAGTGTTGTGCATTTTATCTGAGCAAAAATAAAGTCACTAGGACAGATGTAGGTACGATGACAGGGGATTGCTGTGCCGATCTGAGCCTGTAGTTCCTAAGCCTTTGGAATGCTTCATGGGAGGACTTTGAAAAGGTTTGGCAATTCTGGCTGGAGAAGCAGTCCTGGCGTGCTATCAGTCAAGCATGATGGCAGATTCTGGTTGTAGCTTGGAAGCCCAGATCGCCGTGAAAAGGCAGTGGTGAAGGCAGGGCTCAGGAGGTGTCAGCTGGGGAAAGGACTCCTTTGGCGGGACTCCAGGCCAAGTGTGTTATGCTCTGGTGAAAAAAAATTTATCCCTATTTTATTCATGTCCTGAGACTTTGTGGTAGACTGAGATTAGGGCAGGGGACTAATTATTTGATGGAGGAAACTTTAAGGCAACCAAACATGTAGGCTGTAATTTCGGTACTATTGGATCCCTTTAACCTGCTCTACATTGAGGAACAAGAGGGAAACAGCTCATCTGAACGATTTCAAATTTTTAGTTTGACTAAGAAAGAAAGCTCCTGCAAAGTTTGCGTCTACAGAGAGGGAGCAGAGGAGAGCTTCACTGACAAAACAATTAGCATTAAAAAGAAGCCAAGTACTGGGGAACAAGACAACAGGAAAAATGGCTTAAGGTCATGTGAAAAGCATCTCCATGACAAGGTCTGCTTCCAGCAGGAGCAGTCGCTAAGCCCTTCTTCATCTTGCTTATGGTGACAGAAGCATCTTGACTGGCAGAGCATGATAAACTGAGTCCTGTGGAATTGATTTCCCAGGTGGTCCTTAAACCTAGAGCCCCATGGTCCTCTTCTCAAAGCAGTCTTTCACTTTTAAAATTTGGAGCTGGACATAGATCTACAGTATTGAATGTTTGCCTGGCTGAGTTTCAGGTTTGCTTCGGTCCAAATCCTTTTTATCCTCCTGTTTCTACTTTTTGGAATGGGAATCTCTATCTCATGCCATTGTGTCTAAGAAGTGTTTAACTTTCATTTGTACAGATGCTCATAGCTAAGAATTTGCCTTAAATCTCCAAAGAGAATTTCAACTCGGATTTTTCAGCAGTGCTGAAACTGGTAAAACTTTGGCAACTCTTATAGATGGATTAAATGCATTTTTCAAAATGGATGGCGCAAGATTTTTTAGGGAGCTCATAGTGGAATGATATGGTTTATTTCCAGATGAACCCTCACAAGATATATGACCCCAAAGGTGGGGCTTTGAGGGGTGACTGGATCAGAGGGGGGTGATATTATAAGGGGATTATTTCACTGATGAGTTTGTTGCAGGCAGCAAGTTAGAAAGAAATATTATAGGCAGTCAGACAGGGCCAGGCCCTTGAAGGAGCCAGTGCAGAAGATGAGATACCTTGCAACTGTGGGGGACACAGACACCTCCACAGTCTGGTGCGCCAGACCTCAAGACAAAGGATAAAACACGTGCACCCAAATACCGCCCTAAGTACAAACATCAGGGATTGATATGCTAAGTTGGTTTCTATCACCTTGACAAAGCCAGAAAGAGTCACACTCAAACCCTTACAGGAAAAGCTGCTGTTCTGTACTCATGCACACTTGCTACTTGCTTCCCTGCTTGATCCCTATTTAATCAATCCTGCCTGAGCAGTTGTACTTGTAATCTTATGGCTTGTCCGCAGTTCTGTCCCACCTCATGCCCACCTGGCGATTTCCCACATTTTCCCCACCTTGGACCTGCCTCACCTCGTGGTTTTGCTGTATGAAGATCCCTGGCCACCCACTTGGGCCCTCTTCTGTTCCTCTCTTGGACAGAAGCTTTCTTTCCCTCAATAAATTTGGTCTGCTCTCAACTTCCATTGTTCCTGAAGTTCATTCTTTGGTTTTAGAGAACTCCGAACTCATTGCAGATGTCTTTCAGGTTGGGAGTTTCTTCCCTATATCAAGTTTATAGCTAAATGTGATATTGGGATGTGGACACTGGTACGAGGAAATGGGTGATGAGAATGTGGCCTGGAAGGGTCTCTCTCTCCCTCTCTCTCTCTCTCTCTGCCTTCTCCTGCTGTGCCGCGAGCTGTTCCTCCCATGCTGCTGCTTACGGGCTTCCCTACCTTGGAGCCGGTGGACTGAAACCTTTACACACTGACAACCAAAACAAACCTTTCCACATTAGAGTTGTGAGTGTCAGGTACTGTGTCTCAGGAAGGAGAAAGGGACCATGACAGGAAGAGAGTCAAAACACTACAGAACAGAGGTGCGTATGTCCTCTTTCTCGTATGTGTACACAGAGGTGCATGTATGTGTGCTCTTTCCTGTGTGTGTACCCAGGAGCACATGCACACTCACATATGTGTTTGTTTCTACATGTATCTACCCACTGTCCCTCATGAAACTTCTTAGAACAGTTTTGTTTTGATAAAGTCCTTATGGACAAACTGGGAATTAGGAAAAAATGGAGACTTACAACACACTAGAGGTATTTACTGATGAAAGTAAAAGATCCAGCAGTCAGGAACAGACGGTCAAAATTATCTTTGAAAGATGATGTCAGGTAATAATAAATTGTTCAAGTAAATTTGCTATTCTGAAGGAATCACATATATTTTTATTCACTCACAGTCCTCTGAGTTCATGAGCACATTACACATGATATATCCATTAAGGGAACAATTTTATAGATATTTTATCATTTTTAAATGATACATATCTAAGTGGCATAAAGAATATTTTCTAGAGAAAATAACCAGGCTTACCTTTGCTGTAGCTAGTTGTTGATTTCTCAGAAATAAATTATGAAACTAAAAAGTATATCCTACTTATAGTTATGCAAATATAACAAATGATATAAAAGTACAATGTTTTTTTTGGAATGAACCTAAGCTCAACTTGTCTCATAATTCTCTGAAAATGAACAAACTCATTTCTTTAAGGACTTTGGCTAATATTGGTAATGGAAATAGTATTCACTCAGTGATAGATAATTTTTAAGAATTGCTCTTTCTTGTTACAGAGTCTGAAAATAGGAAATTCCTTTCACCGATCTGTTATGTTCTCATACAGTATTTATGAAATTCAATGCTGCTCCACGGATTTTTTTCAACCTCAATAATTCAACCTTTTTAAACCTCTCTTTTTATAGTGAATCTTGATTCCAAGCAAAAGGAAAAATGTATCTGAATTTCCAAAGCAGATTTTACAAATCTGAAGAAAAGAAAGCTCATTTATTTGTTGATTCAAGTGGATCAACAAGTCTTTTCCCATGTTCTTTTTATGCATATTTTGCATATAACCCTTAAAAATTTGCTTATGTATTTCAGATCAAGCACAGATTGAAAATACAGATTTGAGAGGGAGAAACAGGACTGCTTCAAAGGGACAGAATAATTATTAAAACCGCCAGTTGGCATGAACAAAATAACTTGCTATACCATTCATAGTTTATGCAAGAAAACAATTCTTTAGTTCGCTATAATATGAAAAGGATAAAAAAATTAACCTTGATTTTGATGAATCATAGGCATATATGGAACACTAAATATTCATAATAATTTGTTAAATAAAGATCTTCATAATAAAAAGTATAGGTGTGCGTAATGGATTATAGGCAGATTTTATTCTATGTAAGGAAGAGCATAGTGTTTAAAGTGACCATAATCAAAGAACCTGATTTTATTTTATCTAGTCACTGCAGGGAGATTGGTTCTTAACTAACATATCAAGAGCTAGGGGCTGGGGATATAGCTCAGTGGCATAAGCACTTGCTTGGCAAGCCTCAGGTTGTGAGTTTGATTCCCAGTATCACACAAAAAAAGAAGAAAAACACAAATAATTAGATAAGTTTTTGTCTTCAAAGTAGTTGTTCAGATGACCAGGCATAAGCATGCAAAATTGGTCAAAAAAATTAAGCAGCTACTGTGAATTCATATATCATCTTGTTTTTTTGAAATTCTGTATTATTTCTAGTGTTTTTTTTATTTTTTTTTATTCTCTTTAAAGAAAGATAAATTTAGACTATCTATTCACAACTGAAGGTGTAACAACTAATTGATTTAACCCACAGACTCCACTGAACCTTTGGGACTCATTAAAATAAGTGACTGATTAGTTGTAACGCTCCGAAATGAAGTCCAACATCATACCCAGTATCGAAGAGAAGCTATAATTTCATGTACAAATTTTGTGATTAGTAGCTATCAATAAATGCAGTAACACTCCACTAAGTTATTACAACAGTGTGGAGAAAACAATATATTGTTATCTCTTTCACAATAGGTTGGGATATAAAAATTAGATTTTATTTCCTTTGTCTTACAAATGAAAAACCACAACAGAGGGAATAATCCAAATGAGGATAGTACTTAGAAAGATGCTCTGAATCGTGTCATGGAAACACAGGATAAATCCGCAACCTTTCAGGCAGGCCATTATGTCTCATTTAGGTACTAAATAAATTGTGAATTATCAGTACATACGATATAGCTATCTCTGTTCTCCACCTAGGTGTCACAGAAGCTGAAAGTTAGAAAGTGTCAACTGGATGGATACCTAGTGCAGTGATTTCTCAGATAAAATTATGGATCATAATCAAGAAGAGTGAAGAATTATCTGGAAGCCAGGGGGGACCAACTAAATCAGAATTGTAAGTGTGTGCTGTATTCTCATGCATTCTTTCATGTACTTCTTTCCTTTGTATATATTTTTGCTGTTGCTTTTTCAAAAAAGTTGTATATCTCATTGTACTTCGTTTCTCTTGTTGGGATGGGGACTGAACTCGGGACCTTGCAATGCTAGGCTTATACTTGACCATTAAGCTCTATGCCAGCTCTTAAGCATGTGTATTTGCTAAGGCAACTTTCTGGTTAAGAACAATTTAGTTTAACTTTCACATGATATTAAAGAAATTTATTCACTAATTAAGATGTCTAGTAATTGGTACTTGAAGAAATACATATGTATTACATAAGAAAATGTATATACACACATATATTCATATATACTCACATATTCATACACACTCATACATATTTACCCATATAATAATATATATTCATATATTTGTTCATATATTCATATATATATTCTGGTACTATGATAAAATTTAAAATCTATAGCTTTTAAAGTAATAAAATGGAACCTCATATAATAAATAATAGTAGAACAATTTTTCATTTTATGTTTCCAATAACTTAAATGATTAACACTGTATCATAGAAGAAATTCATGTCAAACACAGTTTCCATGTGCCCTCCCTACCCTTTTAAGTTACACTAAATTTAGCTGTTTAAATTGCACTAAGTTTAAAAGATATTTACTTATAGTTTAACCTACACAATAAGTAAAGAAAAATTCTTTTTATCACATTTAACATTTCAGATTAAACTGCATAAAGCCTAGAATTAAAGATAATCTTAATATATGTTAATGAAGATTAAAAAGATTATACTTAGAGCTGAGATATTACAAGGTAGTCAAATTTTGCTGCCTTCTTACATAAGAAAGAATGATTGAGAATAATATCAATTTGGTATCACTTTCTTTTCTGCACAAATAGGATTTTTCTTTTCTCCTTCAGTGGGGATTCAGATGGCTCTTTGAGTATGGAGGTTTCTGGGCTCCCCTCCCAGGCTCTGACACTGATTCAGAGTTTTTCTGTCTATTTCCATGACATGAAAGTAAGCAAATCGTCAAGATGAAGAACGCCCTCAGAGCAACAAAGCATTGGACAGAGTGCAGCTTCCATGCTGATGCAGGCAGAGCAGAGCCTAGAAATTTTAAATATTCCAATTGGACATACTGACGAGACAACCGGGATTTGACCTCTAATTAGCTACAGGACATGCACTGCAGGGAGAAGGGAGCAGAAGGTCTGGGAGTCATTTGGCATCCAGTGACTGGGACCATGTTTCAGATTAACCTATGTTGAAAAGGAACAATGGACTCCACAACAGACATGTTAGTGGCAGCCAAGGTGGAGCTGTCCAGTACAGACTGCTCTAGAATAATTCTGAATCTCAAGTGGAAGAAAGGGACAGCTTTCACATGACTCATGAATTTTCCAACCGCGTAATGTGTGAAATACCAGTTCTATTTTTTATTAGTGCACATATAAGCTGAGTGTATTTTTGCCACTCTGTTCAGGAGAAAATATAAACGTGTAGTAAAACATTATTATATGTATAAATTTCCACCTAGTTGCATATGAAGGAAACTGTTCTTCTCATGTGTTCTACTGCATCGGTTTTGCTTCCCCTGCTGTTATGAAAATTAACCATTCATTATTCATGTAAGATACAGAGGAAAATGAAAGTAAAATGAGACAGAAAATACTATACTAATTTGATCATACATATTTCAATAACCACAAGGAAATAGTTATTTTCAAAAATACTTAGGAAAGTTCCCTGAAGGAATGAATTTCACTCTACCTATTCTTAGCATTTGTATTTTATTTGTGGTAAGCATTTAAAAGAATTAGCTTTACTGAGGAATCAAGAAAGGAACAGAAGCAAACCGATTCACTGCCACAAAGCACTGTTTATTGTGCTTTCAAAGTCAGAGATTTTTCCTTCTCACACTACATTCAGCATCATAATGCTTCAATACAATTAGAGGAAAACGTTGCCAATGTAAAAATGTTAAGTTTACACATATGCAAAGTTTAAGGCAGAGGAAAGCTCTTGCCACTGGGATTGCAGGTGGATTTACAGTTCTACAACACACAAGCAGGCTCCTGACACTTTCCCCAAATGTAAATGTCCTAGAGATGAAATAAAGTCATCTTTCTACTCCTCAATATTATTAAATGTTCTGTAGCAAAATCCCATTTCATTCTTTTGTAGTTTTCTCTTCCACTTCAAAGCCTTCAGCATTTCGTGGGTTTTCTTTTTTTTCACCACTTGGTGAAAGCAAGAAAGTAGCAAAGTCAAACTGAACTTTGCTTTATGTCAGTTCTTTTGAGGTCTCTTCCAAATTTGATTTCAGAAGTATGAGTTTTCAACCCTCTTCATCAGACATAGTGTCTTTGCAGGGATTTTTTTGTTTTGATTTACTAGAACGGAGTCATTTCTCCAGGTATGCTCTCGTGTTTGCATCCAACAACGCAACGTTCACAATGACAATATTTTCAACGCGGTTTCTCAGGAGAACGATACGTAATACATCAGCCGTTGTTAATTTCCCACCACTTTGTCTGTAACTCTGTGTTGCTTGTATTGTTCTTATGCTATTTTATAAATGGATGTCTGTCTGTTAATATGTTTTCCTTCTTTTATTTTTAAAATAAATTTTAAGAAATAACAATAGTAATAATAATATGTGTAACAAAGGAGTGAACTAGTGAGCCTGGGTGTTTAAACTGTGTATTTTAAAGATAGGCCTGGATTTTCACTGGCTCCTGGAGAATTACCTCTGAGCCTTGGAATATTAAGACTGATAATGCTTTGGATGTTGCAGACACTGAGCTCGCCCAAATAGTTCAGATATAGGATGTTCTGGACACTGTTTTCCTTATTTGTTCTTCGTTCATTTATTTGTATTGTTTGTTGTATGTCTGGATCTATGGGCCGTGCTTTATCGGCTTCATGAGTACAGAACTGAGAGGCTGATTCACTAAAGACAGACCTGCAAGTGCTTCATACTCTAACGGGTGGCCTACCATACAGACCCTGGGCTCCAGGACTTCTCAGAGCCTCCCTGGCGGCAGGAAGTCACGCATGTATCCCGCGGCGTTTCTCAGGAAGTGTGATGTCACTCCAGTGGAGAGCACATTGGAAGCCTGTGCCTCTTTCCTTGTAGACTTTCCATTTGCGTCTTTCCTTTTAGTGTTTTTAAGCTTAAACTTTGTAAAATCACTAATAAAAATAAATCAGCTTTCAGGAACTTATTGTGAATGATTAAAAGTCGGATAGTCTTAGGAACCCAGGTACAATGTCTAATGGTTATCAAATACTTTTAAGATTATTTAAAATTAAAGACTGTTTTTTCTATCACACTTCTCTTGGACAGAGGTCACCAATCTAGTGACATTTCTTGAAATTGATCTATGATATTTTGGTTACGAGTAAAACCATTTTTGAAAATATCCCAATATATAAATCTATTTAAATAAATTCCTAAAATAGATATCTAGTTATTGAAATTTATTTATTTATATGAATTGCATATTTTCAGACATACGTGCATATAACACATCTGGAATTTTTATAGTTATTGAAATTTATTTAGACAACTCTATCTTCAACCTTACTTCTCTTTTCCATTGTCTTTATTATAATCATTTATGGAAGTAGGAATTGGCGTTTTGAACTGATGTTAGCCTAAAGTCAGTCTGCATAGCTTCTTATTGGCAGTTTATAAAGTAAGTGAACGAAAGCTACTGTTACATGTCCTTTTGTTCGGTGTGACACAGCTTCTGACATTACAACCCATGGCTTGTCAGATGCGTAGGTTAGAGTCATACAGATAAGTTGTGGTCAAATCTAGGAGAGGAATCCCACCATTAAGGATGTAAAGGTGTTTCTTCTGTTGACGAACTATCATTCCTGAAGTTACAGCTGAAATCACAGGCTACGAGGAAGTGTACTTACACTGCGATGAGCCACATATGAGGGTTAGCTGGAAGTGGAAGGAGCTGTGCCTCCAGCCCATTAAGCAGAAGGCCTTCAGTGACTTCTTGCATTTGAGTCTAGCTGAGGAGGAGCCCATGACGTTCAGTTATGAGATCTACCATGAACCAAATGCCCCGTTTCCCCTCCTTCTGTTCTGCTGCCTTCCCTCAGTCAGCAATAGGCTGTAATCCACCCTCCTTGTCAAGTCTGAAAATAGGACTTCCATGTATAAAAAACAGACAGGAGGCCTAGAGGAGGCCCTGCCTTCCTCCATTCCACTTTCTGCATGTATATGAGGAAGCATTTCCATAAAAACCCTGTTCCTTTGTGTCAGAGACCAGCATAATGCCACCTGTCTTTCCTTAAAAGAGAATCTCACAGAGAATAGATGATATTTCTAGTGTGAATTAAGATGAAGGAACAGATACTTCCCAGGTGAAGAAGCAGAAACAGCAAATAAACATATAAAAAAAAATTCAACATCATTCATCATCTAAGAAATGCAAATGAAGACAACCTGAGATCCCGTCTCACTCCAGAAAGAATGGACATCATCAAGAAAGCAACCAAGTAACACACCCTGGAGGGGCTGTGGGGGAAAAGAAACCATTCTCCAGTGTTGGTGGGAGTGTAGACTGGTACAGCCATAGTGGAAATCAGCGTGGAGATTCCTCACAAAACTAGAATTAGAGGTTCCATTAGACTCAGCTATTCCCCTCCTTGGTAACTTCCTGAAAGAATTAAAGAAACATCATAGTGATATGTGCACACACACGTTTCCAGCAGCACAGTTTGTAACAGCTAAATCGTCGAAACAAACCAAATGTCCATACACTGATGAATGGATAAGGAAGATGTGGCATTTTTATACAGTGGAGTACTACTCCAGCCATAAAGAATAATCTTAGGACATTTCCCGGTAAATGGATGCACCTTGAGACAATACTCTTAAGGGAAATAAACTGGATACACATGTACAAATAACACATAGTTTCTCTGGTCTGAGAAACTGAAAGTGTAAGTAAGGACCAAAATATATAGTAGATATTGTGAAGTAGGAAGAGAATGTTCAAATGGGAAGAGGAACTAGGGAGAGGATGAGGGAAAGGGAGTAGTGGAAAAGAAAATAAACGAGAAAAGAAAGAAAAATGGAAACAAAGGTTTTGTAAATAGGGAAGAGAAGAGAGGTTCAAGGGAGGGGGTGGGAACTGGGGGAAAAAGAATCGAGGTACATCATGTGCAGAATCAAATTTCCTGCAGTGGAAGGGATCATTGTACCTAAAATATCAATAAACATAATTAATTAAATAATAAAGATGAAGCAACAGGGCAATGCCACACTCATGGAGACTGACTCAATAAGCTTCGGATCGTTCCTGCTTTTGCTCATGGATTTTTAATTATTAGCTATAATTATTCCTTTGGGAATTTGCCTTCCTTTGGGGGAAAAAATGATTTGCTCCCAGTTATGCTTTTATTGTAAAAACACTGTCAGAGTCCTGCTAGTAAAGATATGTGATGAAAACAAGTTTACTTTTCAAAGCTTTACTTTTTAACTCCAATAGGGGTGGTGTTTTTAGAAAGTGAGTTCAGTTGACAGTGCACCCGCAGCCTGTGTGAGTAGTGTAGTTCTTACTGTCTTCGTTGTATGTTGTTTAATTTCCAAAGCCAGTCAGTGAGTGCGTCCACCTGGAGTAGGTACGTTTCATGTCAGGCTTTCTGAGAAATGAGATGAGAGGCCCAAGGGGAACCCAGCGATTTGCCGGCTGTGTCACAGTCCATTTAAGGCAGAATGGCACACGCTTGTGACAAAGCAGATGACAAATGGATTTATGCGGGAGAGACAGCATCAACATGAGTGGAGGGGATGACGGAGTGCAAAACACGAGAGGAAAATCAAAGTAAAATTTAAGATGGTGAATGACAGTGAAATATATAGGTGAATAAGATCCCTCAAGTTAGATAAAAATAGGAGAATGTAAAACTCACAGCAATTTTTAGAAGAATTTTTAAAAAATTTATACCAGTTCAAAACCACGGAGAGCTGCATCTCCAATAAAGGAACGATTTTCCATATAAAATGAAAACCAACTAGCATAGAGGGCTGTTCAGAATATTTTTAAAGCATTAAACTGAAAATAATGTTACCTCAGTGTGTGTGTGTGTGTGTGTGTGTGTGTGTGTGTGTACACAAATATGCATACCAAATTACCAAAAGTTCATTGTAATTATAAGGATGAAATTTTGTTACCGCTTATAAAGCATAGACATTAGAACAAGGGATACGCAGAAGTATGTCTTTGTACATAGAATTCTACAGTGTCTGTTCACCTCTCAGGCCAGCATAAACTGGGTCACATACACGGAAGTCAGCCAACTCTGTGAGCCACAGAAAAAGAAAACACCTTAATGCTTCTCACAGCATCATGTAGGTGCAGTAATCTTAAGTACCCTAAAGATGCTGAGTTTTATTTACTTAAAAACATTTTTTATTTAAAATAAAACAATTTTAATGGATGTTTGTAAAGCGCACAAATTGCAATGAACACTAATTCATTTCTTCCTCCCCTCTTCTTTCACTCTCCGTCCTTCTTCCCTGTCCCTCTCTTTCTCTTCCTCCACTTAATCTCCTTCCCTCCCTCTCTGCCTCTCTGGCAGCCTGGCAGGGCACAACAGGTGGGATTCATAGGTTACTTTTATATCAAGAAGCCTTCCCATATTGTTTTAGGGCTAACAAACAAATTAACTTTGCAGTGGTTGAAGTTCTCTAAAGAGCATGATGATCTCAACGCTGAAACTGAACTTATTAAGCTTTAGTTTAAAAAGAGCTTTCACGTGTCTTTATGATTTTCAAAAGAATTCTTTCATCACTGATGATGGGAAAAGAATGGCGTCTGAAAGATCTCAGGAAATGGTGACAGCCTGAGTTGCCACCGGGGCAAAGACAGGTTTGCGGCTCCTTGCAGGCAGTCTCTGGGTTCTTCGTAATCCCCAGGGTCTAACCATGTAATCTGTGCGCTCACTCTGCCTCTACCCAGGTACCTTTCATGCTTCTTAAACGCTTAAGCCCTAATGGCTAGAGCATTTGCAAAGCAGTGTGAGGAATAGAGTGGCTTCCCGCTTTCTGTAGCGAAGGATACAGCACGTGTAACTGTGGCCTCGTGGTTAAGAAAAAAAGCCTCCCAGAACCGTAAACAACAGCAAAGGGGGCACAAGAATTAGCATCTTTTTAGATAATGTTTCACTTCTTTTTTTATATATTTTTACTCATTTGGCATGTACTTTTAATTTACAACTGAATACAAATGATCAATAAAGATATAGGTAAACTTGTAAAGAAATGATGTGATAAAATCTCACAGGCCCCTTATATGTTTTACAAGACAATTATGTGTGTGAAGAAATTAAACTATGTGCCACTTAATACGCCCTTGAGACACTGCACGGTACTGTTAAACTTAATGATATTTAATATACTTATTTATAATTGACATTTAGGTTTGGATATTGATGCATATAATTTAAGAAAAAAAACTAAGCTCAAATTAATTTTCTGCATCAGTGTTAATAACGATGTCTATAAATGAAAATTTATCTGCAAAGGCAAATGACAACAAAAGATGACCGAACAAAATAAAGTCGGAAAGATAAAGATTATTGTTAAAAATAAACTGTGCCCTTATGGCCATACTCTTTATATAGTTGAACATCCTGGACTAAATAATTCACACATGAACTATGTCTCAGAAGACAATTGGGAAATTAAGGTGGATATCAGGGGAAAATTGGATATCACAGGAAGAAGTGGATATCACCAAACACTTGTGTAAATATTTAAAATAAAGGCAGAAAAAAATAGGGATTTTTTCCTACATTTGATTTGCTACCTTTGGTACCATGCGATAAGGAATAATTACTTTATTAGAAATACAATTTAAGGATTTTATATTGCTATTATTCTTGTTTTCATCCAGATATTCCAGACCCTGAATTAGTGCCACTCTTTATTTATAAATAGTACATGAAATAGTAAATGTCTTTTTATTGAAATGCATTTGTATGCCTAGCTACACTTTCAGTGTATCTTACTTGCTAGGAACCCACATACACTATGCAGAATTTGACAGGACGGAAGGGAAAAGGAGATGGGCAGTTTCTCTTTCTGTTCCTGTGTTTTGCATCTTTATGATTTTTGGTCACATTCAGCTCGCAGTGCCGCTTCATGCTGTGTTTTCTGAGTCTTAGTGAAAAGGAAGCCCGTGCCTCCACATGAAAACCCATGTTGCGTATTCAATCTCCCTATTGTTCTTCTTTCCTCCCTCCTTGCCTGACTTCTTCTTTCCTTCTTTTCTCCTAATTTCTTCTCACTTGTTTTCCTCCTGTATATTTTATTTCAGCACACAGAGTTGTGTGTATGACAAAGAGCTAAAGTAACATGTTATTTTAAATATTATTATAAACAAAGCTCTACCGTGCATGGGGATGAGTAGCGCAAAAGACTATCATTTGAAACATATTTTAGAATTTATTAACGTGGATAACAGAACATGGAAGCCATATCCTAATAAATTTCCACATTCCCTAGAATAAGGACACGGTAATATAAGTGAATTGTCCGGAGATGAGGGTAGTTAAAACAAAATTGTCATTGGGTTTGCTGTCCAAGGTACCTAAAGTCAGTAAATCATGGCTGCTGTGTCTTGGGTGTTTCTACCGCTGTATCAGGTTCCCTGCTGAGCTCGTTCTCCTGCAGGTGTAGCTGGGGCAAAAGTGGACTCCTGACACTGGCCTCACCCACAGGAGGGCCTGCAAGCTCGACCCAAACTGACGCTGGGACCCAAGGGGAAAGGTTGAGAGATCTGCTTTCTCTCTCTACAATTTGTTTTCTCTCTCTACACAACGCCATTCTCAGAAGGATTATGAGGCTCACAAGGCCCAGCATCACTGTGAACCCTGGAACGGACAGCGCACTTGCTTCTGTGCTTCTCTGAGGAACCAATTCTTGCCGTTGCTGCAGGTACCTGGTAGATTTCTGCACACACGCATTCAATTTTATCTCTGGGCAGTGCCTCATAACTCTTCACCACATTATCACTGTGACTTTCCCTCTCTTCCCTCTGTTACAATTTAAGAAATGTTATTTACGATTTCTATGCTTCATTTATCAAAGCATCAGCAGGCAGCAATATGAAGTGACAGCTTCTTAAAAAAATATCATTTTGTTCATTATCCACATCTCCATTGCAAAATGTTTTGAGAAGACATTGCAATTAAGAGAGTATATTACTAATGATTTGAAAGTCACTGTTTTTCTTTCATTTCTTATATCCTGGAGGTTGCTATCACAATAACTTTTGCTTGATGGATTTTTTTGTTGCTATTCTTAAAAGAAAACACTGAAGAAAACATTGCAGTAAGCGTCTAATCTTAACAAGCACACTTCGGTCTTGAAATTAGATTTTTATACTGTGTGCAGAAAAGGTAGCTAGATAAAGTGATTTTCCTTCTATGAAATGTACACAAATATTAGAAATGAGATAAGGAAGAAGATGGTTTGACCCAAGAGAATCCACATCACACAAAAATAAAGCATACAGAACCAACTGGTTCATCAAAGCAAAATGATTGAATGACTGGTTAGGTGTCACTTTTTGAGGCATAGTAAAATTATTTAGACATTGTCTTGGTTACTTTACTCTTGTTGCTGAGAGAAAATACCCAACACCCAAAATGAACAAAGGAAAGGTTTATTTAGCTTACAGTTTGTGGAGGTTTCAGTCTATACTTGGCTGCTTCAGAGGCAGAGTGGCCCATGGCACAGGGCAAACTTCATGGCAGCAGAGCACAGCATAAACAACCAGAGCAAAAGGGAGGAATGGCTGCGAGCAGCCTCTTTCCTTCCCTTACATTGTAAACAGCCTACCCCCACCCAGGGGGCCTGTAGCTCTCACACAGTGTCCATGCCCTCCTCTTCCACAGGCTCAGGATTTGTACAAAGTAAGCACCCTGGCTTCCTGCTGAATCACTCAGCCAAACCTCTAGACTCCCCAAGCTGACACAGTGTATCAACCATAACAGATATTTACACAACTGCTGTGTATTTAACACTTATTCACTGACATGTACAGATAAACATAGGTGTGAAAGTAGTGCGCTGTGGCTGAAGTGTGATAAAAGAGACAGGGTGAGTGGATGAAGCCTTCACAAATCAAGAAGGGTGCTGCTTTGAGAATTTTGTTTTAAGTGCTCAGTATCATTATAATCCCCGCAACGCTGGCCAGAAGAAAAAATGTAAGAGGGTGCACCAGGAGAGCGCCCAACACATAAAAAATGTGCACTGCAAAGAAACAAATACATTACACTGACTGTAAATAGGAGCAATGAAAACTGTCCCGAAGTGCATGGACATCCACATCTTTCATTTCCAGATACTGAAAGAAACAAAACAAAAGAGAAGAAAAACAATGTAAAAGTACTTCTCAAGTCCCAAGATCACAGGATTATTCTCTTCAATGAATATATTTAGTAAGTGGCTACATTTTTCTAAGAGCCAGTCCAAGCAGGTGGGGAATTTGAATGAGAGCAAGATTTCTTCCTTGTTCTTAAACCAGTGTGAAACTGAAATGTTTTGTGTAGGGTACTTTTGTAATATGTATCTGAACAGTATTTTATCACAATGAAAGTACTTTTCTTTGTAAAATAAGAGAAATTACATCAAATAACATTGACCACATGAGTAAAAGAATGATTTGTCCTTAAATGAAACGATCTTATGTATATGCTTTTCTCCTAATTACTCGCTTTTAATACTTATTTATGAGGCTAGGTGTTTTTCTTTGCTGGCAGGAAGCTAATTTAGCAGTTCATTCATAAATAATTTTATACACATGATCCATTATGTAGCTGAACAATTATTCATATTCATACTTTGGGAAGCACTCATATGATACTGTATTTTGCAAGATACACATTAACTCAATGTACCTCCGTATGTTATTGATTTGCATACTAATTCATTACAAAACACATCACATGTCCTTACTAGGTGGTAAGCATTGTGGCCGATGTAGGGTTATAAACAATGCCAAGATCAAATCAATGGTGTGCAAAAAATGTAACAGTTTCTGCTGGCAAGGGATCAGCATAGCAGGCAGAATTCCTGTATGTCTCCCATATCCATGCCAGTTGTGTGCAGCTCTTACAGAAGTCATCCCACTTAAATGTGGTGAGATTAGTGACTATGCTAGAATGTTACTTCCATGATCATGTTACATATACTGCAGAAGAGATCTGTGAATGGAGAAGTCCCTCTATCCAAACAGAACCACAAAAGAGAGATTCTTACCACTGAAAAAGTGAGAGTAGTTGTTATGGTTTGTGCCTGGCTGTCCCCCCAAAGCCACATGCAGTCATCAGGAGGGATTTTAGAGTTTGATTGATTATGGATGTGAAAGCTACACTGCCCTGGGGCAGTTAGTTTACATATGTAAGGGAGAGGAAGAGGCTGCTCTCAGCTACTTCCCCCTTTTGCTTTTGTTGGATTTGCATTGTTCTGCTGTCATGAACTGTTGCCCTCTGCTATGTGCCACCCTGCCTTGGAGCCAGCCAAGCATGGATTGAAACCTCCACAAACTATCAGCTAAATAAACCTTTCCTTCCTCAGTTTTGGGTGTCAGGTGTTTTGTCTTAGGAAGAAGTAAAAGTAACCAAGGCAGTCACCCTGTAGCTGGCCTCGTAGGAACAAAATGATAGTCTCATACAGCACATGGCAGGGAATAAACAGCACAGGGCCGTAGGAGCCGAAAATGTTCCAGGTAGATGCCCAATAAAGCAGCAAGGCCAGTTAAAGCCAAACACAACTAAATTCTACCACTAGCCAAGAACAGAGATGAGGGGTCTTAGCCCACAGCCCACACTGACATTTTGATTTCGGTCCTGTGAGACCATGAACTGACAACCCAACTAAACCATATTCAGATCACTGGCTCTCAGAAACCAAGAAATAATAAACAAGAATTGTTTTAGTCCCCCAAGTTTATGATGTGACTTGGTATGCCACATAGAAAGCTAACCCAGGCAAATACAGGTAGAAGAATGGTATCTTTACTGGTTTTACAACACATCCAGAACAGGTGCTAATTTAAGTAGAGTCCTAAGGAATTTCCATATAATGTAAGGGTTAAGTAGGTGCAATATCGAAGGAAATGGGATGGATTTTCCACACAGGTAAGGGGCAAAAAGTGAGAAAGATCGGGAAACAGGAAAAATCATTAAGGATGAAACAGACTACAGGAAGGAAGAGGCCACATTATCATATTTGATTAATTAAATGCGTCCTGATTTTAAGGCAAATTTATTTTATGTAGAATTAAGGGTGATGTAGTAGACTGCCTAATACCCTCACAACCCCGCCTGCCTCCACCCTCCTGCCAAAGGTTTCCAGATCCTAATTCCAGAAACCTGTGACTATTATAATACAGACATATTAAAAACAAGGAGATACGATTAAGAATCTTGATCTGGTGAGATTAACCTACTCTATCTGGGATGGTCTTAAATGTGAATGTAGGGTCCTCCGAGAGTCCCTGTACAAGGGAAAGTAAGGCCTCAGTAGGAAGAAAAAGGCATGAACTGGAGACAACAGAGTGATAGAAGTAAGGGGCGGGCTGGGAGCCCACGAGGAGACACCATCTCCAGACGCTGTACAGTATTTACTTATTTTTTTGGTGTAAGTTTATTGGTACAACTGAGATATACATTATGATCACATTCATCATAGGGAATTTGGACCTGTACATGATAGATCTTAGTTCCTCTTTTTCCTGTTCCCCTCCCCTCCCTTGTCCCTTTCTTCCTCTCATTTACAAAGCTTTCTTTCCATTTTATCCTTTTTCTCTCATTTTTGTCTTTTCCCTTCTGCCTACCCTTTCCCTATGAACAATCTCTTCTTATTTCATGGTATCTATTACACATTGTGGTTCTTATTTACACTTTCAGCATCTCACACCAGAGAGACAAGGTAATGTGAACACGAATTATTTCACTTAAGAGTGTGCTGGGAAAGCACAGAAAATAGAAGTTCCCGAAGCAATGCCATGTTCCAACCACTTTTTCTCAACTTCTGTCCCCCAACACTATAGAATAATAAATGCCCCGTTTGAAGCTTGTCCATTAGGTGCAACAGACACAGAAAACTAGCACAGCGAGCAAAGCTGCCAGTTACACTCAGACAAGGTGTGATTAATGCAAGACTATTGTGTAAATGGGCCCCAAATGTAAAGATGCTCAGGCCAATGTGTGACATGTTAGTCTTCCACACTAGCAGGTGATAGCAGTGAAGATGTGTCCAACGAAATTTACTAGTTAGACGTGATATTTCTGTTACACAGGACAAGAGAACTGCAAACCTTTGTGATCCCCAGAGCTCTACACTGCAGAGCTATTCAAAGCTTTCCTATAAAGTGTGTCACAGAGATACAGAGTTGGCCTCCTCAGACAGAAAAGCTTATATTTCCAAATTATATTTTAAAAATATATAATCTTTCCTTTCCCCCCTGCAGTTTTTACTTTGCTAAGAGCTACATTCTCTTAAAATTGAGAAAGTAAGGTAATATAGATTTTATTTGCATATATATTTGGCAGGAAACATTAAAAGCCTGTTTTTATTAGTTTCTTTTTACAACACTGTCATCAATTCAGAAAATCACAGAAGCTAAGGCTCCTGTTAAAGTCACACTGATAGAAGTGTTCATTTAACTGAAGTATTTTTATGCTAATTGAAATTTGTATCAATCAAATTAGTGTGCTACTTTCACGTGTATGAATCACTTTTAGTATCAAGTTCTGTGGGACAGTATTAAAATCCTTAAAGAAAAATCTTGTTTCAATGCTAAGCGGATTTAGATGGTTAGCAAAATTGAAAATGCGAAATGTGAGGCCGTATTAGTCTCGTAGCTTGAACTTTTTCTTTAGGATGATTTGAGTAAAAACTATTTTTAAATTTGTTGTAAAGTCATAGTATATCCTTTCATGTTGACTTGAAAGCCATAGCTGCTGGAAGACTTCCACTTCACTGCTCGTTATGGTAGATTGTCATTCTACCTTTATTTCTGTTGTGCACCTTCCAGAATGAGATATATAGTCTCTCTTCTGTTATTGCTTCACTTTTAACATTGCCACATTTTTATAAAATCTGACTTTTGCTATGCATTTAAAATGAGGGGACAGCGTGACATTTTAGAAGCATTTTATCCAAATAATCCTAAAGAAAAAAACTCAAAGTACAAGACTAACATGGTCTCACATTTAGGCTTCTGGGTCTACACGCAATTTGTAGGTAATAGATACCAGTACCCACCTGAGCTCTTAGAACGCATGAAGTGTCTGTCTAAGGCCCATTACCACTTAACGTCCATTAAGGACAGACAGCATCAGGAGGCTCTTCCATTTAGTAATAAGATTTTTGTCTGACAGTGTCCAGTGACTTCCATTCAGTAAAGAGGGGGAAAAACAGTCTTTTCCCATTTGGGGTGATTTGTAACGGGTCTTCTGACAATTGAGTGAGGTTTAGAACACATCTTTAACACCCTGCGTTGTGGTCGTGAGGAGCTGCTTTGTTTAACAAGGGGAAGCCCTCTGATGTCACAGCAGAGGCACAGGTCTTGTACATGCTAATGTCACAACTGTCTACTATTGTCTACTATCCAGAAAGTTCATGTGGACTCTTGAAGCCTGAGCAGTGCTTTTTATTTGAAGGTTCTGTTTTTCTGGTTCGACTCTGAGAAAACAAATTACCTTCTCATGGTGAACACAAATGTATGAAAGGTAACTATGTTTTGGTTTTTATAATAATTCACTGTTTCTGAGAATTTTCATTATTCTTTAAAAATTTTTTTCAAGTAAAACTGAATGAAATATTAAAATCCATGTGGAGGTTTTTTTTTCTATATTGGATTAAATATGTAACAAATAAAAGTATTTTATCCTTTTATCACCTCTGCAAGCTTGTGAGTTGTTCAAATGGGAGAGAAGGAAGTAGCTCCTCCCCAGTGTGTCTGAGTTGAAGCAGTTCTACAGTCTGACTGTGGGGTTCTTCTGTTGAACCCAAATATTTTCATAGAGCATTGATATAAAAAATGTCTCCTGTTTCCCATGAAGGATTAAAATAAAAGCATGATCAGCACACTCTCACATCTCAGCATAGACCAACCCAGGAGTGTTAAGTAACAAAATAGCTAACACCACTTTTTCTACCTTCCTGGGACTTATTTACCAACCACATCTGGATCTCTCACTTCCCACTTGCAGTGTATAAAAGTTAAATTAAACCCAAAATTTCCTGAAACTGTCTCTAGAAGTCACTAAGCACAATCCCGAATCCTTCCTCAAATGTCAAAACTGTCATGCCCCTCGCCATATGCCATTTCCTCATTGTATGGAGCCAATACATTGACGTTTTTCCCTATGGGCAAGTTTCTAGTGGTCCTTACCTGACAGTTCCTGCTGCTTGCCTTCATCTTCACGTGGAGGTCTGCGTTCATGCCTGTTCCTGTCCAGCTCTTGCCCTTTAATAAGTACCGTAATCACATTGAACTATGGGCCCACTTGCTCCAGTATTATGACCCAAATTTAGCTTGACAGGTATATCTGAAATGATCCCTATTTCTAAGTAAGTTCATATACTGATTTATGAGCAAATTAGGGTGTAGTGTATGATGTGAGGAACCCAATCCAAGCAATAACAATATTCTTTGCTGAATGAGCACATTCATTGCTGTTTCTTTTTTTATATATAAGCTCTGGCAATTCTACACTGAAACTGTCATTGAGAAGGCTTCTTGAAATTTATCTTTTAAAGCCTGTGAAGCTCTCTGTTCAGAGCTTATTTTGAGAGGTTATTTTGATCAGACTTGTCCTGTTTCTTTCATCCTGCATGCATGTGCTTGTTACCTGTCCAGCAGCTCTGAAATTTTGTTGTTTTTTATCTAAAATAAAATTATTGCTAAATTTTGCTTTTTGTGTCTTAATATTTTTTATAAAAAATCATAGAATGAAATTTGTCTTTCTATATTTCTGAATTATTAAAATGACAATATATCTTATGAAATTAGCTCAGAGAAAACAAAATGGGCAACAAAATCAGTAGCATACAAGCAAAATATTGTGAGATAAATCAAGGAAGACTGAATAGCTTCAGTGTTCTTAATCCAGTGACTTTTGCATTAACATTTCATTTTATAATAGTTCAAAGTTTAGATTGAAATAAACATGTTGATAAAGGTATCAGTCTAAGAGGAAAATTTTTAATGTAGTATTTAAAACCCATTTGCCAGTATATTGAGTATTCTTGTCTTCTCCTTTTCTGCCATACCTATATTGTTAAAACTGGTTTTCTATGTAATATACAAGGCATTATCAAAAAATTCAGTGAATGCTGCTGCTCAGCACCATTCAGAGGCTTGAAGGGACCATCCATACAAGAAGCAGCAACTCAAGCCTTAGTAAAGGTGTGTGACAAGCATCAGCTTGGTGGGTGTGGCCATTCAGTTGTAAGGAATGGGTGAGAGAAGGTATGTTTGTAAATGTGCCATAAGTCTTGGGTCAGATTTCAGTTTTATAAGAAAAGTCATTGCAGATGAAATTGAGGTCTATGGGTATGATCCTGAGACCAAAATACCCAGGTCACAGAGGAAATCACCCTGTTTACCTCCTGGTGAAAAAGTGCATCAATCAAGGTCCAACATCAAGGTGATGTTGATTATTGCTGTTTTTTGGGTTGGTGTTTTTGTTTGTGTGTGTGTTTGTTTGTTTGTACCTTGATGAAACTGTGTGAGCTCACCTTGTACCCAATAGTATCATGGTGAACTCTAAATGTTATAAGGACTTAGTTGAGTTTTTATTGAATGATTTTGATAAAATAAATAGCCTGAGAATAGACTAATATCTTCATCTTCTATCATAACAATGCTCTGTGTCACACATTACTTCTGATAAGGCAATTGTTGTCAAATAAATACATTACAGTGTGTCCTCACCCACCTTATTCCCCAGATGTGGCACCAAAGGATTTCGGTCTCTTCCTCAAAGTGAAAATGTTCATAAAACAGAAATATTTTGAATTGACTCAGAACATCAAGGCAGCCAAATCAGCACAACCAACAATGCTCACCAAAGAAGACATAGAGAACTACTTCAAAAAGTGTCCAGAAGGATGGAATTTGAAAGTTTGAAGTAAGGTGGAGTACTGCAAGGGGGACTAGTGCCAATATGTGCTTTACTGCAACAATTTACAAAATGAACATTCACCATGTTTTTCAACTGCATTGTGTGTTGAATAGTCACCGGCATGAACGCGGACTCCCAAGTAGTTTTGACTCATAGTAGCTCTGTGGTTTTGGTTGTATAATTTACTGCCTCTAACAAACCTCACAGATTTGCAGTGCAAAATAAATAATGTCAAGTATTTTGAAAAGTGTCTAAACCCCACATTAGATGTATGCTTTATTTTTTTCTATTTTCTTTGCCCATTTATCAGATTGATAATGTTTTATAGGCAATAAGAATGCCTCAAAATCAGAATTTATAACTCCAGCTAGACATTCAACACTTAGTATACCTTCAATTTCTAAAATGAGATTTTATAACTTTTGGATGCCTTGTGTCCACCCAGTAGTACCAGATCTCCTGATGGAGCATTTATTTTCCCTCTTGCTTGCAGTCTCAGCTGAAAGGTTATTCTAACCTTACTTATCCCATAGTTTCCAGGCTGCCACAGAAGCCCAAGAGACTGGATGTTTCCTTCACGTGTTCTCTGGCATAGAGGAAGTGTGTGTGATGTTGTTTCACGTAATTATGTTCTTTATATGTGATCTTTAAAAACTGGAGTATCAAGAAAGAGGGAAGTCTTGGTTACTTACCTCTCATTGCTGACACAAAACACCTGATGCCCAGAATTAAGGAAAGAAAGGTTTATTTAGCTCACAGTTTGTGGAGGTTTCAGTCCATACAAGGCAGAGTGGCATGTGGCACAGGGCAACCGTTCAGGGCAGCAGAAAACAGCAAAAACAACCAGAGCAAAAGGGAGGAGCAGCAAGAGCAGCCTCTCTCCCTCATGTTGATTGTATGCAAACTGGCCACCCCAGAGCGGAAGTGGCTCATCGTCCCCTCATTGCACCATGGATCAATCAAAAACTCTAGAAGCCGCCCCATGACTGCATGAGGCTTTGGGGGACAACCAGACACAAACCAAAGCAGAAGTTTAGGGGTCCGAGCTTACTAAAGTATTTCAGTGGCATTAATAACAGGGAGTGAGGTGTGTGGGTGTTTAACCAGCAAGAAGGCGACAGTGAAACCGGCACCTTAACCAGGCCCTAGTTTCTCTTTTATTGTTCTCATAGCGTTTATCAGTTAAAAAAAAAACTGAGCAAATTTTTTCCTTTAGAATATACATAAAAAAGTTAAGGACAATCATTTTGGCTGGAATTCCATTACATGATGACTTTAATCCACAAGTAAAACGCATAAGAATAGATGCATATGAAAAATTATGTACAATATACATTGATTAAATATATGTAAAGTATACTTTAAACATAAGCATATGTTGTTTTTTTAAAGCAATCATATATATATATATTACTCTTAATTTGTTATCTAATTAAAAACACTGCATAAGGTAATATTTACGAAATTTTATCATTGGTCTTACAATGTGTAATAGGCAGTCTGCATGGCATACAATGAGGAGAGACTGAGACGAGATCCATATAAAGCTGTTTTTATGAACTTTTGAAAATGAGTGAGTGCTAATCTGAGCAAGATAATTTTAAAAAATATAATTGTAATTTTGAATAAAAGCACTAACAAACTAACTTAAGAACTATAGTGAAAGAGATAACATAAAAATCAAAATTGCACTCTAGAATATATCTGTATAGGAAAAAGACAGTGAAACAAAAACACTTGAGGTATGGACAAAAAGGAAAATGATAAAAATTAATTCAATGGATCATTAGTTATGCTAAAAAAAAGAAGCCGGTCCTAAAGATCACATATTATATAATTCCATTTAAGTATTACAAATAGATAAATCTCTGATGGAAGAAAGTTGATTAGCACAGACACAAACATTCTTATAGTGATGGTTGCACAAGTCTGTGAATATATTAAAATTCATGGAGTAGTTCAATTTAACAGGTGAATTTTAAAATGTAAGCATTATACCACCATAAAGCTATAAAATACAGTAGGGGAATATTCTTTTTAATAATATTATGCACCACACTATTAAATCTTGGTTAGCTTCAGTTATTTTATACCTTTCTTGATTCAGGGGAAGATGGATACCACCTTCAGTAAAACATTTGATTGAATTTTTGAAGGATTTTTTGCCTTTTACCAGTGGAGCAAGTATAATACTCTGAAAATAGATCTTGAATGTCAAAAGCAAAGTTTTAAGAGAAATATGTTTAAAATGTAGTTTTGTGGTTGTCAACACAGTGGTGATAGCAAGTTGTTCGGCAGCAACATAATTTACAAAGAAAGAGACAGGGATGCACAACGCAGTCATCCTTTCCACAGAAAGCAGTGTGTCCTTCACAGTACCACGTCCAGTTTGGAGTCCAGTCTAGGCAGCATGTTTGAACATAGGAGCTTCCAAGGACAGAGCGCACCAGACTGTCCTGCAGCCTGGGGTCGTAGCCACAGGCTCACTGCATGGTTTGGGTGTGTACTGCTCTGCGGGGGGCACTGAGGCAGAGAGGCAGTTGCTAGCATGTAAATTCACATTGTTTTTGTAGTGCACACTTGGTATCAGTACATAAACCTCCAGATGCTGAGTTTTCTTTGACAGAATGGCCAGCAGGCTGGCTGCAGAGCCTCCTCCACTGCTAAGTTACCTGCAGGACAGCGGCGTGGGGTGGGGATCAGTTAAAGAGGCTCCATCAGTAGATCAGGGAACATCCACCTGGGAGCAGATTCTAGGAGTCAAGTCTAGATCCTTGTCCAGTCAGAACCTCAAGATGTCCCAGGACTATGGAGAGGATGAAGGTTTTCAAGAGTGTTCCCCCTGAGGAAAAAGACTCCCGTTCAAAATCTAGCTTAAAAGATAGCAGCAGTGCCCATCCCAGGTCACAGTATTTGCCTACAAAGTATGAACGTAGTGCAGGTACCCAAGTGGTCATGTTTTGCTGTCACATTTTACAAAACTAATAACACCTTTTGAAATTGGTCATATGTTGAATCTGTGGCTTCTATAATCTTCTACTGGGAGAATACAATATAAAAATAGCAATGCATGAAAATATTTCTGGTGTTCACAGACACAGAGAGTTAAGCCAATACAAGGCAGATCTTGACATGTGACTTATTTAGGTTGCATTCATTCATAACAGGAACAATTCCTTAGCCCTTAAAATACACTGAGCATGGTTTTCAATGAATGGCCTGACAGCTCATGGTACCCCCACAAATAATTTATAAATGTGTCCTTTAACATTTTATTTAGCTGAGGAAACCAAGTTAGGGCAACATCAGGAGAGCTGTGCTCCATCCAGGTAAGTGCCAAAGCCTATGATTCAAACGCAGCACAGTGCTGTTCCCCTCATGTTATGGTTTGCATCTTCATGTCCCCTCAAATGCTCATGCAGTCATGGAGTCGGCTTCTAGATTTTTGATTGATCCATGGTTCAGTGCTGGGATTATGGATGAGTGCTACACCTGGCCTGGGTGGATAGTTTGTATGTGTAAGGGAGAGAAATAGGCTGCTTGCCACCATTCCTCCCCTTTATGCTCTTGCGGTTTTTGCTATTTTCCACCTCCATGGATGGTTGCCCTCTGCCATGTGCCACTCTGCCTTGGAGCCAAGCCAAGTATGGACTGAAACCTCCATGAATCCAGAGCTAAATAAACCTTTCTTTCTTTAATTCTGGGTGGCAAGTATTTTGTTTCAGCACTGAAAGAAAAGTAACTAAGACACCTAGGTCTTCAGTGGTCCAAAACTGGGTTTCTTCACTCTGTGACATTACAGGTATTTTTTATGAAAATAAACCTAAATTTCCATTTTGCTTTGGGCTTTAGCACTGAGTTGTCCATAATTTAAACACTAATGGCTTTGATTTAAAATGTTATTTTCATTATGGAGTCTGTGCAAGTGTACTGGCTCAACTCTTAAAAAGCATTCCAAGTACCAAATTGTAAGAACTAACATTTTCTATTGTTTGATGATAATTTTAAAAATAATCGTAAAACAACTTTGTTGGACATAATCAGTCAAACGACTAATTCAGCAGTTTCATGAGGTAAATTTTCAGCTACAGTGACTTCCGAGCAGAGAATTTATGTGAGAAATGAAAGCTGAGACAAATAGAAATTGATACATTCCCATCCTACTCTATATAATAAAACTTCTTATGTATAAAAACTGCTATATTTTGAGCAATGTTATTGCACATTTAAATTTTTAAGAAAACGCTCTTTTGAATAATTTATAGGCTATACAATCAACCTTCCAGGGTATTTTGTGCCTATCATAAAACTGAAAGTCCTGTGTATCACCAACAGAAATATACATTGCACAAAACATATTTAGCTATAGCAACTTATAACAGTTCTAAGAACCTTCACATCCATTACACTAAACATTTAAAGCATTAAATTCTAAAAATTGCATACCGCTGAAACAAAATAGAGGAAAAGCACATATCACACCTGCTAAAATCTCTGCCACAAAGAAAGTATATCGATTTTAAACAAATGAT
Organism: Dinomys branickii; assembly: GCA_004027595.1. Classification (NCBI taxonomy): domain Eukaryota; kingdom Metazoa; phylum Chordata; class Mammalia; order Rodentia; family Dinomyidae; genus Dinomys; species Dinomys branickii. Next base: position 55,084 of record PVLD010000939.1, on the reverse strand, counting down.
TTCATGAATGCGTAAGTCTAGATCACTTACACATTGAGGTATATAAGATGTTTGACCCTGCTTTTCTCATCTATGTAATTTACATGTACAAATGTATGGAATATGTTATGGAAATATGAAAATTATCTTGAAAGAATTCTTCATAAGACATACTGGGAACATTTATGATGAAAGACTGGAAATCTAGTAGAGGTAAATATTCAAAACAGATTAAAAGAAGAATAAATAATTATTTTCCTCATGGATCTTGAATTTTAGATAAGCGAGCTGATATTCATCAATGTCTGGAGTATATAATTTATGACATTTTATATAGAATGAACAAAGCCACCCAGGAAGGGTCACTTTAAATATCAGGAGAGCGACTCTTCCACACTAATCGGTGAACATCAGCCACAGCGTCACTGATACATCGTATGCACTTTGGAAAGCAGTCCTTAAACAAAAAATCCCTGACAGATCAGTGGGCTGGAACACAGGCTAAACCACCCTTTGCAGTTTTGTTACTCAGTCCTGAGTCAATGTCTGTTATACGTCTTCAGGATCATCACATAATATTTCAATCTCTTTCTACAGAGATGTAACATGAAAACCTTCAATCATTTCAGACATGCTTTGCATGGATTTTCTAATATGATTTGTTTTATAACTACACTCTTAAGATGGTTAATTCATAGCTTAATATTGTTGGTTTAACAAATGGAACAAGAAAATGCTTGATCCAGGTACTTTGAAATGCTGTGGACTGAAACTCCACTCTTGGAATTCTCCTAGGAAAATGAAAAATAGAAGGGAATACAGAGTTAAAAGGCATAAAGTTGGGAGGCAAGAATTCCCACCAGACAAAGGCCTGACATAAATAAAACTAGTGACTAGAAAGGCATTTATTTACAGATGGGTGGGCTACAGCCTTAGCAGAGTGTGTTGTAGGGGACTGAGTTCTCTCCCGGTATCTGAAATTGAGGTAGAACATTCTCCAGACCCGGACTCAGCCTTTGGAATCCAATGTCAAGAAGCGCAGACTCACCCAGGCATCTAATCCATGGCCAAGGAGTTCATTTGAGCCTTTCTCTCCAGCCTATTTATTATGTTTTCTCTGATGAAAAGCAGCTTGCTTTTCATTGTCTAAGGTTTATTTACTTATTTTTTCAATTATATGCACAAAGTAGTCTTAGAATTTCTAACACTGCCCTCTGTGAGAAAATTTCCACAGTGATGTATGTTTGTGTATAGGTTTAAAAAGTATTTACATACTACAACCAATCAAAATTCTGTTTTTCACTGCAATTTAATTTCTTCCTCCTTTATTTACTAAGGGTACACCAAGCATTTCCATGGAAGTTGGATTTACTCATGATAGTCTGCGTTCTGTGATTGTGGCCTCCAATCAGGGATGATTTTGTCTTTGAGTTGTATAAAGTTCACTTTGCTTTGAGTCCTATTGATTTTGAGAAATACTATCTCCCACCTCAGCACAGTATGAAACAATCACATCACCCTGAAAGTTCTCTGCAGGGTTCCACTGCAAACTATCACTCTCTGAACTTTGTAGCAAGCACCAGTCTTTCTGTTCTGAAATTTAATTCTGCTTTCCCCTCAGTGCCATGAAAGAAAATCATGTAATGTGCTGCCTTACATATGGCTTCCTTTTCACAGAACAAAAGCCTGTTAAGATTGATCAGTATCCCATTAATAATGTGTTCATTTTAATTGATGAAGTACAAACCACAACATGGGTTAATTTATTTCATCTGTTCACCTGATAAAGAGCACATTATCTGTTAACATGTTTTCATGAAGTGAAATAAAACTGTAAATGTACATAATGAATGTTTGTGTGGAGATATTCACCTGAGCAAAAGTCATTCAGTCAGCAAAGAAACAAAGAAACAAACAAACAAACAAAGCCACTTGAGAGCAGGTGGTGTCCACCAACAATTACTTCTTTTTTTTAATTTTAAAAGTATAAAAAACAAAAAGATATTAACAAACAGACACAAAGTAGCATAAGAATAGTACAATCGAATCTGAGTTACAGATAGGGTGACAGGGAATCAACAATGGTTGTTGCATTACATATTGATAACTTCTAAGTGTATATTCAGGAAAACAGATATAGACATGCAAAATTGATCAGACAATTAATCATCAACTATTCCTTACAATAAAGTGACCTAAGTCAGTAGTACAACTTCTTTTTATAGTGTGAAAGCAAAAAGAACTACATCAACTACAACAGAAAAAGAAAGAGAAAAAAAAAAATTAAATAAAAAGCATTAACAAAGAGACACAAAGTAGCTCAATAAACTTATAATCATAATTGAATTATAGACAAAGCAACAGAAAACCAACAATATTTGTTGCATTTCATACTGATATCCTCAAAATGTATGCTCCAGAGGACACATAAAGACATACAAGATTGATCAATCAGTCATCAACTATTCCTTACCATTCAATGACATAAGTCAATAGTAGAACCATGTTACCATCCTGCACATATGTATATACATACATACATAAATTTATGCCTCATTCTTTTCTCCTTTCCCTCGTCCCATCTATTCTTTACTTTTGAACAGATTTCCCTCATGTCTCTTAGTTTATGTTCCTATCCAAATTCAAAGACCCAATCGAGAAATGGGCATCTGAGATGAATACACACTTCTCAGATAAAGAAATACAAATGGCAAATAAATATATGAGAAAATGTTCCTCATCCTTAGTCATTCGAGAAATGCAAATAAAAACAACACTGAGATTCCATCTCACCCCAGTAAGAATGGCCAGTATGAAAAAATCATCCAATAACAAATGCTGGCGAGGCTGTGGAGAAATAGGGACTCTATTACACTGCTGGTGGGAATGCAGACTGGTGCAACCACTGTGGAGAGCCGTTTAGAGATTCCTCAGCAAACTAGGTCTAGAGGTTCCATTCAAACCAGCTATTCCCCTTCTGGGTATTTTCCAAGAAGATCTGAAAGCATCATATCACTCTGATATATGTGCACCCATGTTTATAGCAGCGCAATTTGTAATAGCTAAATTGTGGAAGCAACCCAAATGTCCATCCACAGAAGACTGTATTAAAAAACTGTGGCATTGTTATACAAAACACAGTTTTATTATTTTTTTTTTTTGCGGTACTGGGGATCGAACTCAGGACCCTGCACTTGCTAGGCAGGCGCTTATTCCACTGCACTATATCCCCAGCCTGTCATTTTTATACAATGGAATATTATTCAGCTATAAAGAGGGACAGATTTGGGGCCTTTGTAAGCAAATGGTCACAATTAGACTCCATACTCATAAGTGAAATAAATCAGAGGTACATGTGCAGGCAACGTATTGTGTCACTGGTGTAAGAACCTGAGGGTGGGAACATAAACAATTACTTCTTAGGTTCTAAAGAACAGGTCATGAACTCTGAAGAGCAACTTCTGGGGGAATGCTGCATGTAACTTAAATGTAATGCACACTCATTTGAGTTTCATCCTGACACATCTAATTACACGCACTCATTTATGACTATCAATCATGCTGGGCCAGTTTGAACGGATTAGGAGACCCCTAGCAGATCAGGAAAGCACAGTTCCAGCTGTCGGTGATTACCAGGAAAGCCAGCCAACTGGGGGCCTCCGTTCCTGTTGTGGGTGGCATCAGCCCACAGGTTTGTAGCTTGGATGGAATTTAAAAATGGAAGCAGAAGAAATGGGACTGTTTCGAAGCTCTCCAGTGACCCCGATAAGCAGCCCTTTGCTGCTCCCTCCTCAGGACGACATTGTTCGGTGTCCACTTTCTTCAGCAGGATTCCACCTTGGAGCTGTTCTCTGTCCTTGACCCTTCTTGTCCTGTGGCTTCTACCTCCATGGGTTGAGATGGTGGCCACCAGGAACTTTGCTGTCTCTGATTCTGCAAGTCTGAATAGTGAACCCTGGGGGGTCTCTTCCCCGGGGGAGCCCTAACTCATTATCCAGTAGCACAAGGCACATCCCACTATGGGGCAGTATAATAAACACATGTATCTGAGTGTGTATATATACATGTTTATTTCTACATCTACTGAAATCAAGAGTAAATTCTACACATACTTAAAATTTATAAATAAACTTCACAGTGCTTTTTAACTTTCCTTTCATTATTTATAATTTTTCTTTAAAAGTGATAAATATAGCTTTCAATGTCATCATGATAGCTACTCTTTTGATCATATATAGAATATACAGTAAAAAGTATTAGAAATACTAATCAAAACTCCTTCAGAAAGCAAAATTAATGAAGAATTAATTTATAGCTCTACTTTCAGATAAAACTTACATATGTACATGAAATGGATTTCGACAAGTGTACATTCTTTTGGCCAGTGTCTTTTAGATACAGAACATTTCCACAATCTCACAAAATTCATTCTGCTTCCAAATCAACCCTGTTTCTCAATTTAACAAGTTTTCTGACTTTTCACCTTTCTGAGGTAATGCAAATGAAATGATATAAATAGAAAAATAGGTTTCCTTTTGGCCAACATTTTATTCACTGTAGTATTTGAAAAATTCTTGAGGTTTAGGTCTTTGATGCTTCTTAACAGTAAGTAATTGTGTCAGTTGACTTTCCAAAACTGAGACAACATGCCTGATAGCCATGAATTAAAGGAGGAAAATATTATGTTGGCTCACAGTGTCAGAAGGTTCAGTACACATATGACTGGCTTCAGGACAGGAATGTCTTAGCCAAAAGGGCCTCATGGAGGAAAGCTTGGCATCAGCTTGTGGCATCTAGCAAGCAGAGGACAGAGAAAAAGCCCAAGAGTAAGGGTCTAGGCAGTAGAAAGAAACCCCAGGGTCACACCCTCAGGAACACCTTTCCCACTCCTTAATAACCCATGCAGCTCTAAACCCATCAGTGGAATAACCAGTGATGACATCAATGACCTCATGCTTTCATGGCCTCTCCAAGAGTCTCTTAATGTAGTCCAACTGACTGTCACAACCATCCATTCCATGCCTTGCGAACCTAACACCCAATGTATCTCCTTAACCCTCTTTTATACTCCAAATAAAGGTAATAACAACTCTACCTATCTTGACGTAACTATGCTGCATACAACGAAACACATTAACTCCTTCCACAAATTCTCAAACTTGTCAGCATTGTTCAAATACTCAAATCAACTGTCCTCTGGGACTCAAGACAAACTCTTAGCTGTAAGAACCTCTGTAAAATTCAAAAGAAGCTACGTGCTCTCAAGATAGAATGATACAGGTAAATGTTTATGTTTCAAAAGGAAGAGATATGACTAAGACTGAAGTAAGACCAAAACCAACCAGTCCTGTAGCTCCATATCAAGCATCCGAGGCACATGGTGGCAAGATGGACTTTCAAGGAATTGGAACACCCCATGCCCCAGTGGCTTTGCTCTTTGATTACCTCTACTTCTATGTGGTTTTCCTTGGCAGAGGTTCCATACTCCAGGCATCTTCAAATCCCTGGGATCTCCATAAATGCTTTGGTGCTACTCTCAGGCTTCCTACATAGCCCTCTGAGGGGCTTGCAGTGAAAATTCCAACAATGTGACACATTGCTTCCCAGGCATATTGGTGCACATGTTTAATCCCAGCACTCAGGAGCCTGAGACAGGTGAATTGTTGTGAGTTTGAGGCCAGCCTGGGCTATAAAGAGAGTTCAAAGCCAGCCTGAACCACACAGCAAAAGCATGTCTCAAAAAGACAAAAACAACAAAAGAAGGGCCAGGCATGGTGATGCACTCCTGTAATCCCAGCACTCAGGAGGCTGAGGCAGGATTGGTATGAGTTCAAGACAACCCTTAGCCACAAAGCAAGCTGAAGCCAGCCTGAACTGCATACTGAGACCCTGTCTCCAAAAGATCTAAAACAAAAACAAAAACAGAAAACACTGCTTGGCCTCTCAGACCCAACTTCAAAATCTGAAGGGAAGCCTCAATTATCCTGCATCTCTTGCATTTTGTGTGCTTGTAAGACGAGCATCATATGGACAAAGAGTAAGATCGGATGCCGTTGGCCTCTGGGGACCCAGCTGGTTGAGCACAGAAGGGCTTCCAAGGCACCCCCAAGTTATCACAGTGTCCTGATACTTTCTTCTAAAGAAAATTCTTTCAAAGGAGTTTCTGTTTTTACATATATGAGCTTGTGGCTGGTAGGGTTTTGCAGGTATGCAAGATGATGTCAGGGCGACATTTTCTTGTTTCAGTTCCAACTATTTAGTTTCTATTTAGGGAGGTCCCCTTTCATAGCCACAACTCTTTTCAGTCCCAACTTTACACGTTGCTCCTTTCAGGCTAAAATATGTCTTTTAAACATTTATGTCTGCTTTGTATCTCAATTCTCACCATAAATCTGGCTAAAAACAGCCAGAAGTATCCCTGTCAGAGCTTGAACAGTGACCAATCCCGAAATGTTCCCCATCAGATCAGTTAATCTGTCATCTTTAAATTCAGGCCCAAACAAAGTTGTAAAACAGGAACAAATTTAAACCTTGTTTGCCAAAGTGGGAAACCCATGACCATTAGTCCATTTTCAAAGAGGTTTGTTCCCACTTGAAACATCACAACTGATGTCTTAACTCTTCAGATAATCCTCAGCATTCTGGTCTTCTGTACTCTGGCCAGAATCAGTCACCTATTTCTGCTTACAGCACTCTAGAGTTTCTCTAGCTGGCATCACTAAATCCTTCCAAAGTCCTGCCACAAACCAGTCTCAAAAGCTTCTGAACTACGTGATCAGGGATAATCACAGCAAATGACTCCACTTCTATGGTACCAATTTGATGTATTGATTCAGTATTTTCCTTTTTGGGACAAAATAGTTGCCACCACCTTTAAAGAAAGAGAATTAGCTCACAATTTCAGAGGTTTCACTGAACACTGGGCAGAAATGGGATAGTTGAAGATTGTGGGACAAGAAAGATGCTCACTTGTTGCATCCAGGAGGCAGAGGACAAGAGAAGAACCCAAAATATAGCACTGGCCACCAGATATGGTCCTGAAGGCCCGGAAACACTTTCTCTGAGTTTGTTCCACCACTTGATAGTCCATTCTGCTATGGACTCATGTGTGTTAATCTGCACATAAAGTTAGTACTCTTACCAACGAAATGCCTTCCCAAGAATCTATCAATCCAGTCCCACTGTTCAACAAGGTTACACATCACAGTGGCGATCCACTGAATGTAGAAATCATTATCTATTGAAAACCGGGTTAAATAATGCTTAGTTATTTCAGGCTGACCTGGCCCGCAATCTCCCAAGCAAGTGGATGGCAAAGGCTTAAATAAGTGAGACAATGAAAATGATTTCAGGGCTCCAGGAAGGACTAACTCTCTTAAAATCTTTAATATTCTCTGAGTTAGCCAAAGACTTCTCTGGGCAGCCCATATTTATTTGGTTTTCAAACAAGGGAGGGAGATGCTGAAGGAAATGCAGGAATCTGGGCAGGATGTGGGAATCCCTTTAAAGACTCCTCCAAGTAATATAGTATGTTAATTTAGGAGAACTATGTTATCTCCAGGAAGGCCTTCACAGCAGGAGTGAGATGGCTGCAGCTGCAGTCTCCTTGTAGTCAGTTGGTGCCTAAGCTTCAGACAGCTCACAAGTAAACACGGAAAGCCAATTGGTTAATGTTAAATCCAACTCCAAAGAATCAGTAACTGGGACCTCATCCTACTGAAAAGTTTTTGTACATCTAAAGAAATCACCAGCAAAGTAAAAAGAAAACCCACAAATTGGGAAAAAATCCTAGCTGACTGTCCCTCAGGCAAAGGACTGCTATCTAGGACATACAAAGAATTAAAAAACATGTACCTGTCCAAATTCAAAGACCCAATCCAGAAATGGGCATCTGAGATGAATACACAATTCTCAGACAAAGAAATACAAATGGCAAATAAATATATGAGAAAATGTTCCTCATCTTAGTCATCTGAGAAATGCAAATGAAAACAACACTGAGATTTCATCTCACCCCAGAAAGACTGGCCAGTATGAAAAAATCATCCAATAACAGATGCTGGCGAGGCTGTGGAGAAATAGGGACTCTATTACACTGCTGGTGGGAATGCAGACTGGTGCAACCACTGTGGAGAGCAGTTTGGAGATTTCTCAGCAAACTAGGTCTAGAGGTTCCATTCAAACCAGCTATTCCCCTTCTTGGTATTTTCCCAGAAGATCTGAAAGCATCATATCACTCTGATATATGTGCACCCATGTTTATAGCAGTGCAATTTGTAATAGCTAAAATGTGGAAGCAACCCAAGTGTCCATCCACAGAAGACTGGATTAAAAAACTGTGGCATTTTTATATAATGGAATATTATTCAGCTATAAAGAAAGTTTTGGGGACTTTGTAGGCAAGTGGTCAAAACTGGAAACCATATTCGTAAGTGAAATAAATCAGTGGTACATGAGCAAGCAATGTATTGTGTCACTGGTGTAAGAACCTGAGGATGGGAATATAAACTAAGAGACATGAAGGAAATCTGTTCAAAAGCAAAGAACAGATGGGACGAGGGAAAGGAGAAAAGAAAGAGGCAAAAATGTATGTATGTATATATGCATATACATGTGTGCAGGAGGGCTAACATGGTTCTACTATTGTATTATATCACTTAATGCTAAGGAATAATTGATGACGGGTTATTTGATCAATCTTGTATGTCTGTATGTGTTATCCTGAGCACACACTTTGAAGATATCAATATGCAAAGGAGCAACTATTGGTGGTTTTCTGTTGCTTTGTCTATAATTCAATTCTGATCATACTGTTATTGTGCTACTTTGTGTCTCTTTGTTAATGCTGTCCGGTTTCTTTTCTTTTCTTTTCTTTTCTTTTTTTTTCTGTTGTTAATGTAGTTCTTTTTCTATCACACTTTAAAGGAAGGAAACGAAAGAGAGAGAGGGAAAAAAAACAGAAAAATTATATATAAAAAAAATGTAAGAAAGTAAGTATGTATGTACAACATATCTTACATAGTTGTACTACTGACTTAGGTCACTTTATAATAAGGAATAGTTGATGATTAATTGTTTGATCAATGTTGCATGTCTGTATCTGTGTTCCTGAATATACACTCCAAAGTTCTCAATGTGTAAAGCAACAACCATTGATGATTCCCTGTCACCTTGTCTGTAAATCAGTTTTGACTGTACTATTCTTATGCTACTTTGTGTCTGTTTGTTAATATGTTTTTTTTCTTTTACTTTTAAAATAATAATAAAAAAAAAATCCAGCTCAGAACCACTTTGTAGTAGTCTCCAAAAACTATTTGCTTATATTCATATTGACAGACATTTAGCTAGTTTTCCAATTTTAGTTACAGTGAATCATATTGTCATAATTTTCTCAAAAATGCCTTATGGTAAAGCAATACTATTATTTCAATTGCTTATCTGAGTGCCAGCGAGTCAATTATTGTTTTTAAAGTAGGTGTATGTTTAATTTTCAAGGTAGCTTCCAAACTGTTTCCCCAAATTGTTCACCTTCTATTTTCCACTAATGGTTGTATTTTTCTATCAACAATGAAGAAAAATGACATCAACTTCATTTTCAACATCTTACAAATTTTAAGCTCTTGGCAAAGTTTCCACTTTTTTTTTTTTTTTTTTTTGGCATTCACCTGATGAGTATAGATGGTAAATTTTTAAAATTTACTTATCTTCCTTTTGAAATCTAACTACCATTTAGACATTATTTTCAGTATTATTATTGAATCCTAGGTACTCTATATTCTGCTTTAACATCCTTGAGTAGGTACTTGTGTGCAGTATCTTTCATACTTTCTACTTTCTAAATTGTATTATTGGTAATGAAACAATTTCAGTTTGATTAATCGAAACTTATCCTCTTTTGCTCTTAGTGCTGTCTTTGTCTTTATGAGGCATAAGCAACCTTCTCCTAGGTTATACCCCCTCCTAGGTTACAAAGACTTCCTTCCACATTTTCCCCTAAACACTACATGTTTAGCATTTACGTTGAGATCAGTGATCATCTACAGTAAATATTGTATGTGAGTCCTATGAAGTCAAGTCATGTACATATCCATATATTCCGTTATCATTTCTTGAAAATACTTCTATTTTTGCATAAAGTTTCCTCCCATATTTTCCTGAATTATGTTGACTGTGTAAGAGTGGCTGGATTTCAGAAACGCTTCACTTTCATTGATTAAATTATCTTTTTGCCAAAAGCAAATATTTTTATGAAGTCAAATGTATACTCCTTCTAACTCATTTTAGTTCAGTAGACATTTAAGCCATTATAGATTCTTACAATTCTGTGTTTTAATTCAAGTTGTCAACTTTTTTCAAAAAGCACTACCACTTTTATAATACAGATTTTGTTCGAACCACAGATCATCACAGCCATATTCAGTATTCTAACATATAAACACATTATGTTTTTTCTACTGCTGTGTACTCTCTTTAATTTCTCTCAGCAATGTTTAGTAGTTTCCCATAGACATTCTCTAGCTTCTAAAAGAGTAATCCTAAACACTTTATGTTTTTGCAGCTATTTTAAAGGGAGTTTTTAGGAAGTTTCATTGCAAATATCAATTTAAGCTCAGTGCTATGATTCAGGGAGACTTTTGATATCTTACACTATGTCCTTTTATGTGTGTGGAATATAGATAATCATAGCTGCATGAAAAGTGTTTCAGGACCTCCAGGACCACATCTGGTGGCCAGCCCTGACACTGAAGTTGCAGGCATCTCACTCCTACTGCAAAAAATAAATGAAACAAAATGGCGTAGGATTGACTTTTGAATCTAGATGAGCTCCATTAAACGTTTGCCTGGGCATTGAAAAACACTATGGGACTGTCACTCTGTCCATTTTGGACACTGGCACTTTATAACTTTGTCTGCTTGAACGATGTGCAGTATAGAACATTTCAAACTCAGCACTAATGACACTTTTGCCCAGTAGTTGTTGGTTGAGTAGAACTGTGTTATTCATCACACACTGGGTACAATATTCCTACTCACAATTTTGTATTATTTTGCTAAGGCTACATGACAGGGGGCTAAAGCAATAAAATGTACTGGGTTATGGTTGAGGGGACTGAAAGTGCAAATATGGCCCTTGAGAGGTGTCTTTCCTTTCTAGAAGATGAGAGAGAATCTCCTCCAAGCCTCTCCCCATTGTCAAAGTTGACTAGTAAGCTTTGGTATTTCAGGTTCTTTGGGACTAACAACCTGACCTCTCCCTTCATCAACACATGGCCATCTCTCTCAGTGTGAGACTGGGCCTAAATTTTCCCTTGTAATAAGAATTCCACTCAGATCGGACCAAGGGCCCATCCCTCTCAAGTGAGACTCCACCCTACCTAATGACACTTACCTGAAAGGAAGTTCTTTTCAAATAAGTTATTTTCAAACTTCACACTTGGCAGTGTGAACTGGTCTATGTAGCATTAGGATTTGAACATAAAAGCATTGAACAAATTTTATGGTGAATGTTTAAAGTTAAAAGAAACCCGCAGTGAAAGACGCACGGCCATCAGTGTCCCTCAGGGTGCTCCCTTCATTTTACCTTTGTTTATCGCTCCATGGTGGCCCCTGTATATAGCAATGCTAGAAGTTCTTTATCGTGGTGCCTTTAGGAAACGTGATTTTAAAAAAATACAGTGAAAACTGTTGCCATGTGCCATCCAGCAGAAAGGGAGGTGCACAGAAATATGAAGGTGAGTGTGCCCCCACCTCACTCGCCGGATGTGGCACCATGCAACTTCCGGTTCTTCCCCTTAGTTAATATGACCGGGAAGGGTAAATGCTTTAAATCAACTCAGAACATGAAAGCAATGGCAATGATGCAGCTAAAAATGCTAACAAAGAAGAACTGCTCCAGACACTGTCAGGCAGGTATGATAGGATAAGTGTCTTTTTTATTTTAAAGAGCAAAACAATAAAATTTCAAAACAGGATAATAGAAGAATAACTATAAGTAATGTATTGCATATTTTATCTGCAAAGTAGTCACTCCGGGTTCAAGCTATAGGTATGAAATACTGTCCAACCAATGTTCACACAAAGCTTTCTTTTCAATGAACTAAGAGAAACTAGTAGTATAACTACCCTAATTATCTCATATATATGTTCTTCCTTTTCTCTTTCTTCCTTTCTCCTTTCCTCCATCACAATTTCTCTTTCCTTTTGAACAGTTTCTTCCCATTTTACAATATCCATTTTACTCTTTAGATCTTTTTACTCAACCAGCTTCTCACATTAGGGAAACAATACAATGTCTATGCAATATGTGTCTGATTTATTTCGCTTGTGAATATGGTCTTGAGTTGCATCCAGTTACCTTCTTTGTCACTGAATACTACATTGCATAAAATGACCACATCTTTTCCATCCATTCCTCGGTTGATGGGCATTTCTGAGATGAATATGCACTCCTCAGGTGAATAAATACAAATGGCAAATAAATACATGAAAACGTTGTTCAATGTCCTTGATCATCCTAAAGGTGCAAATTAAAACAACACTGGGATTCCATCTCACCCCAGAAAGAGTGGCTGTTATCAAGAAATCTACCAATAACAAATGCTGAAGGGATTGTGGGGAAAAAGAAATCCTTCTCCACCATTGGTGAGAGTAGAGACTGGTGCAACCACTGTGGAAATCAGTGTGGAGATGCCTCAGAAAACTAGGATTTCAGGGCCCACCTGACTCAGCCATTTCCCTTCTTGGTATTTTTCCAGGAGAAGTGAAAGCATCACAGTGATATATGTGCACCCACATATACAGCAGCACAATTTGTAATAGCTAGATCTGGGGATAAGTGTATTTGAAGCAAGAGGAAGCATACATGTCTGTGGCAGATTCAACACTTAGCGTGCCTACTGCAGAACCCTTTTTATTTCTCTCATCATAAGAGCTGACAATGTCTCTAGACTTTGGTGAATGTCCTCCAGAGGACGCATCACCTCGAGCTCAGAATCACTGCTCTAAAACGTTCAGATTACACTTCCTTTGAGTTAGTCATATAGAGAACAATATGGACAGAAGGGACCTCAGCCAAACCCCAAGAAAGTCTCATCACCTTGGAATTAGCCTGCCGTTATAAATTAAATTCAGTTGTAGAAGAAACTACTTGACTATATTATCTATTTTAGCTTTTAATTACAGTTTTCTTGATTAAGTGACAGATACATTCAGAAGATAAGTTATGTGTTCAGCCACATTTCAACACACAAAGCAGAGACAAGAATATTGAGAACAACACATTGGAAAAGAAGGAGAGGAGGGGGCACACAGCAGAGACCAGCCTGTCACCCTTCTGTAAACCCTGCCCCGTAAGCCACAAGTAAGAGCTCATGGTACAACGAAGTGATTTTCTCAGCTTTCCTCCAGTCAGACACACAGACCTCTCTGAATTATGTGTCCTCTGCCCTGAGGTAAGAGTTAGACTGTGTCCCAAAGAGTTTAGAATAATTTCTGTGGACTGGAGGGGTCTACACGCCTCTTCCATAAATCTGTATATAGTTTTAACAAAGGATTGAAAAGCCATACCATCTGGCCCCGAAGCCTAGTTTTACTAGTAACATGCTGGATTTAATCATGGCTCTAAGGCTATTTTGAAAATCTTTTACCAGCTGGATGTCTAAAAATAAGAATTATATTTATTTTCCAACACACCAATCCTGAGTTAAAAACTTCTTTTTCTAAACGCAGACTGAAAACTATCAGACCATTAGCTCATCCCTTCCTCCTTTTCTTACAGGCAGGAACAGAGCTATTTGGCGATTTCAACATTTTGCTCTGAACTTTTCTAGAGCTGAACAATAATATCATTATGTATTTTTTCTATTTTCCACACTGACACAAGGAATTGTTTTACCGGTATGTGGTCAAAACACAACTCGGTTCCCAGTTTTCAAGACTCTGGTCCTAATTTTCCCACTGTTTTATAACACATAATTAACATTTTCTCACCACTTTCAAAGCTGTTGCTAAACAAGGCCCAATATCATACACACTAAGTTTCAAACACAAAAACACCTCAATTCTGGGTACTAATTTTTTTCACAGCAATCTTTGTTGAGCAACAGACTGACTCATATAAAAGCCTGAAACGCTAACATATTATTATTTTTCATGAATGTAGTCTCGTGGGTGTAGTGTGGGTGGACTGCTCCGCACCATGGAGGCTGGAAACCCTGAAGAGCTTCTTAACCTTATTATTATGAGAGTCACAGTGTATTTCTGCTTGTTCCGATATGAAAGTAGGTTCATCAAACTTTCAGGCTTTCTTTTGGAAAACTAAATTTTAAATTTTTAAATAATTTACCAGTGTCTTCATATTTATCTTCATTTCTCATTACTAAATAAACTTGAACTTTGCTTTTCTATCCAGGCGGTTGAACAATTTCTATAGTAATTAGATACTTTCAGTTCAGAGATATTTATCTCTATTATCAGACTTACAACAATTTTGTGTTTGTTTTTAATTGGTCTTATTGTTTTACTTGGTGAAAACATTTCAGAGTGCAAAACTAACTTTAAAATATCATTTTAAAATATATTTCATTAAAATTATATTTATATACATTTATAAAAAACTAAAATTACAGGTCTGTGTCCCATTGTATTTCTACTGAAAGGTATTGGCCTTGAGAATGATATCTAAAATTTAATATGTATTCAATTTTATCCTTAGACCTGGATTATGTCAAGATTGGTGTGGTTCTACACATCAGGATTTATTTATTCATGTTCTCATATTTATGTCATAATTATAGACACATAAAGTTCAGTTTGGTGTTTTGGTAAAAGTAGTCTGTGTGGAAGGATTACATGGATTCATATAACGTATCTTTCAGGGCACTAGCCGATCATTTTTTATTGTGTGACTTTTGAAACATGCTGTTCTGCTTTGTAACATACAGTGTTCTACTGCTGACTATAGTTACAATGCCATGCCGTGCATCTCCACACTGGTGCTTCCTGTTCCTAACGCGCTGCATCTTTGGATGAACAATTCTCCCTTCCTTCCCTCTCCACCTCTCTAGCCTCTTACAACTCTCATTCTCATCCCGCCTTCTGTAAGTCACAGCTGCCTGGATTTCACACGTCAGCCTGAGCCAGGCCTGCTTTACTTACGTAACATCCGCCACATTCATACATATCACAGATGACAAGAGTTCATTCTTTTCTAGACTTTAAAAAATTTAGTTTTTACAATTATCTTAGCTATCTTGTGTGTGTATATGTATATATGCATATATATGTGTGTGTGTATATACACGTGTGTATATATATGTATATACACATATGTGTATACATGTATATATGTGTGTATATACACGTGTGTATATATGTATATGTGTGTATGTATATATATATATATATATATTTTTTTTTGCCCTTCTTTCTTTTGTTTCTCCTTTCCCTCATCCCAGTTTTTTTTCTTTTGAGCAGTTATTTTTTCCCTTTTTCACTATCTATTGTACCTTTCTGATTTTATTTACTCTTTCAGGTTCTTACACTAGGGAGACAATATGATGTCTATAAATGAAGGTCTGATTTATTTTGCTTTTCAGTATGGTCTCCATTTACCTACAAAAGCCTGGAGTTTATATTCCTTTATAGTTGAGTAATACTCTATTGTATTAAGTTGCTATATCTTTTTATCATTCCTCAGTTGATAGGCATTTGAGTTGTTTACAAGATTTAGCTATGACAAAGGAACAATAATCAACTGATCAGTTTTGCATGCCTATATCTGGTAATCTCTTATCAAAATAGTTGATGTCTTCAACTACTTTGAAGATAACAATATGCAATATGACAACCATTGTTGATTTCCTATCATCTTGTTTTAAAATTCTGTATTGTTTTTAATGTTTTTATCTTTAATTCTCTTTAAAACAAAAAGTTTTTAACTCATATGTAAAAACTATATATATTCATGAGCTAGCATGTAGTGTTTGATATATGTATATATTGTGCAATGTTTAAAACCACATTGAACACATCTGTCTCCTCATCAAATATTCCTTATTTCTTGGTTGTGAAAAAATTGTGATTTCCTCTTCTAGGTTTGTGAAGCAGTCTGGAGAACTACTAGGGCTACTGCGCAGCTGGGCCCCAGAAATTCTTCCTTGTTTGTGACTGTAACTTTGTGTCCATTAACCAACCTTTCCTGGTCTCTCTCTCTCTGTCTCTCTCTGTCTCTCTCCCTCTCTCTCAATACCCTACTCTTCTTAGACCCTGCTAACCAACATTCAACAACTTCTGTGAAAGTGCCTTCTCAGATCACACATGTAAGTGATCTGTACTTCTTTCCTTTTTCTTCCAGGCTTACTTCTTTTCTTCTTCATCTAGGTAGAAGCAAGAGACAGGATTTCCTTCTTTTCCTCTCTCAATTGTATCCAATCATGTATGCACATTTTCTTCAGTCCAATTATTGATCAGCTGATGGACATTCGGTTTTTTTCTATTTTGATGTTCTTGGTAAGAGCACAGCAGTGAGCATAGAATTACAAATGTGTCTTTGACATATTGATTCATTTCTTTTGGATATATATTCAGTAATAGGGCTACTGTATCACACAATATTTCTATTTCTAATTGTTTTAAATAAGCTGCCTATTATTTTCCATGCTGGCTCTAGTAATTAACATTTCCTTTTCTATACACCTCATGAGTACCTGTTATCTTTAGTCTTTTTGATAGTAACCCTTCTTGCTGGAGGAAGGAGGTATCTCATTGCAGTTTGTATTTCTACTTCCCTAGTGATGCTGAGCAGTTTTTCATGGAGTTGTTCACAGTGTGCATGGCTCATTTTGAGAGATGACTGCTCAAGTCATCTATCAAGCTTATGTTTTCTTGTTTCTGTGTTTGAGTTCTCCAATGAGCTGGATATTAATCTCTTGCCCTATGTATGGCTTCCAAGTATTTTATTTCATTCTGTGATTGCCTCTTCCCTCTACGATTGTTTCGCCGTGCAAAAGCTTTTCGGTTTCATGCCTTTCTATGTGTCTAATTTTGCTTTTGTTGTCTGTGGTTTGTCATTTCCCAAAAATGTGTTGCCTAGAACAATACTGTATAGACTCTTTCACCCTATGTTTCCTTCTTGTTTTTGTAATGCAGTGAAAGCATTCTGGAGATAAATTTTGTCGTAATTGTTGATTGCATTCTTAACTTCATGCCTGATATGCTACATTATATCAGGATTCTGCTGTCTACATACATAGTGTTTAGTGGTAGCAGGATGTTGACCAGATTAAACTCCAGTGCCAAGCTCTGTCCCATCATGTTTTTATTCCTTACTTGTATTGGACATCTTGGGATTACCACGTGTATCGTTAGGGAATGAAAGAAAGATTTGTGCCATTTTTAGGGGATGCCAGCACTCCTCCATTGGGCTTCCCCTTCCCTGGAAGCACGTCTGGTTTACTTCTCTGCCCCTGCAGGGGCTTTGCAGTGCCCTCTTTCTCCTTCTGCGTGAGACTGTTGCTTTCTGTATTGTTTCCACCGGGCAGCTGCTTACACCAAAGGGCGCTCAGGTGAAAAGGCAAAGAAACACAGATCGTACCTGATAGTGTCATTTCTTTCCCACAGCTGACGCATCTCTAATTTCTGCCAGCTTCTGGTCAGGCTTTGGTGTGCTAAAGGGATTGCTTTTCTAATTTGTTAGCGAACCAATATCACCTGCATAATGGCTTTTTAATGATATTCCACCATTACCAGAAGCCTTCAGGAAATATTTTTTGCTCTTGACATGTGTGAATGTGTGTGTCTGTGTGCGTGCATGCATGTCTGAGGCTGAACCCTTTTAAGCATGTAATATCTCACATCTCAGTCAGATTTTTAAAAACTTAGGCACATGTCAACATATAGCTGTGCAAAATTCCTTAGTTCTCATTTAACAGTGAGCTGCTTCTCTACTGAACAAACTTCCCTCCCCTTTGTCTTCCTGAAACTTACCATTGCCCATTGTAGCCGTTGCTATGATCCAAGGTATTTTTGTTATTGCGGCTCAAATGTACTAATACTACTCCTTTCACAATTAAAATCCTTCAGCACATTCACTTAGCAAACATACCTCTACCTTTGGTTTCATTAAAAATAAAAAATCAGTCCTCTGTGATTATGTCTCATTCCTTTTAGCATCCTTAGGTGGTAAAACTTTTCTAAACCACTGAAACTGCAGGGACAGTGAGCAGAAACACCTGCCTTTATAAATCAGTGACACTAAGAAACTATCATCTTCCCTATTTCTTCAGTTCTAGCTACTGCAGCTCTCTCGCTTCCTCATAGGATAGTCTTAGTTCCTTCTTTCCTGACTAGGACACAGCGCCCAACATCTGCAGTTTAAAAGGAGGAAAAGTTTATGGCTCACAAAAACAGTGTGTTTGCCCATGATCCATGTTCCCCAGGCTCCAGGGCAGAAGAGGCCTGGTGACAGGGGCTGAGCAGGGGGCACCTGCTAGTTTCACAACAGCCAGGATTAGTCCTTCCAGTGATGGCCCTTTTCCCACAGCTTCTGATCAGGGGTCACACCCTAGCAACAAATTCAACTGTGAACTCATCGTGGATCCTCCCACTGCTGACTGTGGCACCCCCGGGGAGCAGTTCTAAACCATAACCGGTCCTAAGCAAGAGCAATCCGTAGGTGTAAAGAGTACCCTTAAGAAGCTCATGAGTTCTACTTTCAGTTAGACTTCAACACACCTGCAGCCTCCAGGGGAGAAATGAAGGAACCCCAAAAGAATCCACAGTGTGAGAAACTCATTGCCTTGCGGAATTACCAAAAATGCAGTTGGCCCAGGTGCTTCGCTGCCAGACCTCTGCCACGCCTGCCTCCTTAACTTTCTCCTTCTCCCTATCCTTCAACCAACTGTTCCTCTCCCCATTAAAGACTTTTGCCAATAGTTGCAGTTTTGAATTACACAGTTGCAGTATCCAACAGTGTCAGGCAACACTTTCTGAAATTTTTCATTTTTACTCTTAAGCATGATTGCTAATTGTAGTTCAGCATGGATGCTCACTTTGGCTAAGTAGCTCCCATAGTATAAATTGGTTGAAAGAATCACTTTCAAGGAGGGTCAGTGATATCATCATCACAGAGCAAAATGTGTGTTCATTTAAATGTAAAATATTGTACTCGATTCTTGAATTACTAACCTTATTAATTTTCCTGTCATTCATAGAAAATAGCCACATCATCAGAATCCAGATAAAATAGATTGCATTACACAACTCCTCCAAATTTCTGCTGAAACCCTCTAGCTTTACCTACCTGTTGAGCCTTTCTGCTTCTTGGATATGTTTTTGAATAACAACAAAAATATCTCTCTTGTTGCCCAATGCTAATGTGACCACTGATTCCTGAACTTCCATTTTCCTTCATTATACTCCCCACTCTCTGGTCACTGCCCTTTCTGCTTTCCCCTACCACCCCATGAACACACTGAGAGTAGCAGAGGTGTCAGAATCACACAGAAATTTGAGAAGGACTTCATATACAGGTGTTTGCAAACTGTGACAGGATCTACCCTAAACCACGTGATCGGAGAGGATCTGTTGTGATGTACGGTTTGAAGAGATTCAGGGGAGGGGTACGGTGCCAGAACCTGAGAGGGAGAGACTGTGAAGACGATGATTTGGGGAGAAGAGTTGTACAAGGAGCAACACATCCACCCCATGGAGCTCCACAGGGGATGGGAAGCCATGAATGGCTCGGTGTCCTCCTCATCCTTTTCTCTTACCTTTACCACAATTCTTACTTGTTAAACTCCGCTGAGAAAGGAAGTTCACGCGGTCACCCATGCACAGAATAGATTTAAACGGGCAAATGGAACACAGCCTCACACTCCCCAAACCACTTAAAAATTGTACATGTACCAGTTTCCTGCAGGGAAAGTAATCATTATGTACTGCACACATGTACCAACAAGTAAAGAAGAAAAGAAAAAGCAGTAAAATTTGAAACAAACAGGTTTCCCTTTTGTCTCCGTGTCTCCTCTCACTTTCTCTGCCAAGTGATATCCAAGGAGTCCTCTGCTCTTGCTAGATGCACATTCTTATAGTATCTGTATACCTTTTCCTATGTACAGTACCATCATCGATGACTAAATTCTACTCATTTTTTCTTGCACTCTTTTATAATTTTTCTGTAACAATATTTGTTTGTTTTGTTTTGGTTTTTTTTTTTTTGATGCCAGGAATCAAACTTAGGAATTTTTTCTTGCCAGGCAGGTGCTTGTACCACTGAGCTGTATCCCCTGCGCTCTGGAACATGTTCACACCAAATCATATAGAACTGCCCAACACTCCCTGAGACTGCACTGTTCCTTCTGAACTGGAAAGCTCACTCTCTGTCTTGAGCACCTCACGCCAGCGTGTGTGCCTTTCTCTAGGCAACCTTCACATTTTACAGTTTCTTAGCGTCTGTCCAAAGGGATGAATCTGGTCATCCTCCATACTTCCTTCTGAGGCCTTACAAAGTTGTAGTCCTTCCACAAGACTTGTGTTGCAGATGTAGGTAGTACAATTTCTTAAGGGAAAGTGTGACTTTAGTCATTTAATCTGACAACCCCAGTCTGCTGGCTCTCTGCTTATACCCCTCTTCATGGAACTTACCATTCTTCTCAAGCATCCATGGAAGAACATCTTATCTATTCATCCTACAAGTGGGAAGGTGACTTTTCCATTCCTTACTTATCTGAGTATCACAACATCCTAGCTATCTTACTTCCATATCTGTGAACATCTACTCTAGGTCCCATACTGATTACTGAACACAAGTAAATGTTTATTCCCAGTATGCGATTATCTCTAAAAGAAAAAGAGAAATAAAATACAAAGAAGACAAATTTTCTCAATTGCCAGTAGGCCAGGCTTCTGTGAAATATTAAAAGGAAGGCAAATTCTACATTTAATTACGCTTTTCCTGAATCAGTAACTTCCTTACCCCTAGTGTTTTCCAGTCATATCTACGGTTTGCACCCTGGGAACACTCTAGCCTCGTGCTCACAGGGTATGAGCTGATGACACTGAGCACATTTTAAAAGTTCCCATGGTTTATGTTGCCTTTGTTCCTTGTTTTGTATTTTAAATTCATTTTCAATTTCCTCCCAGAAAAGTCACAGTTCTAAGGTATGTATGACAGTTTAAGAATCATCAACATACACTTATTTTAAATTGAATGGAAAAGTTTGTTTTTCCCATGCTGTCGATGAGGCAGTCAATACGTTTGAATAGATTTGACCAACTTGAAAAGTAGCTATCATGAGAAGATAAAAATACAGTCATCCCTTGCTATATCGCAGTTCACTTATTGAGGCTTCACAGTACCATGGGTTTTTTAAAAGAAGTGTGTCTAATTCTAGCATCTCAGAATTTTCCTTATGTAGTGAGGTTTAGTGGTATAGAGGTATTTATACAATATTTATGATTTTAATTATTTTTGCCTAAAATTTAGAACAATATAAAAATATAAAAATGGTAGTTCAAACATATTAAAAGAATATTAAATCAAAGTAAAACACAGTATGTATTTCACCAGTGGATCAAGACCATACTGTACACAATGGAAGAGCAGTACACCAGTACCACTTGTGCAAGTTTGCCAACTTGAGATTATACACCACACGCTGTTGGCTGATGGAATTGAAGGCGACCAACCGCAGCACTGTGTTCTGTATCCTGGGCGCTGATTGGCACGGTGACTGTAGCATCTGTCTGTTTGGGCTCCCACACTGTGCCCATATGTTCAGCCCCTCCTCTTGTCCACTTCACATGGAGTATCCATGTAGAATTTCACATGTTGTTAAAATTATGTAGGTTTAAGAGGGTAGAAAGTGTTTAAGAGCATATAAAATGCTTATAAGAGTGTGAGAAAAGTTAACAAGAGACTGGGAAAGGTTTACAGCACTGTGGGAAGGGTTTATAAAGCTTTAAAATATATATAAATAATAAAATAAATATAATGCTGCTATTTCGCAGATTTTCACCTATTCTGGAGTCTGTCAAACTAACTCCTGTGATAGGTGAGGGATCACTGTATATACAGAATAGGATGCGGAATAGTAATTAAATTCAAGGGTGAATGACACTCTGGAGGTTAAGAAAGGTAAGAATTTAGAAAACAGTAACTTTCATCACCTTGCAAATTTGCAGAGTTCAGAGTTTTGAACTAATTGCAGAGAAGTTCTCTGTAATTTTCAACTTAATTATAATTTTTCTTCATTGTCAAAAATATTATTCCCCGTTGGTAATGCAGATCAAAAGTGATTAGTATAAAGTGCAGGTTATCATTAGGCCCTTCGCAAAATCTGCCGGAGTTATCATCCTGTAATTGTACGTACTGGCTTACGTGGGAGGGACTGGCTCTGCAGCGGCTTGTTGGTTAAACTGCGTAACGTGGTCGACAGGGTCCATTCATACTATGGGCAGTGACAATTTCATTTTCACTCGATGTGTTCCTTTTACAGAAAAGGTGCCCAGGTACAATTACCTGTGGAAATGGAGTAGTCAGCAGGTTACAAAGAAAGAAGGAAAGGAATGTCAAATTGACAAATTTGATCCATTAAAAAAGAAATATAATCAAATCATGGAATTAAGCATTCAACTCTAATATGCACTCTGAATTTTAAAGAAATAGTATAAAGAGCACCAAAAATACAAAGAAGTCTACTTGAAAACGGTACAAAGTAATGTAGCTGCCTCCCACTCTGATTTCCTTTCTGCGTGCTTCGCCAAGAAGTGTGAAGAGTGAAATAAACCTAATGATTCAAGCATGGTGATGAGCGGCACCTGGCAGCAGTCAAACCTGTGGATTCTTATGTTCACTACTTTAACTGCTGTGAAGAAGTTACAGGAGAGTAAATCACCAACCTCCAGTATTAAACAAATATTTCTCTACTGGATTAATAACTTCTCACGATCCAAGCATTTTCTAATTCATTCATTTACTTGATCAGTCTTCCACAACCAGAGTCACATTGTCAGTTTCATTAAAGCAATTACAGTAAGTTAACTTTTTCTTAGTATATCTAATGGCTGTACAGCTCACATTCAGATATTTTTCAAATATCAGAAACCATGTTGAAAAATAAGTTGGGCATATAGTGCAGCCAAGATACCTTCTCTTCCAAGAATATTTAGAACTAGCCTGGAGCCTTCACCTGGGGCACCTGTACATCTCAACTGTGGCTCAGCACAAGAAGGAGAGAGGTGTGGCCCTGTGAAGGCTGAAAACCTAATTACTGCGTTATGTGCATGCTAGTCCTTTTCCTTTCACAAGTGCTCAACGATATATACTTAAATGTGCTCCCTAATTATAAGTTGCCATAACAGAGTGTCCTAACCAGAAAACCGCATTGTTATCCTGGCTTCCAACACTCAAGTGTTTTCATTTTGCTGAGTTTTCTTTCTTCTCTGTTTACTTGCTTTTGTGAACATGTTTAATGTCTAATTACCATGTCAGCCCTTTTATCCTAATTTCTGCACATTTAGAGGCATTGTCATTCTGGCTTTAGGAGATAAAACAGCCACTCAAACCATATTTCCTTTCTACTTGTTCATGCATAGATTTATAAAACTGACAGCCTTATTAATTCAAGCTCCTGCTTCCATTACTAAACAATAATTTACATCAAAGCCTTATCTTTTTGGATTCAGCATTGAGAACTTTTATATTTTACAAGAAAAGAGTAATACCTTCTTTCTCAGCACCAAAATATAATAGAAACACAAAAATTGCCACCAGAACAATGATAGAGGCAACATTATTTTCCCTCACTACTTCTTAGGCTAATGAACTGAAATTTTGTTTTGTTTGGTTTTGTTTTCAGACAAGATCTCCCTATTTAGTGCAGGCTGGCCTCAAACTCACAGAAATCCTCCTGCCTCAGCTTCCTATGTGCTGGGGTTTCAGTAGTGAACTGAATTTGAATACAGTTTTTATTAAAGCCAACAATAGCTTGCTTAGTAATAAATGTACTTAAATGTTCCAATTTATGAGTCTTACTTTTATTGACATGTTGCAGTATCTATATTACAGAACATATTTCAGTATATGTATGCACACACTGCAGATTAAGCTTGATGACTATGTTCATTATCTCACATACTTATAACATTTATGGTGAGAGCACTTAACAACTACTCTTAGTGATTTTCAAGCATAAAATATATTACTGAGTACAGTCATCATACTGTGCAATTAATCTTGAAGTTATTCCTGCCAACTAAAATTTTGCCTGCTCTAATTAATATCTTTTATACAAACAGGAAAACACTACTTTAAGTGAAATACACTGCACACCAAAGACAAATACTGCATGATTTCACTTTATATGTGGAATCTGAAAAAAAAAAAAAGATGAATTCCAGAATCTTAGGAGGCCGAAGAAGAGAGATCAAAAGTTAGAGTCCAGCTGGGGCAACACAGACTCTTAAGGAAACTCTGTTTTAAAATAAAAACAGGCTAGGGTTGTAGTTCCATCGGAAGACGCTGGTTCAATCACCAGTACAGCAAAAACAATAAATAAGTGCATAAAACAATCACACTGAATCATGGTTTTCTACAATTAATAATGTTAACTTTCTGTAGATTAAAATATGGCTGACATAATGGGAAATTTCAGAGCTGTTTTGTAATCTTATGAACATTTTTTCTCATAAAGAAATTCTCCAACTTTTAAACAGAGGATTGATTCTGTGGTTTAAGACCTTTACTGGTAAAGAGACCACTGGTTAATTTAATCTATATTATAGGTTGTTGTTTTTATCTTTTCTTTACCTACATTGTATTTTATGGACATTACTTCTAGAATTTAAAATTGTTCACTGGGTAAGGGCTACATTACGAATTAGCACTATTTATATTTATTTTTATTTTTAAAGTGTTATTACTACATGTTTGCAGTGCGTAATGATTACATTCGTTGTGTGGAATTGATACATAACATGATTTATTGTAATAAATAACATTTGTAAAACATGTCAACATACACAACTGTCTTTAATACTGAGGAAAAGATAAGCATATACCTAGCCACAGGAAAATGTGTGTAACTCAATAATTTTCTTTTCAGGCCATATGTAGAAAGAAAAAATGTATACTTTGAAACATTATGTATTTAACTGTGTCACATTAAAATCCTTATGTAGTAATTTTTTTGCATAGGGAGATGAATCAGTATGGCAAGAGAGCTTAGGAAGTGCAGTGCACGCAAGTAGTCAATAAAGGGCACCTAAATAAGCAATGATGAGTTATGGAATGTTAATTGGTGCCAACAATATAACTAGGAAGGATGACTTTGTACTTTGACTTTAGCTACAGTGGAAAATTGCGGAAGCCAACATAGAGAACATGCACGTGTTCCATGTCTTGCTTTCCTAGAAAAAAAATTCTCAGGTTTCTCTTCACATATACATCAAAGAGCATAATACCAATAATAAAAAATAATAATATAATAATAATTGATTATATCTCAGCAAATACGCACCGTTTATGCCTCCTGGATATACATAGTAAACGTTTATGTTTAGTGCTGAGGTCAAATTTAGTTCATAGCAAAAAAATTTATAAGATTCTTTCTTTGGAGAGAAATACAAGTTTTCAATTTATTTCAAAGCTTCAACTCTATAAACGTCATTTAGTATTTTAAAAAAGTGTTTCTTTTGTCATGGTAAGAGTGTGTTAACATCACAGGAAGCAGGGTTTCGGCGGGAGTTGGCACGTGTGTTTAACATATATTAATTTCAAACCCAATGCTCTTCCATTTCCCCTGCACCCCCCACCCCCGTGCCTGTCCTTTCCTTTCTTTGGAAGTCTAAGTTTCGGGTTCCAAGTCTCTCTTGGGAAGTTTAATTATTTATTAATTTATGTATGTGTAAAAATTTTTCTCACATAAGCGAGAACAGGGGATATGTAACTTTCTGGATCTGGCTGCTTTCGCTTCACCTGATGGTTCCCAGTTCCATACATTTTCCCAAGAAAGACATTTTTCTCTAGAGCTCAGCAATCCGCTGCTGTGCGTTTATGCCACACCTTCCTAGTGTGTCCACTTGCTGACAGCCTTGGTGCCGCTTCCACAGCTTAGCTGCTGTGAATTGTGTTGCTTTACACCTGGCTCTGCATGTATGCCAGTGGCACGTGGTCTTTAATTCTTTCCAGAATATGCCTAGGAATGATATAGGGAGGAGATACACATCTTCTCTAAAGGGTTACTTAGTAAATAATTTTGGCTTTGCATGTGAACAAGACATACACTTGCCATGTATGACCAATGACTAAATGATCACAGTATTTGGGAGAGTAGAGGTCAGGGAAGTTTTGCATTTTTTCCTGCAGTGTGTTGACAACTGGTGGTCAACTTGTAACACCCAGCTGAACTGAATCAACGTGGTATTGGGTGTGGAAGGCTCATCCGAGAATTGTTGCCAGAACATAGAAAGGAGACCTGGAGAGGAAGAGCTGGTGCTGCTGGTGAGGCTTCCCACTCTGCCTTTCCAGATCCTGATATGAACTCTGCTGTTCTAATGATTGGAGGAGCTCGGGACCTCACTGTTGCTGAGGAGGGCTGCAGTTCTTTTCAGGGACACTCTGGTCTTTACTTTGAGCAACACCTCCTGGCTCCAGTGCAGATCCCTCAGCCTGCTAGGACAGATCCTTCATCCTGCTGGCACAGACTTTCTAGCCTTCACCACCGACCTTTGGGCCTTCCCAGTGCAGATCCTTGATACAGACCTGCACGAGACATTGTCCTGGGCTCTAGGCCTCCAGCTGGACTCGTGGAGGACATTGCTCTGGGTTCCAGGCCCTCAGCTGGATTCTTTAGTTCTCTAATGTGTGGACAGATCTCTCATGCTCTTCTGCACTTGACTGTTTGGGTGAACATTATAAAATAATCCTACAAATTATTGCAAACCCAGACTAGCTCTCCTATGGAATACAGTTTGCTAGTGCATAATTAATTTATTCAATTCCAAATAGGTAAACATTATAAAATCAAATAAATGTTTATTAAATTTAATCTGATGATTTCAATGTGTTGTCCTGAAGTTATATTCTTCTACCTGGGTATGGAGGTACACGCCTCTAATCCCAGCACTCTGGAGGCTAAGGCAGGAGGATCACCGCCAGTTGAAGACCAGCCTGGGCTACAAAGTGAGCTCAAGGCCAACCTGAACTGCACATTGAGAACCTGTCTCAGAAAAAATGAATTTACATTTTTTGCATATACTTTTTTATCTCTCTTGGAAACAGAGAGCAAAATTGCTAGCCTGCTCAGAATAAATATAATCAGACAAGAAAGAATTACTAAATTAGACAAAAAGAAAATGTGTCCTTCACACAGAAACTAAACTCAGAACTGGATTCTTGTGCCTTTTTCAAAAACATATTTAATTTTTATTACTGGAACTCTTAAGACCACTCTGTATGTATTTTGAAGATGTGGGATTAATAATGTGTATTTGCCTCCTACATACCCAAAATGAAAAAAAATGTTTTCTCTTATGTGGATATTACATATTTAGGATAGACTTTAAAATGACACTTAGACACATGATTTTTAATGGTAGCTGGCAATGTTTTATAACACATCTCATTCAATCTATATTTACTTAAATGAGGTTAATACATATCTTTTTTCTGCTTGGCACTGGAACTTGAACTCAGAACCCTCATATTGAACTACATTCGTAACTCTTTTTAAATTTTATTTGGAGACAGGCTCTTGCTATGCCACTATATATATGGCAAATAGGGTTCAAACTTGGAATCCTCCTGCCACAACCTCCCAGAGCACAGGGATAACAGGTCTACACTGGCACATCCAGCAGTTACACTCTTATTTTCATTAGACAGAGAGGAAAACTGTATCTCAGCTTGATATTTTAACTGGGAAAGGAAATCTTCATATTTCCATGCCAAATTTTAAGGAGACATTTTCTAAGATAAATATCTCCATCATTTAAAAATGTCTGAATCAATTATATTTGTTGGAAGTCTTCAAATTTCATGTTTTTTTCGGTAAAGACTAAAATTTAGAGAAGCATCAAATGAGTTGCTTTATATCCACTCACTTGTACA
This sequence comes from Dinomys branickii, assembly GCA_004027595.1. Classification (NCBI taxonomy): domain Eukaryota; kingdom Metazoa; phylum Chordata; class Mammalia; order Rodentia; family Dinomyidae; genus Dinomys; species Dinomys branickii. Next base: position 26,997 of record PVLD010000939.1, on the reverse strand, counting down.
ATAGTTTATGAACATGTGTTTTTATAGACAAAGGACAAATTCATTGTTTTGGGAAAAATACTTGAGCTGATGCTAAAGAATTATCATCAAGTTGAGATCAAGCAAAGGGTACATATTAGTCGTTTAATGGACGTACAATGGTTTGATAATGAAGGGACAGGTAAGAACCTCATGTAGGTCGGATTAGGGAGCCAGAACCCTTTCAGAGGTAGATGGGAAGGGGCCTCCGCATGTCAGCCAGCAGCTGAGCTGACAGCCTATGGTCCACAGTTTCCTACTATGAGCACATTTTGCAGCAACGCCTCTTTCCAGTAACAGCCTGGTTACTTCCTTTTATGGAAAGAATAATACTTTGATTTTTATTGTGCTTGTTTCCCCTCTCTGTACCTAACTACCTTACTTCATGTCAGACCATATCAGTGCCATGGAAGTGCAAATGTCCTAGAGAGGGAACCTCCCATGGAGCTACCAACCTCCTTCGATGGCAGCCACCTGGACCATTCCCCTCCACTGACATCACCTGCCCATCACCAACAGGAAGCAGCCCAAACAGTTGTCACTCTGCTCCCCATCCCGGGTGATAAGTCACAAGGTAGCCAGCCCCCTTCATGCAAAAACTTTAACTCTCAATATTTCTCTCCGTCCCTTACCTGTTCCACTTCAGTTCTCCTCTGCAAAAAAAGAAGCTACTCCTGCCTTCATCTGCTTTGGCAGGACTCTGACCAACAGCTCACCTCACTTGGGTTGTTCTGGCTCATGAACAACCCACCCTGCTCAGATTGTTCTGAGCCTTGGACACCATCCTCACACCCATCCCCTGCTCAGGCTGTTCTGGGCCATCAACACCCATCCTGAAAAAGAGTTTAAAAGCCCAGGCTTTGCCCAGATCACTGCTACCTTGGTCTGCTAAGCAGTTTCCAACCCCCCTGTATACCTCCCCCCAAAGACTTCTCTCGTGTCAGAACGTCTGGTCTGGTTCTGTATGGGTATCAGTTCTATCAGCAGGGAAATAGGATGATTTGATTGAGTGTGGGAAGGATGTGGGGATCTATGAGAGGGACATAGGCAGGCAATCAGTGCAAGACCTGCATTTAACTGTAAGTTACCACATGCTCATTACACACTATGTGCTTGAGAAATCTACCCCTCCTACCACCATCACTTCATTTACTGTGTGCTTGAGAAACCCCTACTATCATTTTGCTGCTCCCAGAAACAGAGGTGAAGACCCTGGTTGGCCTAGATTACACTGGTCAGTGAAAGTTATTTTTAGGCATCAGTTTACCCTAAAAGTACAAGGACACTCCAAAACCCACTGGGCATCGCACTTGGGACCCCCTATCCTACAGCTCACTCTGCTGTTAAGGTAGCTTTCTGCTGCATGGCTGTATTACAAACTTTCCCTTGCAGTTATTTCAGTCTTGACTTCCTCATTTTCTGCTGGAGGCTTTGGCTTTGACCCATTCTCTCCCCACTGACTTATTCTTTGCTGGAATAAGGGTGAGGGACCTGGAGAAAAGCAGAAAGTTGTTTTGGGAGACCCCCTAACCCCAAAGAGATGCCCACCAAAAGCAACACTAAGTCTCTCCCCAAGGCCCATGTATTCAGTCTTGGTCTTCTGGTTGACACCATGTGGAAAAGGTGGAAATGTGAAAAGCCAGGCCCACGATGAAGCTTCGCAGAGCCTGAGAGCAGTGCTGAAAGCTGGGAAGAGGTTCAGCCCTTTCTTCATGCCCTCTAGATATCATGGCTGTAGGGGAAACAGGCTTTGTCCTGGTACTCTGCTGCCTCAACAAAGGATGCAAAGCGTCGTGAATATAGAGCTCCAGAACTGTGGGCCCAAATAAACTATTTTTCTTTATAATTTCCTTAGTTTGAATATTTGTTAGAGCCATCGGAAGCTGAAGAGCATGGTAAGTGAAAACAAGTGCAGTTGCACTTAAAAAGTAAACACATTATTAGTTTAGAAAGAAAAGACAAAACAGAAAACTTTTCAAGTCCATCACTGATGGAGACTACTATAAAGCAGCCCTGAGCAGTACTTAAATTAATCAACTGGTTTTCCATGTTTACTTGTGAATCTGTCCAGGGGCTAGGTTCCCTGTCTGGAGATGGTGGACTCATGATAAGGGAACCTCTGTGAGCCACTGATCCCTACCAGAACCTGTAGTGCAGATGAAGCTGGAAGGCCTCAAAAGTTAAAACAAGATCACAGCCAAGGACATCTGGATCCAGTCTCAACTAGAGGAAGACGATAGCCTCAGGCATCTCACTCCTAGGTGGATTAATTTAATACCTTACTTGGAGAAGTCCTTGAGTGCTTCTGCCCTTCTTGAATACTCCCCTCCCTTCTTCTGATAACCAAATAAATATGGGCCACCCAGAGAAGGTCTTGGTCTTAGCCCTAAGAGAATCTTTTAATTCTGTCAGAGAGATTTGATCTTCCTCAAGCCCTGAAATCCTTGCACGCGCCTCTTTTATTTAGTCTACACTGTACACTCATTCAAGAAATTGCCAAACTGATCAGCCCACAATCATTAAGGTATATTATTAACCCAATACATAACACACAAATAGAGATAAATATTTTTAATACAACACGGAAGGCTGCAATAAATTCTGTACCTACTCTTTATTGTATTTGTGATTTCACTGGTGGCCTTTGTAATAGAAAAATTAGAAACTCAACTTTGTTTTCCTGGTTTTATAAAAAAAGGTCTTTTTATTCTGGACTCTGTCTAAGGCATAATTTGTTGGTCACTTTACAAAGTGACTAAGAAAATGAAGGACTAATAATGTTTTTGGAAGACTGAAATGAGTTCAGACAAGAGACAGAAATGCTTTTAAAAGTTAATTACGTTTGCTTTTTGTTCTCCCTTGCTGTCTATTTCCTTTGAAAGGAGATGCACACCGGCAGAAGTAATTGCCAGGTTTGTGTGTGCAGATGGCGGCCTGCTTGCGGGGCATTGATACACCTGGAACTGTATCTGTTTCACATTTTGTACCTTTGGAAATTAGAAAAATAAAAGGTCAGTTTTAATTAAGCAAGCAGGTACCAGGTATACTCCTTAAATTTTCCCAAACATTTTAATCCACTCAGCATGACACCTGAGACTGCATGAGCAAGGAATGCAAGAGATATTATTGGCAGAGTCATTCATTTTGCCTGGCTATAAATTGTAACTTCTGTCGAAATTCATATGCAGGTTCATGACCTGCCAGTCTGTAGACATTCAGAATCTGCTTGGTTCTGAACTAATTTGTCTTCCGCTTGGGAATCTAGAGAAGGAGTAGAGGTTTTGTGTTACTGGGAAGCAAATAAAGTGTTGTGTTAAGCAAAATAATAGTTAACACAAAAGAAATACCAGCGAATCGATGCCATACTGATTTACGTCCCTAGGGGTGAAATGTTCTATGCTGGGCACCGGTATCAAATCTTGTTTATCAGTGAAACCAGGGGTGCAGGTCTATTTGGGAAGACCCTTATGGTCTGTAGATGTTATGACGTTAGGGTGATATAATTTTTTTCTATTAATTTTACAAATTAAGCCCATCTGCAAAAGGAGAAAATGGAAATGTCTATTAGTTGTATAATCTCAGCATTTTCTTTTAAGTAGTTTTCTAGTTCTGATTGCCATTCATGCTTCACTTTTAATTTGGGTTAAAGAAAATTTTGTAGAAATATTCCACACATAAGTGGGCATGAAACTGGAGTATATTTGTAGTTTAAAGAAAGGATTCATCTCACACAACCCATCAATTATTAATAATTTAGTGTATTACTGATTTATTAATGGCTTCTTAAAATGATTGAAAATTTTGAGAGGAAAAAAATTTTAAAGTACAAAGACTGTGGTCCAATTATTTATAAAGCTAAGAAGTGAACAACTGATCGAATGTAAAATGAAGTAGTTCTTAAAACTAGAAATTTTGGTATTGAAATGGATTTGGGTTGTAAAATATGTAGCTAAAAAAGACATTTAGTTTTAGCTTCAGTTCTGTAGCAAATAATAGTTACATAGTTATAATAATGTAAATGCTAATGACTGGTTTTCAATTTCTAAACAGAAAGGGAAGAATTAATTGCAGTTGTATTCATGTATTTGAATATAATGTAGTCTGATGAGAAATGTTGGTGGAAAATAAAGATGATAAAATTTGGTATACACCAAAGAATAACTGGGAGAGAAGTAGACAGGATACAAAGGGAACTGACATCTTTAATTTTAATAAAGATCAATATAGATTGTGTGAATTTGATTAAGAAATGAATGATGCTTAATATATTAAATTAATATGTCAACAAAAATTAAATTTGAGAACATCAGCTAAGGAGAGAACATTAAAAAAGAAAAGTTGGTTGGTTAATCAGTGAGTGAAAGATTGATCTATCATTATGGAGAACCAACAAATGACATATAATTTTATCAAAAAATTGCAGATATATTGGAAAATTATACCAGTAATTGGAGAAATGAAGTAAGGAAGCAGTTTAAAATAGTTGTCTCTTAGCTGAGATAAAGTAGGAAAAATTTTCTGGAAATATGAGTTTTATTAAAAGTTGTGGTTTTATTTACCACATTCCTTATGTACTTTAAGACATTTCAATGAATTTAACAACATTTTATGAAAATATCTGTCATAAAATACTTTAACTAGATGCTTATGTATGTTAGTTTGAAATTTATAAAAATGACAAGCTCTGTAGCTGTCAAGTAAATAAAGATTAATGGCTCTTAATTTTGTAAGCAAAATCAAAAAGAATTTAAAGTTATCTTTCAACTTCAACTGTTCACTGATATATATATATATATATATATATATATATATATATATATGTATTCACATATGCATATAAATGCAACTTTGTTTAATATAGTCACCCATACTTGATTCTTATAGCATTTCATGAAACTATGCTATGCAAAAGAAGTTTATATATAGTTCTAATAAATCCATTTCACTATATTTAGAGGTTAGTTTATAATCTGTACCTCTGTGTGAAGAAGATATTTTCCTACAACCATGGTTTACTACAAAACAATGAATCATATAGCAACAATATGTGTATTTAATACAAGATAAATAAATAAATGTAGGAAAAACGAACTTCATCATGGCAAAGTTTAAAACTTGTAAAATATCCTTATCAGTCTCTAAAGAATTTTTTGAAAAGGTATTGCCTAACTGCTGGAGAGGCTGAAGGTGCTATTTTTATTTAACCAAGATATGAATGTAGTGGTTGAATGCCAAAACAAGCAGTGCATGATTTCCATATGATTAGCAAAAAAATGCTTGATTTTAACTGTAAAAACTTTTTGGTCTATTTCTGTACATCTCTTTTACTATTATTATAGACACAAGGAATTTTCAGAGAGAAACTTGATGTCAAATTCTGTGAAAATGTCTTTTTGTGTGTGTAAGGCTCATGTATCTCTGGGTCAAACCAGATGATCACAATTACACAGTTTTTACTATCTTCACCTTTATTCACTTAAGTTTTGCAATTCCATCACACCTCTATGACACCGGGAGTACCCTTATTTTATTTTATTTTAAAAATAAAAGAACAAAAACATATTAACAAACAGAAATCCATTTGCAAAATAGCACAAGAACCATACAGACAAGGTGATAGGACATTAACAATGGTTGTTGTATTACACACTGATATCATCAAAGTGATTACTCAGGAAAACAAATACAGACATGCAAGAGTGATCAAATAATTAATCATTAACTGTTCCTTTCAACAATGTGATAGAAGTCCATAATACAACTATGTTAGCTATCCTGTATATACATATATACATCATTTTCCCCTTATTTCTGGAGGATTCTCACCCCATTTTAAAGGTGTTGCCTTCAGATGAATCTAAGTCATAGATAATTGTGTTTCTCATCCAGTGAGTCATAAAGGTGTAACTCAAATTGAAGCAATCTGCTGAAGGATTCCTAGCTTGTTACACCTTGGTCTTTTCAAATAAGAACTCTCATTACGTAGAATCACCCCGTGTATTTCTGTTTTTCCTGTCCATGTGCAATTCCTTTGCATATTTTGCTAATTTCCTGTTCTGGCCTCCTTTTGCTGTCAGTATGTCATTTGCCATGAGGTACTGGGTTCTTTGCATCCAAAAAAATCTCAAGGAAGGACCCTATCAAGCTTCACCCCAAATAGTTCAGGCAAGATTTCCAAAGCAAGCCATTCCTGGAGCTGTCTTATACTCGAAACAAAGCAACTCGCAGTCTTTGTAGCTATCTGCCTATCCATACATACATACCAGCCTGACCTGTCATCAAGGTTGGAAATGAACACAATAAAGCAAAAGATCTTAGATGAAAAATTGAAAGTAACAGGCAAAAGAGTGCTGGTTTTATTAGGTAAATTCAAGACTACAGAAAACTGTCACACCTTAAAGACCTGTCACTTTAGATGAGGCACTATTGTGGTCCACATGTTTCTGGTAGATATTAAAGAGAAAAAAAAGCTAACCGTTTACATGACTTCTGGTGATTCAGAAGAATAACACATGTTTTTGTCAATAAGATCAGAAAACATTGCAACTAGAGGGTCCTCTTAGAAAAGATGTAGGGAACTTTTGTAAGACAAGTTTGCATGTAATATATGATGAATTTCACTCTTGGTATTTATTAAAATTCCCATCAATATATCGTTTTCATACATACTGAAGTTCAAATCAGGAGAAACAATTCTATATAAATTTAATTTTTTTTTCTATTTAACTGTGTTCAAATGTGACCATAGGATGTCTGAGATATAGATCCTTCCTACAAAAAGTTTCCCACTCTACACTCCACAGTCCACCCCACAGTCCAGCTTTACATAAATATTGACCGGGAAAGAAAACCTCAGGCTATTGGCAGTGTAAAGTAAGGGTAGAGGGTCTTGTTTCACGTAGACAACGAAGACAACAACCCAGATGTCTTGGTTACATTTTTCTTGTTGCTGAGACAAAATACCCAACATCCAAAATGAAGGAAGGAAAGGTTTATTTAGCTTACAGTTTGTGGAGGTTTCAGTCCATATTTGGCTGGTTCTGAGGCACTGTGGCACATGGCAGAGGGCTACACTTCATGGCGGTGGTACACAGCAAAGCAACAAGTGCAAGAAGGGAGGGATGGCAGCCAGCAGCCTCTTTCTCTCCCTTATATACACAAACTATCCGCCCTAGGGCAGGTATAGCTCTCACACCCATAATCCCGGTATTGGGTCATGGATCAGTCATAAACTCTAAAAGCCACCCATAACTGCATGAGGATTTTGGGGACATGCAGACACAAACTATAACACCAGGCTTTAGTAAACAATTGTGTTTATACAAATATTAAATAAAACGTGATACAATTTTGTGCAATACTGAGAAGCTTATTGTCAAATGCAAAGTCTCTTACCCTGCAAAATAGGCAAGGAAGATTATCCATGGCCATTACCATGGGAGAGGATGGTTGGACCCCATCCAAACCAGGTCAGGAGACTCAGCTTACTAGCATTTGTTATTTGGTCTCTCTCCAAGGAGAAGTAAACTTTCTTAGTCATGGCAAAAAGCAATGTGTTTTTGTACTGGGAACTGCACTCAGGACATTGTGCTTGCCAGGCTGGCACTTGTGCCACTGAGCTATATCCCCAGCTGCAAGAAGAAATTTTCCAGCTAAGATAAAGGTGCTGAGAAAGAGGGCTTCTGCCCCCAACAGAGAAGCAGAATTGAAGTTCTGTTTCCTCCATGGAAAGGATGGCCCTGCATTCTGGGGAAAGATAGTTTTGCTTTTAGGATTTGTAAGATTGGCACCCACAGGGCCAGTGGAAGGGCTTTACAATTGCCAGATTTTTAAGTAAGTTCTCTGAGCTAGAGTGAGAAGAGCTCTTGTATTTACACCAGTTATAAAGAGGTGGAGGGAAGTACTCAGGGTCCTAGAGTTGGGCTTTAGTCCAGCTGAGAGGAAACTAAGGTTGTCTTGGGTGGCTAAGGCACGTTTTGAAGATCCCCGTAATAATCGAGTTCCCAAATAGAAGAAGCAATGGAATATTTGTTTATCCCCTAGACATAATAGTCTCCTGACTTTCTGATGAAATCTAAGAAACATTATTCACCCTCTTGGACTTTGCAAGATCGATCACCACACCCCATCTACAGTCTTCTTAAATACATCTCTGAGTTCTCTGAGTGCTGTTTGCCTAATCAACCTAACTCAACACTGCTCACAGTTTATATTCCCAAGAGGAAAGTCTCAGGAAATTCCTGAAAACTTCAGTCTTCACTCAGTTCCTGCTCTTCATCCTCTCCCCAGGCTGACCTAGCAAACCCATCCTAGCAAATGAGAACAAGAAATTCAGGATCTCAGGCATTAGCAGCTTTGGCAAGGTACTGCAAGTAAAGTGTCTCTGTGTTATTTTGTTTTTCCAATCTGACATTTGAGATTTGAAATGGATGCAAATCTTAAATTTTACACCATATGTTGTCCATGTTAACATATTTCCTCCTATACTCAAATGCCTACAAACCTATGGAGAAAATGGGTAGCCTGAGAGGGTGCTTTAGTCACTCTGAAACTTCCATGAAGCCACACCTTACCGTCTGAGATGCAGTTCTGTCACTGGAGCATGTCCAGGGAAGTGTGAATGCACACCATTTACTATGGACCAAGTCTCTGTACTGTGCTACAGAACACAAGAATGCTCTCCTCCTATCTAATTATAGCTTTGTACCTGATGACCAATTCTTCTTTATGCCTCTCTTATCCTCTGGTAATCATGTGCTATAAATTTCAAAATAAGTAGGATAAAGAGTTTGAATATCCTATGACAAGAAACAATAAAATCTCTATGCTAATTATCCTGATTGGACATTATGCAAGATGTCATTGTGTGCATTTTCCTATTTACACAATAAATTTGTGTAATGATTGGATTTTGACTAAATTTTTAGAAAACCTGCAGGAAAATGAAAAGTTCACAGAATTCTGTATAACCTCCATGAGGCTTTTAAATTTTAGATTAAAGGTTATGTCAGGGATGTCTGTCATTTCTTTCTAGGAACAGAGGTTACTTCAAATTTCTATATGTTTATACTTCCCATGTGCTGCTTATAGATTTGTTCACTATAAATGTAGTATTATGAAAACAAAATCATCCCATTCTCGCATTTGCAGGACTCAGAGAGAATGTAAAACCCAGGCAATCATTTTCCATCCACTTTAGGATGAATCATTAATAAAATGGTAAAATTCCAAATGATTAATGACTATCACAATGATTGTCAGAAACAAAATTTGTGATTGGCTTTTTTCAATTTCAGGTTATGTTTCACATGATTTAACAACAATAACGGTGTTGGAGTTGTACTTACATTTCATCTTGCAGCTTTCACTGTCAAAATGTAGCTAGTATATTGGGTGATAATTTCTAAAGGTTCTCAATGTATCTTCATAATATGCTGCTAGATCTGTATTTCCATCCTGACTGAAATACACATGCATTTAGATTAGCTTTCCTCTTTCATAGTTAGCTAGCTTCTTGTCAGTATTTTTATGATATTTCTTTCACTCATAGGCCATCAATTATTGTACAATCTAGGTCAAATCAACCTGCAGTTAGTTTCTCGTGAGAGGAATCCTGATACGAAAATATCTACTAACAAAAAAGTCCAGGTAAAGAGCTCTGTTTCCTACACAGCACCACAAATATTCTGTGCTGTCTCTATTCTGTTTCTTCAGTTCCTTCATACTAATATTCTTTTCTGATTTTCCCAAATCCTATTTTTCTGTTGTACTTGCTTTGCTTTTTCTTAGTTTATACATTGTTTCCTTCAAATACATATTTGCTACACTACTGCTTGTTCCCATACTTGTAATCATGAACTTATTTATTAAAACATCTACCATGCTATGACCTCTAGATGACAATGACTCCAGCTCCTAATCTACATTCCTAAGACAGCAAGTTTGAAGGCCTAACTAAATAGAGATCAGTACAGCTTGGATATCTAGTCTGCATCATAAATTCACTGTGGGTTAAATCTTTTTAAGCAGCCCTACCTCCATTCTTCCTTTTTAGCTATGGTATATTAATTGGCTTCCCTGGTACTAGACACAAGAGGAAGAAAGGCTTACTTTAGCTAAAGTTTGGCGAGATTCAGCGCATAAATCCCAAGAAGTGCATGATGGGGCAAAGTTGCCCCAGAGCAGAGCAAGAACACAGCACCAGAGAGGAACATTTATTTAAGGGATCCCATGTGGCACCCAAGGCCATGACTCCGTGACCCACCCAGACCCACTCAAAAGCATGAACACTTCTAATGTTTGATACATTGTGTCAACTTGAGGAGTTGAGAGGCATAGCTAAGTAGCTCAGCAGCCCAAATCCTAGTGTCTAGAGGGCATGTCCTGGGGTGGCTGTTTACACTCCAGAATGTTATAGTGGTTGATTCAATAAATCAACCTGAGAAGTTTAGAAGTTTGACTAAGTGACTCAGCAGAGGCGCAGGGTTCTCACTTTGTAAACATCCTGAGCCTGTGCAAGAGGCAGGCATGGAGATGGTGTGAGTTCTATACCTGCCCTAGGGCGGGTAGCCTACTTGTAATGGAAGGGAGGAAAGAGGCTTGCTTGCTGCCTATTTTCTTCCTTTTGCTGTCTTCCACTACCATGAACTGTTGCCCCTGCATCATGCCACCCCTCCTTGGAGCCAGCTGATTACACACTGAACCCTCTGTAACTGTGAGCTAAATAAACCTTTCCTTCTTTAATTGGGCATCAGGTATTTTGTCTCGGCAATAAGAAAACTAACTAGGGCAATGAGGTATTAAGTGAAGTTGACAAGGCATGGTTGATGGTTACGCCATGGTAAATTCAAAGCCATTCAAAATTCAAAGAGTTTCTCTTTGTCCTTTCTTAGTCTCTCCCAAATTTTCAGCAAGTCTTGGCAATTTTATCTCTAAAATTATCCTAAATTAGTCTATATATGTGTATCTACATTATTCATATTCAAGTCTGTCATTGTTATTCCATTTCTAAATTAGAACAGTAATCATTGAAAATTATTCCTCTGTTGTAACCCACATCCTATTACAGTCCACACTCCATCCAGAGGTAATAAAGGTAGGCTATATAAAGGCTTTATAATGTATTCTTACTATTTCCAGTACAGTTTAATGCCTTTACTTAAATGATATAGTGCTTGACAAACTTTGAAGTCACCACTGATCCTACTCCTTTCTTGCTCACTTAGTTTTGAGGGACCCTGGACTTGGACAGGGTCCTAATACAACAAACTCAATGTTACCTGTAGTCCTCACTTTTCTGTCCGTGGAAAGATCTCCCCCACTGGATATTCCATTTTACTCCAATTTTGATGTAAATATAAATTCTTTAAAAAGACTTGTCTTTACTGTGTAACCACTTCTCTAATCTCATTTAGTGTATTCTGATTTATATTACTCACATATGCCTGGGTGTCTATTTAGTTTCTCTTCCCCTGAGAAATTTAAAAATATTTGCAATAGAACCAAGAAGGGGCTTTGTTTGTCCCATTAATAAATATTGCTCTATCGATGGAACAGTATCTGGTAAAAATCTAAATCACATTAAATATTTTAAGGCAATTGAGGATAGTTTGGAAGACAGAGTCCAGTATTAGTATGTAAAAATTATGTACAAAAATATATAATATAAAGAGCAAAGAAGAATTTAAATTATAAGAACTGAGGACTTTTTTAGATTTAATTTTTCTGAAAGTCCACGTAAGTGACTTTGAACCATGCAATACTTGTGAGTGGCAGCATGATCGATCTTGTCATCATTAATTTAAAAGCTAAAACTGCTGTACATGTCAGTGAATTTGTTTTCTTTAATATCAAATATGTCTTACATATACTTGCTTGAGTAAATAGTCAGTGACAGTTTTAGAAATGATTCTACAGATATTACAAAGATCTCACTGTAGCACGTTGTATGGGAGTTTGTCAGCAGAATAGAAAAACTTCACCATGGAGTGGTGTGTGTGTGTGTGTGTGTGTGTGTGTGTGTGTATATATATATATATATATATATATATATATATATATATAAACAGGATTTCAGAGCTAGCCACAGAAGTGGGGAAATCGGTCCCTAAACTCAAATCGAACCAGAATATTAGCTTTTTCACTTATAGTCTCCATCCATATTCACAGCCCAGGAAAATTATAGGAACAGCTTGGGAGAAAAATCATTATTTTCATCAATATTTTTGGCTATTAATACTGCTACAAGTGATGCTCTAAAATGAGAGAGAAATTCAGAATTAAGGAAAATACCTCTGCTCTTCCCTACTTATTTTCTCCTTAGAGTAGGTATTCCTTAAAAGTCTTGCCGTTTTTCCCATTATCATTACTCTTTTCCACAAATTGTGTAATTAGTTGGCTATGTTATTTGAAGAGTCATTGTTTGAAAGCTCCTGCTTTACAAGTGCGTTCATTCTTTCAAAGGTGCAAATGGCAGCAGTTCTTCCTTGGGATTTGCTTTCCACATTGGTATGTGTAGAAGAGGAAGACACTAAGTACTCTGCTTTGAAGCCTATATACAACCCTCCCCT